>VWYN01025795.1:376253-429515 GCA_013400075.1 Hippolais icterina
CAAAACATACCAATTTTTTGGCACCAACATCTAACCTCGTTTGGTTTTAATTTTGGTTTTGGGTATATTTTGAACCTTCTAAGTTCTTCCCAGTTTATGCACAGAAGACTTAGTTGTCTTTGCCTTTCTGGGTTTAAACCAAATCATTGCACTTAGGCATGTCACTTAAAAAGCAATTCATCTCATGTGATTTTAGTCATGTCTAATTGATAGGTATCTGGCTTGAAAGAGTTGCCTATAATTTTTTTCCCAGAGACGTCTGTCTCTCCATACTGATTATGATGAGATCCTGGATGGCTAGTTTATATTAGATGCCTACATTTTGAAAGTTGAAGAAAGAGAGATTATTTTCCCTCTCACCACCACAAAGGTGTTTTATGTAGTGATTTACAAGAATATAAAAAAATGCCATCAACTTTCCCTACCCTTGAACCACAGATGCAATTATATGAAAAGTTAGCTAATGTGATACCAAATCTGAGCAAGTATATCCTGAATTTCAAATGGATTTATGATCACCTCTGTCAGCCACATTCTTTCTCCTTCTTGTCATCTTTAATTGTAAGAGATATTTTTTGCAGATATTGCAAAAAATATATTAAAGTCTATTTTGGAAGTGACATCTAGAAAATCACCTGGTCCAAACTTTGTTTGAAAGAAAAGCCTTGGATTAGGTCATTCACTGTCAAGCCAATTCTGGAATGATTCCTGGAGGAAAGATTTCACTAGTTCTCTGAATAACCTAGACCTATGTATAATTGTTTTCATGATAAAGAATTTCTTCCTACATTCAGACAGAATTTTCCCTGAATTAACTTATGCATTTTTGCTCTTACCTATCACCATGTATCTTTCTCCACCTCCTCTCTAATTGTTTTTAGGTATTGGAAGAGTGCTTCTTAAAGGGTGCATTCAATCTCATCGTCCTGAACATAAACAAAGATACTGATTACTAACCAATGCAGTATCAACCTCTTAAAAACTCCACTGATTAACAAGTTATCGTTTGGAATATTAAATGCCACCCTTTTAGCCTTGCAATTTAGGGTATTTTCTGTCTGTTCTGTGGTCTTCCTTTCCAATACGTATCTTCACCAGCTGGCCAACAAGAATGTTGTGAGAGACCATGTCAAATGCTTTGCTAAAGTCAAGATACATAATATCCACTGCTCTTCCTTCATCCACCAAACATCACAGAAAACAATGGGGTAGGTCAAGCAAAATTTACCTTTGGTAAATCTGTGTTGCCTTTTCCCATCAGTTTTTACTCTTTGCTTTGTCCTTCATGTACTGGGAATTTCGTTCCATGAGGACCTGTTCATTAATTTTCATAGTGACTGATGTCATGCTAACTGGCCTGTAGTTTTCTGGATCTTTCTTTAAACCCTGAGTATAGATGAATATATTCTTTTCCTTTTCAGAGTAATTCAGGATTCCCCTTGGACGGTAGAACCATTTCAGAGATGACAGAGAATGATTTTTCAAGGATGTCATACAACTCTCTTAGCATCCTGACATATTCTGTCAGACCCTGCAGGTGTGTATATGTCCAAATTGTTCAGATGTTGTCTTGATCATTCTTTGCTCTTTGCTTCATCAATGCTCTTGGCAAAGAGAATTTGGAATTGACCTTAACAATGAAGACTGAGGCAAAGAGGACATTAAGTATCTCAACTTTTTTATGATATTTGTGAGTGATTGGCTAGTCTCATTCAGAAGTGGACCTACACCGTCCTTGCACATGAAGTCATCTTTTTTTTTTTTTTTTTTGCTTTTATAAGTTTGAGCTCCTGCTAAGATTTTTGCCTCTTAATGTCACCTGTGAATGCTCAATCACTACATCTACATACCTGTTTTGGAGCCTTTCTATACTTATTTCTTGTTTTGGTTTTGTTTTGTTTTGATTTGTAGGATTTGCAGTTGCTTCAGTTTTAGGGTTTTGGTTTGGGTTGGGGGGTTTTGGGTTGATTTGGTTTTGCTTTTTTTGTTGTTGTTGCTATTTGCTTATTTGGTTTGGTTTTTAAATTCTTTTACTATCTCTAACCCAGCTGCTTTTTATGTTATGCTTGTTCTTTGTCTGGCTGAGTGGGTGGACAGTTCCTTTAAGAAAGATGTTTCTGAAA
Source organism: Hippolais icterina (assembly GCA_013400075.1). Taxonomy (NCBI): domain Eukaryota; kingdom Metazoa; phylum Chordata; class Aves; order Passeriformes; family Sylviidae; genus Hippolais; species Hippolais icterina. The sequence continues at coordinate 378,377 of VWYN01025795.1, forward strand.
TTCTCCCAGAATTCTTTAGCTCATTTGCTTTTCATGACAGACTCCCAGGGTCACTCTCTGAAGAAGTAATGTTATTCTGAAATCCGGGTCTTTAGTCCACTTATTTGTCTCGTGGTCTTTCAGATCTTAAAACTCTGTGATCTCATGATCAGTGCAACCAAGCCTGCCATTGATAGTCATGTTTTAAAACAACTCCTCTTTACATTTAAGTCCAGAAGAGTGCTCCTAGCTGACATATTCAACAACTGAATAAGTAAGTTGTCCTTGATACATTTTAGAGATCTCCTGAATTCCTTATGTGCCACTGTATTGTTTTCCCAGCAAAGAAAAGTATGGTAACAGTATAATTGACGTCCTTCATGGGAACCTTAGGCAGACCTAAGGCTTCTTTGAATTGAGGAAGGTTTTGCCCATCAATCCTTCCTTACTGTGTGGTCTGTACAGAGAGAGCAGATCTCTACCACAAGGAATCTGTTGTGGTGATTCTTCTGATCTTGACCTATGCCGTTTGACAAACCTATTGTCAAATAGGCCTATTTTTCATATCTAGCAGCTATGTTCTTTTGTCAAAGTTATAGAGGAAAGGAGTGGAGTGGAGTTTAATGTATGTTTAATTCCATACCACCCACATCATGGATGGGGGAAGGTTTTATGTTGATTGAATGATGCTCTAAAACTTTTGCCAAATTTCTCTGATTTTCTAAAATTGCTGGTATTTTGTTGTTGTTGTTGTTGTTGTTTTGACCTCTTGAGAATATTTTTTTGGCATTTCTCCCATGCATCTATCTCAGATTACATGAAAAACTTTAAGCCCTTTTAAGTGTCTCACTGAGCAAGGGGGCCTTACAATCGGGGAAAAGGGAAAGCTTGAGTGGGTTTAATTTTCTCATTGTGTTTCAAAACAGCACACCTTTCACTGGTCTTTTACATAGAAAATAGGACTTTCTTCTCTTCTATCCTCAGCCTTTCCCAAGTGGAGTAATGCAAAAGAAGATTATGGGACTAACTTAGTCTCAGAACCTACCTTTCAGGTAGGTACATTTAGCTAAAAAGAATAACGTGTTCTCTTTCCAGTCTGTAAAATAAGAATGGTTACTCTGATCTACTAAGACAATTAAAAATTAAAGACATCCAATTTCTGAAAAGTGTTTGAGCAGTTTTAACTGCTTTCACCTGTATGGCAGTGTCTTGGTTTAAACATTTGTTGGGTTACCCAGGACACATGGAAAAGAGGAGATAGACCAAAGATACATCTGGACCTTAGGTACTGGTCTATTTTATCAATAGAAAAATGAAAAAGTATGTTGTTGTGTTATCATAGTTACTTCTGTTTTATCTACCTGCTTCTTTACAGATAGCTCATGAAAAGGTCACAAAAAGGCTCAGATAATAACTATGTCTGTGTGTCACTATATGTGGAAATGTATTATACAAATTCAGTGAACAGGTGTCCAGTTTTATTACTGTCTCATTTACAGATGATCTTATACAACACTCTTATTTCATTTTAGGTTAATTAAAAAGTTTTGTTTTAACCATTCTGATGAAAATTTTCATTTTCTATACCAGAAAAAAAGTATGCATAAAAAAAGCAATGAAAATAACCCCACCTTTTTTGTAAGAGCTCCCATTTAAGTAGAACTTTGACAACCTGGAAGTTTATATTTCCCATGTTTCTTCAAATATGGTTTGAATCTAACTATTACCCTCCCACGTTTGATAATAATTTGAAATCATGCTAATCTCTGACACAGCAGGTTTTTGATAGCTCTGTAAAACCTTAGTACCACTGCTTCAGGCAAGGGTGACAGATGTAATCACCTTCTATAATTCATGTTAAATACCTGAGTGACAGAGAGGAATCATATCATGTCCTTGATCCCAAATCCTCAGCCATGCTATACCCCCCACCCCTAGAAAATACTTGTGAAAATTGCTAAATGTATTCAAAATTTAATAATATTAAGAATATATTTCTATCAGCTTAAGAACTGATCCAGTGAAAAGGCATAATTTGTAAAGACAAATATATATTTTACAGGATTTTTTACATTTTTCTAAACTCTCTTCTGCAGTGTCAACATCGAAGAGAGATTTCTGTTACCCACATTTCACCTGTCCAGAATACTGATAAAAATTGGGAAGTAGTTTGACACATGAAAGACAATATCTTCATCCTCTAGTTCTTATAATCTGCTTACCTTTTGAAGAGTATCTTTAAACACTTAATCTAGGGAAAGTTTGTTGTTGTTGTTGTTTGCTATGGCATTTTTTAAAAAAGAACAGTTGTTGCGAAAAAAACACATCTTACAACAGTGCTATGAAAATTAAATGTGTAAACTTATTTAAACAATCTAAATTTTATATTTGCAATGAATGCATGAGATATTAAAAAAAGAACAAAATATTGCATTTGTCTGAAGCACCTTTACAAATAGAAAAGGTTTCTATACAGGAACATGCAGAGTGTCCTGTGTTCTGACTAGATTCTAAAATGGTTACACATGACTTGTATCTGTGCATCAGCTTGCAGAGCTGAGCCTGGAAAAACTAAGCTCACAAAGTATATAAAATTCCATATCATCTGTGTCATCAGACACATTTTTGGTTTCCTTTATTAGATAATGATCAGCTCTATTAGGCACTTAGGCATACCCTAATCTTTTCAAACAACTCCATACTGCTATTATCTTAAGAAAGAAATGCAGCAAGTATAATTTCCATGTCTGTGCAAATGTTCTGTCACTTATTCCATAGCAGTTAAGTTTGATCTGAAATGACACAATTTCTACATTGATGTTATTGTAGGTCCCAAGCAATATAGAGATGATGTTAACAAGAGAATTACTATTGGTAGAGAGTGGTATTATCTGTCAGAAGAACACCCTTGTTTAAAACAGCACCTGAACTATAGATTTGTTGATCATTTGGAGAATATTCATAGTAAGTATAAATATCTGCTTGCCTTATTCTTATGTTTTCCCTGTTATTAACACCAGGATGCATAGTTCAACAGACCTTTTAGGTGACCTATTTTAAGGCCCTGAGCAACCAAATAAAAGATTTGAGCAGTGAGGTATGAGTGTAGGAAAATCAACAACTACAAGCTCTACAAAAATAAAAACCCAACAACAACAAAAACCAGAAATAGCCAGAACAAGAAATTGTGATTAAGTATTTTGCTTTCAAGCCACACAAAACATTTCCAGTTAATCTTGCTGTAAAAGAAGGTGACCATCTGAACAAGTTATTAAAATATTTGTAGCTAAGGACATTAAATGAAGAAAGAAAATTATATTACAATCAAGGGCTAGTATGAAATTTAGCCAACTCTATGACATTTCCCATGAAAAAATAGCACAGCTTATATACATGTTACATATGTGTATATTATTTTTGATCAGTACTACAATCTGTTTATAGAATAAAAGTGCTTCTTATCTTCAGGTTTAAGGAAAAAATGGAGCCAGGCTAACTATGAGAAAGAGAAGAGACCAACATGATTTATTATGGAAGAGGAGAGGGAAGCAATAACCTATGCTTCACTCAAATACAGGTGCATCAGGATTTGTATTTAAACAGAGGTTTGCTCCCCAGGAAAAGATGTAATTTTTTTCATGTACTCAGTCCAGGTAAAAATTCAGAACTTTCAGAGAGAAATCTCTTTTTACTTTTGCGTAAAAAATGATTTTTATAATCAGCTGAATTTAGTTTTTTCTTGTTTTGAGAGAAAAAAAAAACAAACAAACACAACCTAAATTTGAAAACCAGCTTAAGATGTAACACAACCAAACTAGCAATAAATATCAGCTATTAAATAGAATTATGAATAAGAAATTTTATGTGTTTTATGCAGACCTAATGCTAAATCCTATTTATGCTAAATATCTATTTATCTGAAGAGGTTTAGGTTTTCTTGGTTCATCCTATGGCAATGGTATTAAATCTTGTTAATGACAGTAATGATAGCTTTTCTTGGTTTTGTTTTCTTCTGTTCAAAACATAAGTTTATAAAATAAATATTCATAAGTAAAATCACACTATGATCATGTGCCAGACTTGGTTAGAATTCATATGTATACTAGTATTTAATGCAAATCCACTATGGATGGATCAATATAATTACAATTCCTTTTTTAAAACAAAGTAACCTTTGTTACTTTGTCAAAGGTAACAGCAGAAGAGAGCTTCATGATTCCCATTAGCAACAAATGAATTTTATATTCCTCTACTTTCTATTTCATTATAAGATGGCTGATTTTACAAGGGAAGGAATATTAAATATTGAGCACAAATCGCAGCAATTACAGACTAAAATGAAGTGTTTTGATCATAAAAATAGGGACTGAACCCAGAGTTAAAAGATGAAGATTCTCTGTATTGCTTTCTATTTCTTCTATATTCTCTACAATGCAAATTTTTTTGTAAGACTGAATTCTGTAATTACCTTGAAAAAATACACACTGTTTTGCAGATTGAGGTGGAAGGAGATATGTAAAATAGATATTGACCTTCCTATAAAGGAAATACTACTTTATCTAATCTTTCTGACTCAAGCACTAATCTAATTCATCAGACTAGGGCTCCATTTTTTTTTTTTTTTTTAAAGTTTTAATTTGAAGTTGCAGCAAAGGATGATCTGAGAATTTTTCTTCTCTTATTGTATTATCCATTGTATATACCAGAGGTAAAAAACTTCTGAATCTTGTCCTATAAGTGTTTGTTAGGTCATGTAAGGTAGGCTTTCTGTTTAGGAGGACAGCACACATCTAGGAGGAGTGTCTTTGATACGTGGTAGTTTTTTGTGTTGTGTTGCCATATGAGTATTTTGTGCACAGTTCAGAAGGTCCAGAGCAGTAAATATTCCATGCTTTTGCAATTCAACATTATTCTTTGGTCTTCCTTTACATACAGGAAAGAATTAATAAGGCATCCTTCAGTCTATTCTAGGAATGTTATGACAGAGAGATACAGAGTAATGATTTCTTCAGAAGCTTAGAAAAACAAATAATTTCTTAACCAAACTCTAACAACTTTTTTATATTTAACAAAATAGCCTGGCTTTTCTTTAAGATCTAGAATTACTCGCATATAAAGAAAAATCTAAGTAATATTGGTTTGTTCAAAGCTTCTTTCAAAGAAATGTTGGTCCTGTACATATCTGAAAACATGATGAAATTATAAAGACAGTAAGATAAAAAGTAAATTATAAATTTTGTAATTAAACCTTAAAAACTTTCATGTATGAATTATGATGTAATTATATCCCTGAAAGCACCTCTATAAAAGCTTGTCAAGATATTTTTTATGGGTTCAAATTGCTATTTAAATATTTAATATTAAAAAATATCTATTTAATGAAGAAATTTATGTTCATTTGCTTAGTGAAGAGAGATTTTAGCTTCAAGTGTTTAGTGAGTGGCTAAAACAAAAAGGTTGGTTGGTATTGTGTGCAAAAAGGTCATGGAACAGAAAAAAAAATTCTTCGGGAAATGTCAATTGAGTTGTAAAGTCCCAGAGAAATTCATGAGATCTAATTTTTTTTTTTTTTTTTTTTTTTTGGTTGGTTTTGTTCTAACTTCTTCAGACTTTTAGAACTTTCAGAATCTTTTCAAAGTCCAGGAACTTCACATACTAGCTTAGATGATGGATATGTTCTTAGCATTTCAGAATTTTAGGGTTCACACTTATGTTTGAGAATTAATTCTCAGTTGTTCTGTCTGGGGTTTTTCATGGTTTCTTCTTTCGTATGCTTAGTCTCTGGAAGAAACTAAGAAACAAGGTGCTGGGTTTTTTTCAATCTTCAACATCACCCCACCTTTAAACTAATTTACATTCTGGTTTTTGTTAGCAGTGGTTAACATACTTCAGTTTTTAAAACATTGCATATGTTTTAGAGATTTTCATGTATATTTAATACAAGTGATAGCCTGCAGTTTAGTGCTAAATAGTTTTTAATGCAATGAAAGGATGAAAATATCTCTTATTTGTTGCTTTTGAAAAATAGTCATATATTTGGTAAGGTATTTCAACTTTTTTCTCTTTGTAAAAGGCTGCCAAGATGATTAGTGAACATTTAAACTGATATGAAGATATTCATTTAAAGAAAAAATGGTAATGCATGTACTAAATTTAGGAAAACTACATATTTATGGATAAAGTTTTTGCACATCCAGGAACTACAAGTGGTCTACAGGTTTACATGTTTAATTCTAGATTATAACACCTTTTTTGCATAATTTATTATCTCTTTTTTTTATTTTTGAACACAAAAAACTTTCTTGATGAAGCTTCTTTTATGGAGAGAATGTAAAACCAAATATTTTAAGTAACACATTGGAATATTTTCCTAACTCTAGTCTCACATTTGAGTAAGTTTTTTATATGGAAAACTTAATAATTTTCAGGCTATTAAATTTTACTAGTATTTAGTTTTGTCAGAAAAGGTATTATTTTTCTGGGCACTAAATATTCAGGAATGTTTAACAATAATTCCCATTTTTGAATTTCCAAAGTTCTTAGTGTTTTACTTACTCTGTCTTCCTTCACCAGGAACATGCTTTGGTCCTGCAATTAAAAAACTAAAAGTAAAACAAATTTTCCTCTAATAATAATAATAGACAATAAGATAATTAGAATATGTCACATCGTCACTATAGAAAAATTCTTTATACCATAGGATGTTTGTAAAAAATTATAACAGTGTATTAAGTATTTTATATGGAAAACTCCCTATAGTCCTTGAAATTGTAATCTAGAAAGCTTAAAATCCCCTGGAGTAAGGTTTTTAAATATTTATCCATGTTGTCCTTGTACAATCTTATTAATTCTCCTATACAACTGGTCTAGGATTCGAAAAGTGAAATGACCTCTCCTATGGCAAGTGAAAACATTCATTTATACATTGCAACTTGATTTGTCAAGTGGTATCTGTTGCTACTTTGTGCCTGAATTCTTACACCTGTGTTTCACCTGTATTCTGAAGATAATAATAACAACTTCTAATTGTGTACTCCACTGCTAGCATTAATCTCAGAACTTAGAAACTTTTATCAAGGTTGTAGAACACTTTAATGATGTTGTTTAAAAGCTGAGTATATGTTGAATGTAGCATCCTGTCACTCCTATGCTTTTTGAAAATTGTCTGTCATCTAGAAATCACCAGACTGTGAGTGAAATCTGTAAGAGAACCACATTAGATACTTACTCATTGTTACAGAACTCTCACAGGACTGCTTGCCTTTGTGCTCAGGTGAGACATTGTGTCAGTAAAGAACAAAGCATTACAGGAGGTATAACTTCCATGGTTCTTAGTGTGCTGGACTCACTGGGGAGGAAGCATGTCTATTCCGTCCTGGAAAAGAGATTAATCCAATATAGCAGCACCCAGGGATATACCTTTTATGGGTAACACCTTAGGGAACTTACATCTCTGACAATCAACTGACGTTTTTGAGACTATGTCCTCAACAGAGAGAGTTGGTAACATTCTCTGGTTCAAAATGTATGAAAGTTGAAATTAGCATTGACATTTAGAAAACTTGCTGAATCAATGGAAAAATTTTGACCCTAGTTTATGTCCTTCTTTAGTATCATATTTCTTTTGACCAAAACTACAAATGAAGAATTTGGCTATCAAGAAGAGATATTTCTACTGTGATTTTTCTTTCTAGGAGAAAATAGGTTGCCTTGAAAATTAGTAATATTCCAAACATGAAAGAACTAACCTTGCTGAAATTTGCACAAATATAATGAGTGCAGTACTATCATCATTTATTTCTCATGAAATTCTATTATAGTAAATTGATTGATTCTGAATAAAACCTCACAAAATTAAGATCATTGATTCAGAACTAAAGGTCTAAGTGACAGCATTCTTCCTTTGTATGGTAGATTACTTCAGAATTTTGTACAGCTAATGAATAAAACAAATTACTGTATTTTTTAATACCATTTTTAATAACATTTTAATAACATTATTTTTATATTTTTAATATAAATTGTATATGTAAATTTTATATGTCTGAGGTACTAAAAAGTGGCAAAGAAAATGAAATACTTCACAAATATATAAAAAATTATTTTACATGTTACTTAACCATAATCTAGAGCCTAATGCACAATAATAAAAATGGCAGCTCAACCATTGCCCACAAGAAGGAAATTATTATATGTGTTATGATTATGACTATTGTACAAATATTCTAAAAATTTTAAACTCTAAGGGACAGCCACTGTGTCAGTATCTGAAGGTATCTTATCTCCTTGAATTTAGATTAGTTTTAAATTTTTCCTACAGTTAAAGTATTTCTCTTTTTTTTTGTTTCTTAAGCACATCAAATGGAAACAAAGCAGAAGGATCAACCTCCTTTTCTGATCTAATGTGCTGAACATTTTTGCAGTTAATGCATTCACTCTTGATGAGAAATTGAATTTCAACTGCCTTTGCAGTGTGATGGGGCTCAAATTCCCAGATAACACACGCCATAGTGTACCCAAGCAGTCCAAGTCATTTATTAGCTGGTGGTTTTCCACTCTGGGCACCTTACAATGGATATCTTGTGTAGAAGTGTTTACACATCACCCTCATTCAGGTGCACTCATTCCCAGATTAAACATTTATATTTACACTTTTGCTGTCCCATCAAACATGTAGTTTCCATTTTTGATAAAGTAGCTTCAAGAAGAAATCTACTAACGATATTCCTAGTTTCCAATCTAGCATATCAATTTGTAGATAAAGTATTTAAGGATAAAAGACTTTAAATCTTCCCCACATGGGATTTAAACTAAATTCATCAATTTCTTACATCATTTAATTATAAAGAGTAAAGTAAGCACTGCAAGTTTCCACATTTCATTATTTAAGTCTTGCCAACTAATTTGTCTTCCATCATTTGATATCCTCTTAAAAATGTAATGATACACTTTCCCTACATAAAAAATGTCTTGATTCCAAAGCAGTGCTAAACTTTTTATACTGTCAATAATAGGAGGCTTTGTTAAAAAACAAATTTTATCTATTTGGAGTAGTTATTGGTGGGAAATGAGGCATTGTAACCGTTTAGACGCTTCTAATAACTTTTGAGGAATGGGGTAACAGTTTTAATTTCTAAGTTTCATTTCAGGTTCCTTAATTATGTTTTTAGAGCTGATACTTCAAATTTTCAGTGTTTACCATTCAATGTAAATCAAATCTTGTCTAGACAAATTTTAGTTATGTGTCAGTTGAAAGCAGTCTAGCATCTCATCATTAACCAATGCTTTAGTTTATGCAGAGCTTCACTGAAGTAAGTGGGGATTCAGGAGAAGAGACTACTTTTACTGGCTAATATGCAAATTTAGGGACTTTATATGACAACTGAAGTTTAAAATAAAGTAAGTATTGAGACCAAAATACATCTGATTTATTTACAATAGTCAGAAACAGTGACAAAGCTTAGCCAGAAGGAAATATTTTGGATAAACTGGGTAAGATTCAGACTGCTATGTAATCCTCATAAGCCAGAGGCATACCACATCTATCTCTGAGATAAGAAAATTATGATAAGAAACAACCAGCAAGATTGCACAGATAGGAATATATGTGAAAGAGATTAAGAACCAAGATTTAGGAATGTAAGAAGACTATCTCAAATGGAAATGTCATTGACATCTGGTGAGAGGTCATTACCGCATTTCCAGCTGTGGTTATTCATTCAGCAGTACCTTATTATCGATATGAAATTCAAAATTGTGTTTACTTCAGCTGACAATGGCAATATTACATTAGAGAAAAGAACTACAAGATAATTTTTCACTTAGAGAATCAAGGAAAAAACATTATGACTTCCAAATTGTTGTTAGTACCAAAAGCACAAACATCAGAACATATACATTATTCAGAATAGTTGTCTACAGAGTGATTGATGAAAGACATTAAGAAGGTTGCAATTTTCACTGTAATATGGGTCTTCAGCAGGTGAAGTTCAAATTGAGTTAGAAATGAGCAGTAATTTAGAAGAAGGAGCTGGCCGGATCTATCATTTAATTTAAACAGTGGTGTGTAGATATGTTTTTTCCCTGATTTCTCTATCACTACCAACTTTTCTAATGAGTTGTGTGCTTAAATCATTTGACCAAAACAGACACAATTAGGCCAGCCATAACCCTTCAGTATATGGGAGGGATTAAAAGGAAGTCTCATCAATATCTGGAGAAAAGAGTGTATATATGAGAGTTATGAACATATAAAGCTTTTGGATTCAGCTATTAAACTAATACCTCAAAACCCAAACTGAAGCAAAACAAAACCAAAACCAACCATAAACAAACAAAATAAAAAGATCCAACCAACCAAAATTAAAAAAAAAACACAACTAAAGAAACCAAACCATATCAACAAGAAAAAGAAAACCCAACAAACAACAAAATCACAGAGACCAACAGATCTCCCCCCTTTTCTCATCAAAATAAGAAGCTAAATATTTTTCTATTAATTCACAATACTCCAAATATGATCCAAAATATAATGCACTTTTTTGGATAATTTGCAAAAATCATAGAATCTTAGAATCATTGCAATTGGAAAAGACCTTCAAAATTTTAGTCTACTCTTTGATTGAACACCACTTTGTCAACTAAACCATAACACCAAGTGGCATGTCCAGTCATTTCTTAAGCATTTCCAGGGATGATGACCCCATCACTTCCCTGGGTAGCCCATCCTAATGCCTAACCATCTACCATAGAAGAAATTCATCGTGATGTCAAACCTAAACTTACCCTAGAGCAGCTTGAGGTTATTTCCTTGTCCAGGAGAAGACACAGACCCCCACCTTGCTACAACCTCCTTTCAGGTACTTGAGCAATAAGGTCTCCCAGAACCCTCTTTTCTCAAGGCTAAACAACCCCATCTCCTTCAGTCACTTTTCATAGGTCTTACTCTCTAGACCCTTCTCCAGCTTTATTGCCCTTCTCTGGATTTGCTCCAGCACCACAGTGTCCTTCTTGGTGAGGGGCTCTAAATTGGATACAGGACTCAAAATGCCAACTCACTATTGACAAGCACAGAGGAACAATCACTTCCCTAGTTCTGCTGGCCACACTACTGCTGATACAGGCCAGGGTGTCATTTGCCTTCTTGGCCACGCTGGATCACATTCAGCTGCTGTTGACCAGCACTCTCAGGTCCTTTTCCACCAGGCACTTTCCCAGATACTCTGTCTTCAGCCTGTAGAACTGCACAGGATTGCTCTGACTCAGGTGCTGGACCTGGCACTTGGTCTTGTTGAACCTCACACTTTGCCTCAACCCGTCCATCCAGCTGTCCAGATCCCTGTGCACAGCCCCCCTACTCTTCAGCAGGTCAACACTTTTACCCAGTTGAGTGTCATTCACAAAGTTTCTGAGTGTGTACAAAATCTCTTCATCCAGATTATCAATAAAGACCCTAAATAAGACTGGCCTCAATACTGAGCCTGACCAGGAACTGGACCCAGTGATCCTTGTGAGTCCTTTCCAACTCAGGATATTCTGTTTCCATGGTTCTAACAGCACTGCTCAGCTTGGTCTGCACAAAGCTTGGTGCACTTGATCCTACTGTCGATGTCATTGGTGAAGATATTAAATAGTATTAATCTCAGTGTGAACCCTTGTGAGACACTTGTTGCTGATCCCCACTTGGAAGTAAAGTCACTGACTGTAGCTCTCCGGACACAGCCTTCCATCCAGATCTTAAGCTCAACACTGTTATCACCTCTTTATTCAAGGATAACACTGGCAGTTATGTTGTCAAGTAAAATTTCCTAGAGTTCCAGGAAATCCAGCAGTGATTCCTAGTTCCTAGTCACATAATCCATTATCTGCAGAAGGAAATAGTCCTCAATTCATTCAAGAAACCTGACGGAAGACTTGAGCACTGCTGGGGTTTTTCCCCCCCAAATGTCCAGTTAATTGCAATCACTTATGAGGACCAAGATTTAATGTCTTGTTTGACTTGCACCAAGCCCTAAGTTTGATGTTTTCACTGAAGTATCATAAACTAAAATTTGAATCAGAATGACAACGGTCAGTTAGAGACCATCACTTCATATGTGAAGCAAGGGTTTTACTTACCCATCTTACTTACTTACATTTATCTATTTTTATTTTCATCTAATAGTTTGGAATTTCTTTGTTGGTTTTGGTGGGGGTGGTAATTTTCATTCTTCCTTCACCCTTCCTACTCATCCACTTTTGTTAAGGGATTTTGCTGTTCTTTTCAACATGGCCGTGGACATATTTTTTATAATAGGCTGGTATGGATAACTGACTGTGTCCCTGTTTGGTCCCTTTTCAAGACCATTTATAAATTATATAAACAGAAAAAGGTTTCCCTGCTTGGAATCCTGATGAATGACTGATGTTTTCCCTTTTAAGCAGAACTAATTTTTTGTTTAAAACAAAGCTTTCCATTTGTCCCATTGGATAAGAAAAAAGTACATGTATGTGTTCATCTTTACTTGCAGGACTACTTCTTAGTATCAAGCAATGCATAGCAGAGAACCAAAGAACAAATATTCATTTCTTGTAAATCATGCCACAAGAAAACAAGTAAGTTGTGTTTTACCAAGTTTATAAAAATCCATGCTATTGTAGGTTTGTTGCAATAAAACCAGTCTTACTCTAAAGTAATTAGATGAAACCTGTATATAAAACACATCTAGCTGTGTTAATCAAATTTGAAACAAGTCATCTGTATTTCATACTGAATGTTACTCCCTTTTTATTTTTCCACTATGAAGAATGGTATTAATTTCTCAAATAATTAGAATACATAACAATTCTGAAGTGTAGAATCAAATTTTACTTTCTCTGTATAGATTGTAATTAAATAAGCAACTGAGAGTGGATTACAGCTTACTGAAAAAACCCCAAATGTTAAAAAGGGGTTGAAATAGTTTCTCACAGAATGTGTTTACCAAAGAATTCTGAATGTCACAACGAATCAGCAAAAAATCAAATATTTTCATCTCAGTAGTACTCAGTTAATGAAGAAAATATATTTTAAGAATAACATATTAAATGACTGACAGAAAAAAAATCCCCTAAGGTTATTTGTTAAATTTTTTAATGAGCTTAATTTCCTGTGTGATTCAGGAAACTTAGCAGATGCATTATCTGCTTAAACTCTACTAAACTTCTGCAAATGTAAGGGCGTTTTCCTGACTATGAAATTCACTGAATTACGAATGTATTGCTCTACATTGTTCACACTGTAATTTTGGTAGAAGAAGTTCTACAGGGATTTGCTTTGCCCCAGCAGTACCCCTACCAATAGAAGAGTATAAAAGGATATGAAATGGAAAATAACCACTGATATTTCATAAAATATGAATTTATTTGATTTTTTAAACTGTTAAAGGTATAAAGAACAATATTATTTCTTAAAATATATAAAAAACCAAAGATACGGAAAAGTAGCTGTTCCATCATTCTTTGCTTTATAACCACATTCTACAAATAAATTATTATGCTCCATAGTCACAGTTTGTTGTGATCTTAATAAGGACTAGTATTGCAGTGGGCACTGAGCAGAGGATGCTAATTAACTTTTATATATGTTTAATTTGGAAAAAATATATCAGACTTGTACTAATAAATGCTGTAATTTACCTAAATTCTGTAACTCTTGAAATAGCAGGCTGGAAAACATGATGTAAGAGAGAAACTGAATGGCCTTTTATCTTATCCACAGATAATTGATTTAATTAATCTGTGATTAGAAAAGTTAGACATTAGCAGCTTAAAGTTTAGTAGGCCAGTGTTTTAAGATGTGATTTTTTTCATATTTACATTCAATATAGACCTTTATATTTCTCTTATACAAAAAAAAAAAAAAAAAAAAAAAAAAAAAAAAAAAAAAAAAAAAAAAAAAAAAAAAAAAAAAAGGTAAGGTAAGGTAAGAGAAATCAGATCAATAATTTTGTTTTAATCTATGTCTTTCATTTTACCCAAAGGGATATTTAAACTTTGTTTTCAAGTGTGTGTTAAAACAGCCCCACAAGTACTACTAGGAATTAAGAGTTTGCCAGAATATATATAAACTGGATCTGCAATAATTGAGCCATAACATTTTGCTCTACTCTGAAAATGCTTGGGCAAGACCTAAATGTAAATGCTGGACAGGAGTATAATGAGCTAATATGATATTCAGTGTTTTTGTCTTCTCACATGCACATGCCTATATATACACAATGCTCAGTTTCCACAGTCTTTGAGATGCTTGTAAAGGTCTAATACAAGAGAACTTACCCTTCTGATTTTTTTTCTTTATAGGTGGGTGTAACTAAATAGATTTTTTTAAGGTTTATCACACTCAATGGATTACCCACCAATGTTGAAGAACTTCTTTTGATTGTGGCAGCGATATTGCTGAATCTTGTTTAATGCAGGACTTAAGCTTTTCCACTACACCCTTTCCCTGCATTTCCTTACATCAGTGCTAGTAAGGCAATGAACACTGACTAGCACTGCTACTACAATTATCCAAATGACACAAAAATAACTGTCTTTTTATAGTATTGCATTTCTTGTGGCACTTCCTCTTCCTTGTTGGCAAAGGGAAATTTCATATGTGCCCATACAGTTGCAACTGGCAGAATTACTAGGTACATCAAATGTCTCTTGGAGTTGTATACTTTCTGTAAGGTCTCTTTTTTCTTCAGAAATCTTGATCAAATATTGAGTTCGGGTTATATATGTAATACATATCATCAACTTTACTGAGAACCGACAGAGAAATAGTGTTTCCTGAAGTAATTTTTCAATATAGATCTTAGAGATGTAAAATTTTTTCTACTGTTCTGCAGTTGCTGTTCTTTTAAGTTGATAATTGTATTTTAAAAAGCCCTAATAAATATTTTAAGTTTGGGTTTGGAAGAAGTAGTTTATGGGCTTTCCTTCCTCCTCCAATATTTTTATCTATTTCTCCAAGTCATGTGTTCTTTGACACACTGCAATTGCCTCCCATCTGGGAGAAGCTTGAAATACAGTGCTCATTTTGCAGTAATCTGGAATGTCTACATTAAAGTTGTTCTGTCTTATTGAAGTATATGTTGTGCCTTATCATCTATTTTGGATTTATTTTCATTTTAATAAATGTACATGCATTAAACTATCAGGAAGGCAGTTATTGCTGAATACCTTCCATTGTCTTTTGACTTTTCTGCTCTGTGTTCCACCATTTGCCATGACATAAGGCTTTGGTTGTTTAGTCATTCAGAGGAAAACCCTGTTATCTCTTTAGTATTGGACTGACAATAAATTATATCATATTGCACTATGGTTAACAGTGGCCATTAAAGAAAAGATTAATACCACTGGACACAATGGATTCTGTGCTTGGCATTTGTCATACAGAAAGCCAAGAATGCTTTTTCAATTCCATTTATGAACTTATTAATGATAATCAAAAAATCCAATGTCTATTACTGATTTACAATCCAATCATCTTCCTACTGTCTTTAGAAGGACTAGATTGACTTCTATAAGTTTTCTATTAGCAATGAAATTATATTTGTCTTAATAATATAGTAATTATTGTAGAAATACAATTAACTATTCAAATCTCATAGGTCAGGAAGGGGATATCCAGTGGGTGATATAGGTTGATAATAAATATTACAGAATTATCATTTGCAGAAAATTGTTCAGCTCACCAGTCATGAATTAATGCTAAATAGGTCTATCATAAAAGACCTTGACCAAAAAAAGCTATTAACAGGATTTTTTTAATAGGTGATCTAAGATTTTTTAAGTTTGTTTGTTGTTCAGAGGTTTATTTAACATTAGCACAATAGGGAAATATTTTTCTGGAATGGCCTGTCCTTTCTTTTTTTCGGAGGGGTGTTGATAATACCAGCAGAAATATTTGTTTCTAGTAGGAGGGTCTACACTCAGTAACATCTATCTGTGTTTCTCTAAACATTATTTAGGTGTAAAGAAATAAAAAATTGTATGTTAATAATAACAAATCAATAAATCTATATGGACTAGAGGAGACTACTAGTGCTTATCTGGTCCAGCTCCACAATGACAGTAGGATCTGCTTAGGTTAGACTGCCTGGGATTTTGTCCAACTGTGTTTTGAGGCAAAGAGTTAAAGGATTTATCTAAAACATTTTCCTTCATATATTCCTAATTTAAAAGTTACAATTGTATCTATGAGACTCAATCTTCTTCTCAGTTTTTTTCTTCTTTCAAAATTTCTAATTTCTTTATAGCTTGAACCTGTCAACAGACTTCAATTAAGTTCACATCTTCAATAGGATTTCATGGCAATCTATGAAATTAATTTTTTCATGGTGTCATGAGCCTATCTTATCCTTATTTTCATACTGAGTAATTAACATCCCCTTCTGAAGAAGGAAATGTATAAGAAGAGAACTATGAAGCCAGCAGAAATTAATATGCTGTATCTACTGCTTCAGAATTAAAAGCAGGTTCCCGAAGAGCGGAGTGTTTTTCTGCATAAGGCAAACATGACATAATGACCACTGGTATTTATATCTATGTTGAAGCTACACTGTTCATAGAGATATTTTTCCGGAGATAATTTTAGCCTTTCAGCTGGTAGTGTGCATGTATAATCAGGCTGTCATTCCCATCCTTCAACATGCACAGAACTTCTGATCCCAAATATCAGACTCATATTCAAGTGATGAAAAGACAGAGCTGCTTAGGGTAGAGATTTATGGGCCAAAGGGACCACACCAGAAAGACAAGGATAACAGATACTTATTAACACTTTCATATTTGAAGAGTCCTATTTTCATATTTGAAGAGTCTTATTTATCTCACACAGGAAAAATCGCCAGTAACAAAATGGGATGATCTGTTGCACAAAATAATTTCTGCATCCTCCTTCCCCTTTGCCAGGGAAGTGAGGTCTCTCTGCTGGTTCTCTCTCTATCCAGCCTCCATCCCCACAGTCCCCATGGGCAAAAAGGGCTATGGTTTGCAGACAGTGTCTGTGTCTGGGGATGTCAGCAGCTCCCCAGTTTGGCCACCCCAGAGGTGAAGCTGGAGCAAAGGAGGCAGCAGTCACTGACATAGGCTTTAAACCAGTTCAGGGTTGGCAGTACAAAAAGCCATGGCATCTCCACGATAAGGGCAGACACCTTATTTACAGACATACATATTTACAGACTCTACCACCTGTCCTGCTTATCAGGACTCGTTGCAAGTGAAGAGGCAGATTTCCTCTGGCTGCATGTTTCATTGTGCGACAGCAGTCCAGGGATGATAGTCTTGACAATAGAACGAGGGGACTGAATGTTGATTACTCCAGCGTTCATCTTTCATCAGCATCCACTCTTCACTACACATTGCTGCACTCTTTAAGGAGGAGGCACGTTGTAAGAAGTCAGTAAGAAAACTTTAAAAAGTTTTTACCATATTCCCACTGAATACACTTCAGAGGAGGTACATTTAGCAGTCAGTTAACAAGGGCTTTGGGAAAAAGGAACTGTGAAACACATTTCTCCCATTCAGACAAGGATACTTAATGGTCAAGTTTTTTTTCTACATTTATATCCACAAGGGTTTTGTTCAACAACAGAGTTTTGCTTGCTTTGTTCCAGAGTTACTTACATTCATTCAGCAGTGTTTGTAAAATGCTTCCTTTATTTTGAAGTGTTTTATCCCCCTTGAAAGGATCTAAGTGTCAATACACACGCAAGGTCACTAAGGAGGTACAAAAGGTTTTCTGCTGAGCAACATCAAGATTGCTCTGCATGCTTTTCCATAGCATGCACTTCACATTGTCAACCCTGGGAGGTGTAACAATATAAATAATAAAACTTTATGCTGCACATAAGTTAGAAGATACAGGACACCGAGTGTATTGGAATAAGGAGTGAGAGGAGCAATTAGAGAGGATGGTAAAATAGCAAAGGAGTAAAATTAATTTTTTTGCATCCATCTTTACTATCTAGGGCTACAGGGAAATCACTCTTCCAAGGGCACTTTTCATGGGAAATTATACTGTGGCCCTAACAAAACGATAGCCTCCAAGGAGGAAGTTATAGAGCAACTTAAAAAATTAAGTGTAGTAAATCACTGAAACCAGATAATATTCATTTAAGGGTTGTGAAGGAAATTAAGTGTGAAATAGAGAAGTTACTGGCAAAGATATAGAGTATCATTAAAAAACTAACTAATCCACAGGCTAAAAAGTAATTTTGATAGTTCTTGGCTGTGGAAAAACCTACACTTTGTATAGTTTTTATATCATAAAAGATAGGGGGAACCTCTGAGAAGTGTAAGTACTTGGGGCTGAAAGAAATCTTCTACTAAAGTTCTTTACCACGTGCTGTACACCACATACAGTTTAAATTCATCATGCAGTAGAGATACTGAAAATATAATCCTAATATCAAAGTTGTCTGATAAAAACAATTCCTTTGAAGGTTTCTGACTGAAGGTGTAAAACTCAGTATTGGAACACACCAGATTTGCAAAATTACAGTGTCATCTTCTATACCATATTCAAAAGCATTTATCTTTTGATGTAAGACATAAATAATGACAAAGAAAAATTGTAATTTAAACTGTTAGTTAAAAAATCAGAACTACTGATCCACAGTTGAAGATCAATAGGAATGAGGCATCTTTTAGAAAACCAGGTTATTTGCTGAAAAAAATGAATTTACATAGCCTTTGAAATATATAAAAATTTAGATTGTATTTTCTGTATGGTTTTAGCACATATATGCTTGGGTTTTTTTCTTTAGTCTCCAAATCCACAAGAATTTTCCCTTTAATTCAACAGTTTAAGAGATTATAATGTAAAATGTTCCAGGGCCTGTGTCCTGGTTTAGGGCAAATTTGTAAGAGAACCCCTGAATGGGGTTCCTCTGGGAAGCAAACCTAAAAGGCCCCTCCCCCAGTCAGTCTGGGAAAAAAGAACTTCCTCAGAGGAAAGTGGAAAAAACCTATTTATTTAACAAATAAAATGCCCACAAGCATAAAGAACGAATAGTATGAAACAATAGGACCTTTTATTGCTCTGGAGTGAGATGGTAAATTCAGAAAGTCCTTGCTGGGGGTAGCTCAGCTCACTCAGTCTCAGTTCCTTTGGTGCTGGAAAAATGCCATCCAGGGGTGCAGGTGTGAGATCTGGGTGTCTCTCTGGGTTTTCAGTACAGGACAGGTCTCAGACAAGCACAGTCCAGGAGCACGAATGCAGAGGAGGGAATGGTATTTTCAAAACAAACTCGGCACACCTTCTTTCTCCCCTTTCACTCTCAGAACCAGTCTCACAGGAGTGATTCTCTCTCTCCCCAGGACCCTGCTCCATAAGTCTCGGCTCACAGTCCTCAAGCTTGCTGCTCCATGACCATCCTCCCTTTACCCGCTATCCCTCTTTTATCTCACTCATCCTTATTGGATATAGCTGTTACTCATCAGGGGCAAGGCTGTGCTGGTTAATTAACACAGCTGTTACTTATCAGGGGTTACTTAGTCTTAAAGGTACAGAACTTAACATACAGCATAAACAGAAAAGACAATAGGGAATACAAGTATCAAAATGTCACTCCAGGACAGCCTGGAAAAAGATTTAGATTTCCTCTTCTGCCATCCACTTCTGTAGATTTTAATTCTGACTTTGTAAAAAGTTATCCTATTAAATCATCAATATGACACCAAAAGCTTGTGCTAAAATAAATGAACTGAGCCATTGTTTTGGGTTTTTTTTTCCCTCTACAGGATAATCATGTTTTAAATAGGAATTCAGATAAGAATGCATTGTTAAGAGCCACCTAAATTGTGGCTGTTAGTCTCAAACTGAGTTCCAGTATTGATCTTTCCAATAAATGTATTTACCTTTGGAGTGTTTTACAAAGGAAAATGCACTGCAATTTCTCTTTAGGTTTGTTTTTTGTTTTGTTTTGTTTGTTTTTTTTTAATTATGCCTGGGTCTACACTGCTATTTCCATTATTTTGACTGCTTTTTTAAGACTAGATAATAAAATAGAACATCAAAATGTACCAAACCAGAGGCCCACATACATTGCATGACTTGCCAGTTGCAATTAAAAACCACCCTTTCCAAGTAACCACTAGAGCAATGAAAGAAGACTAAAATACCCCAGCCAAACAAATAGAAATCCAACAAAAAACCGGCCAAAATTCACAAAGCAAAAATGGTGCCACTTAAGAATGTTAAGAGATATTAGGAGCTTGGCTGTCTTTCCCAGTTGCTTTGATCCAGGTATCCCTCCTGCCTGGCCACACAACCCAGGACAATGCTCTGGGGACCTGAGCATGTTGAGGCATGCAGCTGTTTCTTCCCTGCTTACAGATTCAATCAGTAGTGAAAATGTGCATGTGTCCCAGAGGCACACACACAGAGGACACTGACATGGCTGGTCACATAGATTACCACAAGCAGGGTATTGTTTTCAATAACACCTAAGTACAAAAACACAGACAGCCTTTTCCTTCTCTTGAGCTGGCAGAGATAGAAGTGCACACAAAACAGTCCTGGTTCACGAAGACATACATTGATGAATGCCTTGAGCACAGGACCCATTTCCATCTGGCACTCCTGCCCAGATCCTTGACCCTCCTACCTATCCCATGTGTCCCTAACTCACTGGTCAGTCCATTTCTGTGCTCTCTCGTAAACACAGTGCTCAAGTCTCCCTGAGCATACCAGCACAGACTATTGCCAGCTCCCAAGCCTGGCAAGAATCAAAGTTGATGTTCCACAGAGTGGTGCCTTTAGTTTCTTGCTACCCCAATTATTAGTGTAATTGGCAGAGTTAGTTTCCTGTTTTTGTCTCCATGTTTGTTTTGGAATGTCTGTGTGCCGCCTTTGACACTGTCTCCCACAGAATTCTCCAGGAGAAGCTGGCAGCCCACAGCTTGCACATGTGCACTCTTTCATTGGCTTAAAAACTGGCTGGATGGCCAGGCCCAGAGTGGGGTGGTGAATTGTGCCGCATCAAGTTGGCAGCCAGTCACTAGTGGGGTTCCACAGGGCTCAGTGCTGGGGTCAGTCCCAATTAATGTCTTTATTGGTGATCTGGATGAGGAGATCAAGAGCACCCTCAATAAGTTTGTGGATCTGGACAGGCTGGGTCAATAAGCAGAGGTCAACAATATGAGGTTCAATGAGACCAAGTGCTGGGCCCTGCACTTGGATCACAGCAACCTCCAGCAGCACTAAAGACTGGGGACAGAGTGGCTGCAAAGCAGAAAAGGACCTGGGGGTGCTGGTCAACAGCAGCTGAACATAAGCCAGTGTGTGCCCAGGTGACCACAATGTAAATGTCACCCTGGATTGTATGAAAAATAGCGTGGCCAGCAGGTCCAGGGCCGTGATTTTCCCTTTGTACTCAGCACAGCTGAGGTGTGATCAATCCTGTGTCCAGTTCTGGCCCCTCACTTCAAGAAAGACATTGAGGTGCTGAAGTGAGTTCAGATAAATTGAGTGGATAAATTGTGGAATGATCTCAAGTTGAACTGTCAAGATAAGAAATTTTAGGAAAAATTTTTATGGCAAACAATGAATCAGTAGAGACACATGATATTCGTCTAGGACTTGCAGGGAAACTCACGTATGAAATTGCTGAACGATTGACTATGGTCTGTAGCTCTCTGGCTAAATCAGTCTCAGTACCAAATGAATGTAAGCTGAAAATTGAAACACCAGTTTTTAGAAAGGCCTCTAGCAATGATTTTAGGAAATGTAGATGAATAAATCTAACTCTACTACAAACAAGATAATAGATGCCATAATAAAGAGCAGTATCAGTAGATGCACGGATACACATGATATAATGAGAAGATCCATACAGCTTTGGTGAAGGAAAGTCATGCTTCACCAACTTATCAATGTTCTTGAAGTAATAAATTATAATATTGATCAATAAGTATTTAATAATTAAAAATATAAAAGAAACAAAATCATCTCATTGAAGACAATTCATTACAATAAGGAAAGATTATTGAATAGGTTCATAGTTGGTTAAAGAGGAGTATAGAGGACTGAATAGAAAAATCGTTGTGTAGTGATGAAAAATTATGATTCTCTCATGAATGATTTGAAAATTATGTAGAGAAGGCAAAGTGTGCTACTGGTACAAAACTGTTCAGTGTGGAAAAACTAAAGGTTGCTATGAAGAGTTGTAGGGTGATCTCATGACAACTAAATAACTGGGTTATAAAATGTCTGATTATATTTAGAATTGGCATAAAACCATTTATATGAGGAAAAAACAATTCCAGTTATACATACATGATGAACATATACATATATGAAAATGTGCTAAATTTTGCTAAATATCTTAGTACCATTTCTTCATGATTTTCTTGATCCATTATGAATAGATCTCTGAGTCAAAAGTAACAAACTGTCCAAAAAAAGGAAGCAGAATTTCAGAAATTACTACAAAAGGAATAGGTATTACAGCTTAGTGTGTCATTATATCACTGGGTGGTTTGATGCCGTGGTAGTCCCCATCTTTTGTATGACGTATCGTTTGTGCTATAACCTCTCAGAAGGGATATAATAGAAATAGAAGAGACAAGGAGAAAAATACAAGGATTGTGAAAAAAGAAAATATATCTATGTGACAAAATAGACTGTAGCCCAGTCAATACAGTTTCTGCCCTCAGTAGGGGGATGCCCCAGCTGTGCACTGATCAAGCAGTGCAAAGGCTCAGCCTTGCCAGGGCCTGATCAGGTGGCTGGTTTTAGCCCTGTGCTGGGGCTGGTGGCTGCTCCTCCCCTGCTCCAGCTTTGGCTCTGGGATGGCCCTGCCAGGGAGGGGCTGACATCCCCCACCTGTCACTGCCTGACAGACCATGGCCCTCTGTGTGCATGAGGCTAGGGGCATCTGTGAGCCATTGCCACACTGCAGGTGGGAGAAGAAAGGAAGCTGTCTTGGTCTCTTTGTGAAGGTGTGATAATCAAGCCTGGTTGTGTGAAAGACCTCTACCAGCAACTCATTCACTTGCCTTTCTCAGAAGAGCCGTTTGAGAGGATAAGATGGAAAAGCTCATGGGTCAAAATAAAAACAGGGGCCTCACTTGCCAGCTACCATAACAGACAAAGTAGACTCAGATTGGGAAAAATTAATGTAATGTGTGGCATATTAAAGTATGTGTATAATACATCATATTCTTTTGAAATGAAAATCAAGATGTTTAAAAATACTTTGGTAGGCTATTTCATTCAGAAAAAGAAGCTATTTTCATTTGGATGCAGGTTCACTGTTTACTCTGTGATTCAGCCTCTGTACCAGAAAACCAGGTGGTCCCAGTCTTACATAAATAAGCACATTATTTTTAATATAATATATATTTTTAATATCCACATATATATGGAAATCATGCTTTCTCTAGAACTAAAGAGCATGCAGCATCAGTCCTGTGAATTATATGTGTTAGGTTCCCATAGAAAAAAAAAGGAAATATAAATCATTACTAACTTATAGAAATAGAAGTCCTGTTAGGTTTTTAGGTACTATGTAATTATATTTGCTGTCTTACTAATATATCTTTTAACATTTAACAGTTACACAGAATTGTGTTTAAGGAGAAAATGAGATTAAGTAAATGCCCCTGACTTGGTTGTACGGTACCCATTCCAGATCTCTAGACAATTTACATTCCAAATGAAATCAAATTGTTTTCCTGTTTAAAGCTAATTTTTAAGAATGGAAAGGTGCACTGTATATTGCGTTGAAGCATACTTCATGGAATCATACTAGTGATAGTAGATATAAATCAATGTGGTACACTTATACTTGGTCTTGAAATTTGCCTCTGATTGTATACATCATGTCATAGACTCCTATTTATGCATGTAGATGGTACGTGTAGACACCATGTATATATCTTATATACTCCCCAGCTAGGATTCACTTGACATCTATAAGGTAGATCTCTAAGACAGCTTGAATGAATTATGCCTTAGAGGTATTTATTTCTTGTTAAATAGTGCACAGAAATACTTGCTCTGTGTAGATGTCTACATTCTAGGCATTAAAGATATGATACTATGAAAGAACAGATGAATGCTGTCCCATGTTTACCATAATTCCTTCACAGGGCTGTGAAGCAGACTTACTGTTGCTAAAAAGAGATGGACTCCCATTTTAAAAGCCATCAGATACATCTTTTATCCTTCAGTGAACAGTGCTAAGCTTCCTTACACTTTTATATTTAGGTAGTTTTCTTTGGTGTTTTGTTGTGCTTTTTTTTTTTTCAGCAACATTCATCTATTCCTGGAAGGACGGCTGGATTACATTTGTTGCTTGCTTGTTAACTGAGAAAATAAAGTTTTATTTTAAGAGGCAAGAGGTATACAGACCTGGACCTATGCCTATACATACACCATATGTGTATGTAGAATAAAAAAAGTGTATATTTTTTATAGCCATTCTGCTGAGGTTCAGTTTGGATGGCCAATTAATTTAAACTGGAAAAGAGATGTTTTGACAATATCAAAAAAAGAGAGTCAGGCTTTGACAGGAAGATGACAGACAATGGTCATAAATTGAAAGGAGAGAGGTTCGAATTGGTTTTAAAGAAGAGCTTTTCCCCTATGAAGTCAGCCCAGCACTAAAACAGGTTGCTCTTAAGGGTTGTGCAGTCTCCATTCCTGGTTTTCAGCATAAAACCTTGAGCAATCTGATCTGACCTCCTATCTGACCCTGCTTTGAGCAAGAGGTTGAAGTAGAGACTTCCCGAGGTCCTCTCCAAACTGAATTATTATGATCCAACCCTATTAACATTAATTTTTCTGCATTTATTAGTTTAGCTTTAATTGAAATTGCTAGAAAATTTTGGTGCAAAAGTTTCTAGATCCAACGCCTGAAGATAACTTTGCTTCTACAAGCCCTTTTTTTTTCCATATGTAAGGTATCTTCATGTGCTTAACAAGATTATATACAGATATATGTTCACATTAACTGTGGTTGTTTACAAGCTTCTTCGTCTAATGATAATTTTTTCTAATAAAATGGGAAAACAATTTGTCTGTCTCACTTGGAAATGATGTTGGAACAGAAGCAGTAGACAGTTGTTGGAAGATAGATGATATTAGAAGTAAATAATATACCTGATCAAAACTCTTACACCAATGCAAGGCATGCAATGTGTAGGTAAATAAAAAGTAATAGTAATTTTTAAAAATGTATATTTCAGATGTGACATATTTAAATATAATTTTCTGATTAATTCAGCATGATTATTTAGAGCTGTGATTTTGCATGTCTTTCTGTAAAATTATTTTACTTTATTTATTTAGAAAGCATTGTATTTTGAGGGTTTTTTTTGTGAAAACACATGAAAATATAATGTTGCCTGGTTATTTTTATGTGTTGTTTTTGTTGTTTTAGATTAATGTTCAGCTAGAACCTCCAAAAAACTTTTTCTAAAGAACATATCTCTTAATTCATATGAATCCATTGATTCATCAAAAATGTCAGAACTGCCAAAGTGAAATCTGAAAACCCATGTTTTTCAATGGTTATTTCCAGTCAAACTACCTGTTCTAGATGATTTACAAACATTTGCCCTCAAAAATCAATGCTGCTATATGAATCTCTTGGTATAATGGCATAAAAAAATACTAGAAAGGAGCTCAGACATTTGAAGATAAAATCTGTTTTTCATAATGCTATTTTTGGTTTGAATTTTTTTACCTGCTTTTTAATTTACTCTTTAAAAGTCTCATTATATGAACTCATCTTAACAGTTCTTTAAATAGGTTTTTCCAAATATTTATTTCATACACACACATAAATACTTGATGTTATATTGATTTATATCTTCTATATCTTTTACATGTAATAGATAGAACCCAGTGCTTCCATTTTCACTATTTTTTTTTTCTGAATGCCACAGGTTTTGTATTTTGAAGTCCTCCATTAACTCTATCATATTTTGCAAAAGTTTGAGTGTGTCTGAGGTATGTGAACTGCAAGTGATGATTTAACTCTGTAGTGTTGAGATGAATTGTCTGCTTCTTGACAATTTCTTCATAAAAACACAGGAAGCTCTCAGTCCATCCTCTCCAAAGAAAAATTGATTTAGAAATTGTAAAGAACACAGGAAATAGGCTTGTTTCTCTATTATTTCCTTCGTTTTATAAAGGCATTTCCATAGGCTCGAAGTAAAGGTAAAGACTGCCAAAATCAATATAGTAGTATTTCTATTTAGTTTTCCCTTCTTTGAAATGTTCAGATGTGCACTAGATTAGAAAATCAGGCCAAAAGTTCTTAAAAATGTAAAGCTTACAGTTTAATGCTGCAGTTTCACAAGCAATTAAAAATCCAAGAAAACCTGCATTTTTTTTTCTTTGGATTTATTTCCAAAGTCTAACAAGCATTTTTACACTATAAATTGAATAACCTTCTTTTTTAAGTAAGTTTGGTATTACAGAGATAAACTGAAGAGGTCAATGCTATAGTCCTCTTACCCAACCAAATAAACACTACAGAAATGATCCTTAGCTAGTGGTTATCTATACCTCAAAGAGATTTGTCCCAGAGTGTTAGCTATCATGCTGAATCCTGACTCAAAGATATTAAGAGAATATAAACTATATCCCAGGGAAAAGAGGATGAAGAGGGGTTTTTTTATTTTCTCTCTCCTTTGATTTGTAGGCTGAGAAATTTCATTCATTAAATTTGCATCAATAATTTTTGCTGCTGGCTGACTATCATTTGCAAATTAAGAGATCATTGGTGAAAGCAATGACGAGAAAGGAGCTTTTTGAAAGTAGTTTTAAAATTAAGTAATACCTAAAAATATAAAAATAGAAATGTTTCATACTTCCTTCTCTCATACTTTCCTTTTCTTTCTAGTGTGTCTCACAATGCAGCAGATGTTTTGCATAATCATTCTATAAAGAGTAAATACATGATAAAATAAAACAACAAAACTGAGCTTTTCTACATTTCCCCCAGTAGGCATTCTAATTGCTTTCATGAGGTACTAATTAAAATTAGCCTTTTTTTTGCAGCATCAGATACATGCTTTTTGTAGATATTCTTAATACAGTAATATCTATGCTCTTCTAAGGCCCTATTCAGTTGTCACTTAAAGTAGAGGCAATTTCTGTTTATGTCAACTACCACTGCCAGTCGTGTGGGAATAAATGAGAGACACTTGCTATTAGGCAGAATGAGTTTGCTGCTTCTAATAATTGTGAGCTCCAGTACAGAAGAATGTTAGACTCTTCTCAGTGAATGCAGAAAGCATTTTCGCGGCTGCATTCAGCAAACCAACATAGGAAAGAGACATTAAGAAATGTATCTGCATTGTGTCTTAGCTCCCGAAGACAGCTGAGTCCATTAGCTTTTGGGATATCAGCAGTCACTAAGACATGCACAGTGTTTGAATATACATCTCATTTTCAGGCAGTTAGATTAATGAATTATAGAGATTAACTGTTTAGTCATCATCTATAGGAATGATATAATAACCTTTAACACACATGGTTTGAAACCCTAGGCTATTGATGGGATAAAGAGTTTTACCTAATGAGAATATCAGAATGGAGTTAAAATTATCTTTAATTGTTTCCTTTTGTAGATTAGGCAAATAAAAATGAAGCCACAGGTTGACTTCTAAAAAAGGGGTGTGGCCTTTACTACACAAAGAGTGAGAATTTCTTTTTTTTCCTATCTCTTTATGTCTATACACCAGACCCAATAATAATGTAGAGGTAACTAGCACTCATTTTCATCACAGTAATGTAAAACCTGCATGGTAAAACACAGTAATCATCAGTGGGTGGGATGCCAATGACCTGCATGGTGTTTAGCGTGGATGATCCCACAGATCTCACACAAGCTATTGGTGCCGTGAGGAGCACGGGGGGAGAAGGTAGCACACGTCCTGTCCTGACTGCCAGAACTGGGCAAAGGTGACTGAGGAACATTTTGTACCAACAGTCTTGTGTGGGGTGTCTAACAATCAGGTCACACGAAGACCTTACAGCTGCTTCTCCACAGCCTCTCTTTCTAGCTAAGAGACCCTTGATCTGTGCACAGTGCTTAGTGGATAGTACAGCTTTCTCCAGATTTCCATTATCTCTGGTGGGTCTAGTCCCCTAGGAATTGAAATTTGGAAAGAAATTCATATGAAAATTTTTCCTAGAAACCTAATGGGAATACAGCAGGTGTTTTTAAAAACAAGCTCACATCTTTTCCAACATATCTCTAACTAGAGTTAGAGAAAATGATGAACAAAAGCACACAAATTTTCACCAGATAGTTATCAGATTAATTAAATTAGTAAACGTTACAGTTTATCATGTTACTTTTATGTTTGTGTTATAGGTGAATTTAAAGCCCAACATACCAATAGACAGATAGTGTATCACTGACTGGCGAAAACTTTGGCAGGAAGCAAGACTAGGAGAAAATTAAATTGCAATTTACCAGTAAAAGAGGTACCGATTTTTTTGTAGAAGAGAGGCAGATTAATGTTACTATTCAAGTCAAATAGATGTTTGTCTGTCTTCTACATTCAGTATTTTATAAAAAACATTTCAGTGCCATTTTTTTATGAGTATAATTTTGCTGTTAGGAGGCCTCTGGCTGTGTGCTGACCCAGCAGCACAGAGACTCAGCCTCTCCATGATCTGAACTGGGTGTCCGTGATTTGACACAGCACTGCTGCCTGCCTTGCTCCGGCTTCATCTCTGGGGATAACAGAAGGAGGATAGCCCCACCCACTGCAGTCAGCGCCTGAGAAACCACAGTCCTGTGTGTCTGGGGCTGGGGAAGGCTGGGGCTGACACATCTGAGGAAATGAGTAGCTGCTAGGAAGAGATTTTTTTGTTTGGTTTGGTTTTGGTGTAACATTTTTAATCTTTATGTCCTAGAGACTTGGAGTAATACTTTGGACCATGACTGTTAGTGTCACTAAGTGGACCAACAATATCCATTCTCTGTATTTTAATGAAACTATTAAAACATTAATTGTTTCCATTAACAAAAGAAAAAAAAAAAAAAAGACAAAAAATTCCTAGATTCATATGTATTATTTGCTCTGTTTTACACATACCAAGCTTCTGAGTCTGATCCATCCAATAAAACTGAAAACTATGAAAGAAAAAAAAAAAAATTTTGACCATTATTATGTTCTTGGTATCATTCTAGTCATTTTCAATATATATTTGGAGAAAATAAGAAACTCCAGAATAGAAAAATGGTTAAAATTCTTTATAATAGCAGAGTTCCCCAGAGGCTGTGCATTAGCAGGAGATTAATGTTGGAGAGCAAATTATCCATCATCTATCTAGTATAATATTTATTTGTGGTCTGATCAAATATTTAATCCAATATGGTCTTCATATTTATATTTTGTGTATAAATAAATTACATTTTTTTCTTTCTGCGTGAGGATTTTCACTTCTCTTTTTCCCCTTTCAGCATTTAGTAAAGCAAAAAGCCATTATAAGCAGCCAGCATCTGCAAATATATGTTGTCTACCATTGGCAGGAGGCCTTTAGAATTGGAATTCTATCTGTATTAGTAAGTGGAANGAGATTTTTTTGTTTGGTTTGGTTTTGGTGTAACATTTTTAATCTTTATGTCCTAGAGACTTGGAGTAATACTTTGGACCATGACTGTTAGTGTCACTAAGTGGACCAACAATATCCATTCTCTGTATTTTAATGAAACTATTAAAACATTAATTGTTTCCATTAACAAAAGAAAAAAAAAAAGACAAAAAATTCCTAGATTCATATGTATTATTTGCTCTGTTTTACACATACCAAGCTTCTGAGTCTGATCCATCCAATAAAACTGAAAACTATGAAAGAAAAAAAAAAAAAAAGACAAAAAATTCCTAGATTCATATGTATTATTTGCTCTGTTTTACACATACCAAGCTTCTGAGTCTGATCCATCCAATAAAACTGAAAACTATGAAAGAAAAAAAAAAAAATTTTGACCATTATTATGTTCTTGGTATCATTCTAGTCATTTTCAATATATATTTGGAGAAAATAAGAAACTCCAGAATAGAAAAATGGTTAAAATTCTTTATAATAGCAGAGTTCCCCAGAGGCTGTGCATTAGCAGGAGATTAATGTTGGAGAGCAAATTATCCATCATCTATCTAGTATAATATTTATTTGTGGTCTGATCAAATATTTAATCCAATATGGTCTTCATATTTATATTTTGTGTATAAATAAATTATATTTTTTACTTTCTGCTTGAGGATTTTCACTTCTCTTTTTCCCCTTTCAGCATTTAGTAAAGCAAAAAGCCATTATAAGCAGCCAGCATCTGCAAATATATGTTGTCTACCATTGGCAGGAGGCCTTTAGAATTGGAATTCTATCTGTATTAGTAAGTGGAATTCTATCTGTATTAGTAAGAGTTGACACAAACTACTGATTCTCATTATTATGTAACTATTATGTATTAAATAGGAAGTTTTTCCACTTGTTTTTGTTTGCTTGTTTATTTGTTTGTTTTCTCCAGATTGCACCTGTATTGGTCTTGTTCTTCAGTTCTTTTGCACAGTGCTATAAGATATTCTTTTAGCGAAAATTCTATTATGAGGTTGTGCAAATGATATTAATTTTTTTCACCACTAGAGTCACTGTAACAACAATATATTAGTAGTAAAAGTGGAAAACCAAAAAAATAATGTAGGTATGCCTTAAAATTAATATAGAATATCTTTCATTAACACACTGTAGTCTGGATTTCTTGGGGCACCCCTTTTATAATTTATAGTATACCTTACAGAGGATGAAAATTATATTCAACAAATAACCATTTCAAAGTATGTTTTAGTTCTAACTTTCAACAAAAGAGATGAAGCAACCTCACTGACATAACTAGACACTACTTGGAATTTATAAACAGCTCACTGTGCAAATACATTAGAATCTGACTGGACTCTTAGTTGTTATGTTGACATTGAACATGCATTCCCATTCAAATTGAAATTTTTCAAAGGAGATGGTCATTTATGCCCAAAATTATACTAAATTGCATAACAGTGACATAATTCTGAGATGAAGGACTATGGTGTATATTGTCACTGGAAACGAAACAAATAGCTATTTAATGAGGGTTTGTGTTGCAGCACCTGCTTCTAAATTCTCAAAATAAATGGAAAAATGCATTAATGGTTTTGTTTATCAACAACTTTCCAGCTGGTTTTGTCCATTCTGAAGATAATGAACTTCTAAGGGACTTATAGGACTGTAAGGCATGATAGCACATTTAAAAAACATGGGGAAAATGATTATTTGTTTTGGAGTTTCTAGTCTTAATCAGATCCCATGCTAAGCATTTTACTTAAAAATTATTCGCCTATTCAGAATAAATATTCTTTGATAGAAGATAATAATTGTTTGCAAATTACCAACTACACTGTCATAAATTAGAAACAGTAAATACAATAACAACAAAATAATTAATGACTTTGTTTTAAAACATCCAAAGCAATTTGAAGCATTCACCCTGGGTTATATAATCTTACTTTTGCTGTTTCGAACACCTGATGCCCCTTAACTACCCCATTTCACCCTGTAAAATCAGAATTAAGTTTTCTAAACTGAAATTTGCAGCAAGACCTCCACAGTCTATGGTGCAAAAATGGATCTAAGAAATCTTCTAGCAGTCACCTGTCTATTATATGTATTCAAGCAGATGGCAGACATTGCTCTCTTCGGCTCAGCTGGGGATAAGAAAAGCCAATGCCTCCCCTTCTGTGTGTACTAATGGTTCTGCCAAAGGTCTTTTCCACTGATGTGGCTTTTTTCCAGGCACAAGCTTGGTGGAAAGATCCAACGAGAGTCACATACACAGAAGTGTAGGTGGATATATAAAATTTTTTTTCCATTTTTCTATTCCTAATGTGAAAAAGCTGTTGAGGTTAACCACTATATGTCAACTATTCCAGTTCCTTTAATTTTTAGAGCAATTTTGAAATTCCAGTAAATTTATTTTTAGTATTATATAATAATTTTTGAGGTTCATCCCATATTTTATAGACAGTTTCTCTGGCTGAGTAACAGTAGTGGTTTTCTAACTACATAGTATAACTCTTGGCGTTAGTTTGCTTTTCCTGAGGGGTTGTTTTTTTGGTTTTGTGTTTTGTTTTGGGTTTTTTTTTTGGGGGGGGGGTTTGTTTGTTTGTTTGTTTTAATGCCAATGCAAAGTTGATGCAACTATTGCAAATTGATGTGTGAGTTGCTTTAAGGAAATGCTGATATCCAGAAGTGTTTTCCATTTACCTTACATAATGGACTCAGAT
This sequence comes from Hippolais icterina, assembly GCA_013400075.1. NCBI lineage: Eukaryota > Metazoa > Chordata > Aves > Passeriformes > Sylviidae > Hippolais > Hippolais icterina. Next base: position 410,654 of record VWYN01025795.1, read on the forward strand.
GGACACTAAGAAAAAGACTTCAAAAATTTTTGACTGATTGCTCTTGGCATAAATATTTTCCTTTTAATCTTAAGAGTCCCATAACATTCAGTTTGATGGGAATATATGTGTGTTTGAAATTTCAGCCTATAATATAGGAGCTCTTAAATAATTACAATTATTACAATTGTTTTAATATACATACTCTTTCAAATGCAGAGAGGAATAGCTCCTGTTCTCACAGCAGAGTTGTCTGATTAATTTTATAACCTCAAGAATATATTGGCAAGAAATATTTTCTACACAAATATATCTGACTTAACAATGGGTGACTAATACTCATTCCAAAATAACACAATAAATGTTTATAGGAGTTAACCTCGAGCTGCTGCATGTAGTTGCACATCATCCACTGATTTAATTTCTAGATAAAACAAAACAACCCTCCCAAAGTAACATGGTTTGGGTTTTTTCTTTCTTCTGAATCAGATGTTATATAATAATCTAAGATTTAAGGATATAGACATTTGCTATTAGCTTCATTAGGGATATTTTAAGCATTGTGGTTACTGAAACAGTCTGACTATAATTATGTTGTTATTGAGGTTTTCTGGTTTAGTTGAAAAGTATCATTAATTACATGGCTATTAGAGGCAAAAAAAGAGAAGAAACAGAAATAACCATATAAAAAGAAAATGGTAAAAAAAAAAAAAGGGGTAAATTTATCTTTTGTCCCCTTTTTTCTGTTTTATATTCCTATTTTCCTTCCATTTCGTTTAATGTTTTCCTCATAAAATATGGTGAGGAGACCTTAAAAAAAAGTTAAGATAATCTAAACATTTAATTAAAAAACAGGTTAGCTTTCTTCACATTTTCCTTTGCTAACTTTTCCTAGTTTTTTCCTGTTTATTTTCTCTTGAAATCTGAAATGTATTCAAAATCTTCTGGAAAAGCAACCAGAATTGATCATCAAGGTTCATCTTTCCTGTTTCCACTCTTACTAAAGAAAACCCATAAAACTGACACAAATATTTTCCTTGGAAAAATATGTTTAAATAGTAAATGAAATCATAAACCTACCATCTGAGTGATGAAACTGAGAAAGCATAGTGCACAGAACAGGAAGGTCTATGCACAAAATGCAGAGAGGTAATTTTTCAAATACTGTAAATAAATACACTTACCAAATTGTACTAAGTGTTTTCTTCTTCCTTTTATAATGTCCCTCTTGCTATTTACAGAGGGTGGTTTTTTGGGGTCGTTTTTTTGTGTATAGCACAATATTATAGTAAAACAAAGCACAAACCAACTATAAAAACGTAGGTGAATATATATGTAGACTACTTATTTTTTTAATCACTTGAATGAAAGTAATGTTGCTGATGCAGTGAAAAAATTGTAATTATTTCCATTTAAAACTTTCAGCTGTACATTTAAAACCCGGGGGTATGCACAGGAAGCATTTACATTTGGGTCCTCTAAAAATAATATAACTTTTTTTCCATTAAAAAGTTACCATTCAGTAACATCTATGGAAAACAACAACAACAAAAATAATAAAAAAAAGCAAAACCAAAACAAACAAACAAAACCCCAAAAAGCACGCAAGGCTTCACAATGTGCTGGAAACATCAACCTATTTGAACATGATTGATTGACCCATTTCCTCCTTGATGAGCTCAAAAGTTTGATAACATTAATGATTTAAAAGTCTGACGTACTCATTGAAATATTATCATCCTTTGCTGTTATATTCAATGTACAGAACAAATGACAGTGGAAGTAATTGGCAAATCGGAGGCTCAGAAAGGTTAAGTGACTTTCCTGAGGACACAATGTGGATTTTTTGACCTCTTGACTTGAAGAGCCATAATTAGTTCCTTCTCCAGCTTAATCCAATTAGTAGTTTGATAATCAGTTCAGCCCAAAGAACAATTACTTTCAGCCATCTGCTTTTATCACATAGTATCTGAACCTGCCTTATGTGCTCTGTTGGAGATGGACATGAGGTCAAATGCAGGTTTCCTTTTGTGGTGCTCAGAACCTATGGTAATCATAGCACTTCTCTGCAGAAGAATGAAGTGGGTTTGGTGCACTTGCATTTTACTTATGCCCATCCTAGGCAAGTGCCTCAGCCTCCATATGATCTTTAGAAAGAGCCCTGAGTGTTGAATAATTTCTCTCTCCCACTTCAGCAGCTATAGCTATGGACACTAAAATAAGCTGCATTGTGTTGGTCCTAAAATAAATGTGTGTAGCAGTTGGCAGGTCTTTGCTTTAAATACATCATCATGAGTTCGTCAAAATACAGTGCTTGAGTTAATAAGGCATTAAATCCAACAATAAAGTGGGTAGTTTTAGGAATGCATTTACTCCACTTGGTTGGGCATACCGCCTACTGAGCAGTAGGGCTTTTTGCATTTTCCAAACACTATCAAGAGATTACAATCAGACTGGTACAGAGAAAATTGCTCTTCATGAGGACCATAGTACTGCTTTGTTGCGCTACTGTATTCAGCTTATTCTGATGTCATGTCTTTGTCTCCAGTACAGGGTTTCTTAAAATTACTTCATCAGTAACTAAGTTTTTCTTTTTGAGTGAGGATACTATAACACTGAAGTGGCATAAGGAAGAAGAAAAATAATGTGTAAAACCATAGAGCTGAGCTCACCCAGGAGAAAACCTGTGCCTTTGAAGATGAACCTCAGGGTTTTAAGAAAGCATTAAATGGCTGCATGAATATAACTGGGAAAAAAAATATGCAAGTGTTAGGAAGAGTCCTAAATATCCAAAACATGCTAAAGTCTTAGAATCATCGAATGATTTTGGTCAGAAAGGGGCCTTTAAAGATCATCTAGTCCATTTCTCTTGCTGTGAGTAGGAATATCACTCATCTTTTTATTAAATCACTTTTATTAAATATTGGTAGTTTATATTTCACAATGCAGACAGGGAATTTTCAATTTTTGGAGAGAGAAAAAAGAGAACATTCTCAAAATACAGCATTTCTGGCCAAAGATTCACTTACAACTGAAACCTGCCCAACTACCATCTGAAGAAAGTAACTGAAAACAGGTGCTGCGAGCAGGTGCCATCAGTTGCTTCAGGGATGATGCAAGTACATTATATGAGGGCAGCTGTTAGGATGTGCTTTTCCACATTGTAAGATTGATATTACCCAATGCTTTTAATTGAGTGGAAAATTAGCATTTTTGTGAGCTTGATGCTTGTCTGTGGTCACTTGGACTTCCTGAAATTAGTTTTAAGTAACAGAGACATTACTGAAGAATCACTGGCAACATCACAGACTGCTAAATCAATGGTTTCATTTATCTTACATTTTCTGGACAAAAGTTGCCTTTAATGGTTTAGTGTAATGAATAGTCAAACACTTAAATGATTTTTGTTTGGCCGTTTAATAACTGAAAACTTTTACATAGGGGAGATGAGCGCATGATAACGACAGGCAATGAATAAATAACACCACTGAAAGTCAGCACTGCTTTGTCATTGCATGAAATACTCCAGATTTACTGTTTTCTTAATGCCACATAGCACTCCAAATGATTGTGGTTTCTGTCAAATTGTGACTTCAGGATGTTTCCAATATAGCAGAATGGCCTGAAATATATACACTGGATGAGATACCCATTCCTTTGAATTCAGACCTTTGTCATGACAGAAGATTTCTCCTGAAAATTGGAAATGGCTGTCTTGCTGACTGTTAAGGCCATTTCAAACCAGCATTAATAAAGTATATTATGAGTATTAAAATTTAGTCCTGCAAAAAACAATGCTGGGAGAAGAAACTTCCCACACCAGTACCACAAATGCCCAAGTAATTTTTCACTATTTCAGAAAAGCTTCTTGTTCATCAAAAACATTACTACTGAAACACACTGAAATATTATATGCTGTTTCACTGAGGCAAGATTCAACAGTGGTAGTAATTTGCTGTATTCCAACTATATCTTTGACTCCTTCAATAAATAAATTATTAGAACTATTACTTTATGAGACAGAATATTTTGCACTATGCCTAATTCTAAAGCCTGAAGGAAGAAATCTTTTTGCACACTCCTTTTCCACAGATGTTTCAAAATTAGATAGTATTTAAAAATTTACTATCTAATTACTGGGGAAATTTTCAATAACTTTGTTTTAGAATTAATCTGGTCATCTAGTCTGAAATATTTGATGCTAAAAAGCTAATAACGTCAGATTAAAGGGTAATTTAAAAATTGAAGCTGGCATATTTATTAGGCTTAATTGTTAAGGAAATGACCTTGAGTAATGCTGAAATAGAGTATTTGTTAGACATGGTTTAAAGGTATTAGTACATAATCAGGGCACGGAAGCACACCTATAAACATTTAGACCTGACCAAATTAGTAAAAAAATACACTGGTTGAAATTTGCACTTCATCTTGCACTGCTAATTATTTTTTTAGCATTTTACCTTTTAAAAGTCAAATAAAGCCCAGTGTTTCCAACAAGTTTGTAAGGACTTTCAAATAATAATCATGAAGCGAGATAATATGTTAGTGGGTTTTTCTTCCATTGAAATAACTAATTTTAGCACTGTTATTAAACAGTAATTTTTACAAAGATTGAAAAGGTGACAGATTTTTTTGTGTATATGTAGTACAATACAGGAGAATTTTTTCCTTAAAGTTTATTTTGATGTACTTTATCTGTCTAGGAAAAGTCACAAACATTAAAGACTCATACTTGTTACCCATTTTGTAACAGCATGATGATAGTATAGTACAAGACTATAATGAATATTACTGTTATAATACATGTGTCCCAACAATAATGAGCTTAATTGGTATCAAAGGCAGGCACTTCAAATAAATTTAAACATAGAACTCTATGTGTTTGTGAATGTCTGTTTTGATTCATCAGTGTCCATACAAAGTCTCTCTATACAGCAAAAACAGCAATAAAGCTAAGAAACTTAGAAAAGAATTATTATCTGACTCTGTGACAGTAACTTGCAAAATTAACTTGGTTTTTTGAATAGCTGTTGAAAATGAAGTCCTAGAAAAGTCAGGAACTAATTTCTGAGGATTTGCTTCAATCTAAAGTTATTTGTAGCTAGAATGTTTAGATTTGCCTCATCATGTACTGTTATCTGCATTCATGGAAACTATTGTGTAATGAGAGAACTTATTTTTTAAGAGAAATGAATGGTATTAGATTAACTGTGTCAGTGAGTATGTTAGTCTATATTATTATCAAGGTCCAGCAATGTTTATTTTGAATATATTTCTTTTTAGTGGTGGGGGATTATTAATTTGATCTTTTTGTTTATTATATCTTTTGTTTATTATATCCTGGAGAATTTCTTGGCTTAATCAGGTTACTATTCCAGCAGCTAATATAACTGGATTTTTTTTCACCACATTCCACACTAACTTTGTCAGTGTCTTCACTACAGGCATATAAACTACATTTGAAGTTAAATAAAACTAAATCAACAAAAAACAACAACAAAAATATAAACACATCCTTTAAAAGTTACCGGAAGACCTATAGTTGAGTAATGTCATAGAATTTTAAAGGAATTTAATTTGCTTAGGCTGTCATTCAACAAGTGATACTCAGAACTTAATTTCTAATGCTTGAAACATTTATTAGACTATTGTTGTAGTGTCCTGGTTTTTGTCCCTGTTAAGTTAATACAGAGGTGACTGTATAAAATGAAGTGTATGATATAATACATTTCCTTCTTGCTCTAGTAGTGGCACATTACTTACTTCTGTCATGGTCTCTTTTAGAGGCAAATTGCTATCTGATGAGTCTTCTTGACATGGGAAAATTAATAAAACTAAGCAAAACTAAGTATATTTCAATAGCAGGATTCAGCTTATTGTGCTGTAGATTGCATTTATTGGAGGAAGAAACACACGTATTTAGGAGATGCCTTCAGGTAGAAATGTTCATCTGAAACCTGGCAGGTTTTAAAGTTCCAGACATAAGAGTGTTTACCACTACATAAATTAGAATGTATTTGTTGTATACCCATAATTTTCATGGCTATGATAGTCCAAGTCAAAAGTGTGCTTGTGAGGTATGTTTTCCTACTTATTAATCTCCCTAAATGTATTTTTTTTATGACAAGTAGTACTATGTTTGCAGTTGTTCTTCATGATAGACTCTAGCTTTCATGAGGATATTTTACCTGGGTTTTTTTGGATAAAGTCTAGTGCTACTATGTGCAGAATTTCTAAACATAAGTTATTGTTCATTCATATCTATCCTCTCACTGCATCAAAAGAGCAAAGTTTCCTCAAACTAAAATATTAAAACCATTAAACACCACTGTGGCTAGTTTTTATCATTTAGTCTACCTGGAGTCACAGATTTAAGTAAACTTTTCCAAGATACTGATATCTTATTGATAAGACCACCTTAGCAATTAATGACCACCTTCTGAATCTCAAACGTTTTTTAATTTAAACAAAACCAAGTACGTGCATATGTTTAGGAACATGAAGGCAGGCACGGTTCTTTCTTTTGAGGGTGTTTGCAGGCTGTTCAATATCCTATACATATCTGATTCTCTTTTTTGTCCATTGATGATCAGATGCTGCTAAGAAAGATGCCGAATGTTCACTTAGAAGAGCACCTCTTCTTTCTTTTTTTTCTTTTCTTTTCTTATCTTTTCTTTTCTTTTCTTTTCTTTTCTTTTCTTTTCTTTTCTTTTCTTTTCCTTTCCTTTTCTTTTCTTTTCTTTTCTTTTCGGTGGGTTTTTTGATTGTTTTTTTTGTTTTGTTTTGGTTTTGGTTTTTATTTTGTTTGGAGGAGAGTTGAATGTTTGTTTGGGGTTTTTTGTATATTTGTATGTGTATATATTTATGGAAAATCTCAAAACCTCATCTAGAAACATTTTCTTCTTAGGCCCCACTTGGAATTGCTTCTGGTGAAGAAAGCAACTCCAGGCAAATGGCAGATAAATTCTGATATGCAAATCTCCACCAGAGCCCCATGCTTTGACATTGGAAAATATGCTTTGTGTACACGATCTCTGAGTGCTGTCTGTGACTTTGAACAAAACAAAGCACTCTAACACACACCTTATTTTTTACCTCTCATCAAACACAAAATGTAAAGACTTCTCCCTCTTATTTTGTGCTTGTCAATAACCTTGCACAGAAAACACAGGAAGGCAACAACAGGAAGGAATGTATCAGGAGTGGGGAGAGGATGACCTGGAGTGAAGGAGAGTGGGGGTGATTTGAAAAAGGGGGTAATGGTACAGAAGATAGAAACTTGGAGATCATGTTTACTGCTGCTTTTTCTCTTCCTATAAATGAAAAACTAAGATACCATGAGTTTACACAAATTTTTATTCTGGTAATATACGTACACATCAGAGTGATTTTTTTTGAACATGACATCTGTCCCACCACCCTCATTCTCTGTCAAAAGTAAGTTACATTAGGGTAAAAATAACATCAATTTTTATGCTCTCTGGCTGATGTATATCAGCTCTGGGTGCATCAGTCAACAAAAAGCATGTATTCAGAAAGGCACACTGGCATGTCACAAAAAAGCAGTTTGAAGCAAGAGGACTTAAAAGTGCAGGACACCGTATGTGCCCATCTTTCTGCTACTTGTGGATATAGTGAGGATTCCATGGGTTTGTATTACAGACTAGACCAAAATCCCAAGCAAGTCCAAACAGAGGTTTGTTCTTTCCCTTCACGGAATGATGGAGTCATGTCAGAGGAAAAAACCTTAGATTTATTATTTTTTATATTGTAGAGAAAAAGTTGCTCTAAACTACTAAGCAATCCTTTAAAATGCTTGGGCATGTTAAGAGGACTGCAGTTGTAGATTTTATCTTATTATTAATACTAGAGATTACTAATAATAGATATTTGTAGTTGTTTTTTACCTTCTTAAGGGATTCTTAAACATGGGAATTATTCTTTTCTCTGAGGGTATAGTCCACAGTACTAGGATTTTAAAATTATACCATGCTGTAAATTATTTTCCCAAAGTCTATATACAGAAGAAAGCTTATTCAAAGTTGTTCCAGAACATATTTTTGTTTCTTTCCTTCTAGAAATTTTACCATTCCAGACTGCTCATTTATCCCAAAAATACATTGTCTATAACTATCACCAAAAGGTTGTGTGTCTAATTTTCTCCACTCCCTTTATGTCCTCTTGGATTCTAAGACTACACATGTGTTATATCTGATATGTTATTCTCACTCAGGGAATAAGAATTACAAACAGTGATGTCACACCCACTTACAAAAAAAATATAACTATAGGTACATGTATGCTTAGATGTGTTTAGATATGTTCATTAACATCAGTGTTAACATCAAGGTGGAGAAACAGGTTTGTCTAGAGAGCCAGGAAATTTTTGCTGCAGAACTGACCTCACTGAGCACAGGTAATACATTTGGAAATGCTCCAGAGAAACCATTGCTGCAGATTCAAAAAAGGTCACATAGGTCAGGCTTTTTTATAGTACAGAGATGTCTTACACGTAGTTTTAAGACAATAACAATGGATCCTCTATATTCCATATAGCCTTCTAGGATCAACAGGCCAGCTGGGTATTGTCATGCTGCAAAACAGAGGTTCACGGAGCCCCTGCTGAGCCAGCAGAAGATGGTGGTACAATGATCACTTCAACAGGCTCTTGTCTGTTGCAGTGCGTTTTTCGCCTCACTTACCATCCAAAGAGGTACTGACCAGCCTGTTCTAAAGAATATGTGAGAACATCCTTGTACAAAAAAACATACAATTCCACCCCCTCACCACCCCAAAACCAACCAACCAACCAACCAAACAAACAAAAAGCTCTAAACACTATTTCTGTGAGTGTCTGTACAGTGCAAACCCACAAGGCCCAGATCCCTGTAGGGCTAATGATGCAAGATCTTTTTCTCTCCTGATGTTTAACATTCATGAAATAAATTGTTTCTGATTAACATTATCCATTTCACACTGTTTAGGAAATTTATCAGCCTGTAAACTTTAACCTCCTCTTTCCTTTTTCTTCACTAAGTTCAACTGTTGCAGTGTGCTTTTTAAGTCATATTTATCCATATTTTCATTTTATGGTTTAACCCAGCACACCCCTGCTTTTTCCCCAGTTTTTGGTCCAACCCAGGTGTTGCAATCCTTCCCTTGCCCAATTCCACCCATGTTATTTCCCCTAATTCCCCTCTCAAGCTCTGCTGTCATTGGGTAGTCATCCTGACCCTGACTCTTTCTGCTTTCTGTGTGTATAAAAGCCATCAGCAGGTGGAAGATAAGGTCTTGGATTCTCACCATGCGTTGAATAAACATCTCTGTTCAACCCCCAAGACCTGTGCTGCTGTTCCATTTGTCCCTGTGCCGAAGATTTGATAACCAGGACCCGCAGAACTCGCAAGGGGGATTTGTCACACCCATCAGTGCCGCCTAACCTGGAGCACCCCTGGGGTACAGAGGTACCTCAAGGAAACGTGCCATTCAACCCCATCCTGTGTGAATTTGTTCTCTTCCTTCATGTGTACATACATTATATAGCTGTTTCTCATGCTTTGTCCGTGTCTAGGTATTTGGGTTTTTCCCAAAAAATGCTGTGTACTTTGCATACAATTTTGGAGCTGTTGAGTATTCTCTTGTTATGTTTGTTTTGTTTGTTTTTTTTTTCTTTTCCCCTACTGAAATTGCATCCTTCCATTTTTAAACCATATGAACTTAAGAGTAAAAATACTCATTTGAGGACCAAAGGCGTTCCAAGGGGACAAAGGCTTTTCTAAGCATGAACCAAAACTTGTATCATCAGTATTAAGATCATCTTCTTACATTCAGCAAATGTATGATGTAATAAAAAGAAATAAATCAAAATCTCCAGTTTTTATTCTAAGTTATATTTTCTCCCTATTGATCAGTTATGAGAACTGTGATTTCTGTAATCACTCCAGGCATAAGGTAAATAAGTTAGATGATGATAATTCAGTATGCAACTTTCTAATGGTTTCCATTTTCCCTTTTTAAAAATATCTTCTCTGAATCATTGCAATACCACTTTATATTTTCTCCTTTTCCCGTTATCTCTCTCTTCTCTTTTATGATTGTTTTCATTCTTGTTGCTTTTCCTCACTACCTCAGACTATTAAAAAATGTGGTCATATTTTAATATATTTTTATGTTTGGTGTGGTTTTATATACTCAATAAAAAATTTATCATGCAAAACAAGATATAGACATAAATTTTATGCACTTTTAAAAGCTCATGCTATATGTGTTAAGGTTTTGACTAACCCTTGTTGACTATCATTTCCTAGGTCTAAGTTGAAGATTATTTAATTTATTTCTGTACAATTCTTCTTTAATTTATTTTTTTTCCTCACAGTCATGATACTCTACAGATACTTCAGAAGTTTCTGTGCTAAAAGTAAATAATAAACTCAACGTAATAAGCCTTAGGAATAATAAACCTGTAACATAAATGGTATATGAAAATGTTAATAAAGAGCTGACAAATCAGTCATTGAAATAACAACAACAAGGAATCACAGGCTGAACTGGACACTAAACATGAATGAGGAGAAAAAGGAGAAAAATATCCTTCAGCAGAAAGTAATCTAACTTAAAAATAACTCTTTAGGTAATGTGTAATCTCAGACATTCTCTGGAGCTCTCACTATTGGTTTACAGTTATTTTTGGTGTATTAAAAAATGTAATAAAATTTATATTAAAATTCGACAATGTTACTCAAACTTACTTTTCATCCATATTTTTGTACTATTCAGTCCCTTAGAGACATTTATACCTGGAAGTACAGTCTGCTTTATATACATATCCAGTAACACTTCTTTTAAATTCTGTCCTTGCAGATATTCAATCTGTTGCTCTACCTCTCTTCGAACTTTATCAAGACTTCAGTTCTGAGAAATTGAAACATCAAAACTAAAATGGATAGAATTGCATAGCAAGATATAACTGCCTTCAAAACATATCAGCACAACCTTTACCATAGCATTCTCAGTTTATTATCTGTTGGAAATAAACAAGCAAAGAAAGGAATGTTTCTTATTGAGCTCCTCAAGTTTTCACTGATAATACTGCAGGAGTAAAATGCTACGAAAATGTATGCTGTGACAAATATGGGTTTTTTTAAGATTACAATTTCACAATTGCAACATTCTTCATTATTCTTAGGACCCTAGCCCACACCAGAGATACATGTGAAAAGATATGCTCAAAGGTTTATTGTTACAGTGTAAAAACAATCTTTAAGCATCTAGTCTTTCAACTGAGTAAATACACAGCTTTACTAAACAATTAACTTTAATGCACAAACAAATGAGGAGGAGATTTTTGTTGTTTATTTTCAGTCCTTCAAAAGATCTAAATTATTGCCAAAGAGACAGAAAGGTTTTTAGTAGAAAGCTATGACTATTCCTATACATTTCAGATACATTTTCTGGGGGATTCTCATACTTCATTGATTCTGTTGTCTTTAATGATCATTGCTAATCTGTGCAATGAACAAGTAGGAAACTAACAGGGATGAGCAATCTGTACTTCTTTCAAGTAAATTTTACAGCAGCCTGTAAGTGCTTGATATGCAGATCACAAGATTACATCTTACATTGATGTAATTAAGAAGAATAATTGTACTGCAATCGTGACTCTTTCCTAGGTAGACTTATAAAGCTACCATATCCCATACTCTGAATAGATGTTACTGCATAAAATACTTGTCTGTCGCTTATCTTTATCTTTTTTAGACTTTCTCCTTTAATGTCCACTTTATTAGAGATAACTTATGCTGCTCAGTTTGCAGCTGAAGGGAACAAAAGACTCAATCATAACCAACCAAAATACAGCTAGTTCAGAGAGAGTTTTGAGATGTCTGACCTGGAGTTCCATTCAACCACACTTGTTTGTTGAAGCTCCTATTGCTCCACTTGGCCAGGAAAAGACCTATTACCCTGGCATAGCCAAGGATTTTGTTGTGCTGAAGAGCAGCTTTACATTTCTAGTGAAACTTACTTTTATAATATTATAAAAAATATTTTTCCACCAAAACCAAAATAAATCAGATAAATAAAATTATTTCAAACTATTTCTCTAATTCGAGAGAAAGAATTTATTCCATCTCCTCTCTGAGGCACTAGATGACACATTTAACCGTTTCAAATCTCTGCAGGGATTGAAGTCAGGCTCTCAAACTCAGTGTAACCATTGATGTAATTTTTCACACTGAGTATAGAGCTCTCATTCTGAATCAGAAAAAAAGTCGCATTCATGAGAATATTCCAATTCTCATCCTGGAGGCTCTCAGATCAAAAAGGTGTAAAGATGCCTCTACTGTGCACTATTTCAGAGGGTAGATGTGGCCTCAAAATTCATCTCATCAAAGTACCTAAGCAAAGATTTAATTTTATAACAAGCCTTAATAACTTGTATAGTGTACTTACTGTTAAAAAAACTGCTTTAAAATTGACTAACCTTAATAAACTCATGAATCAGGCCTCTAAAAGGAAGGAAGGAGTAATGGTACTCACAAAATAATTAGAAATGTGGTAAATTTTTGCTAGTGAAAAGTAAATATGAAACAGCTTCAGTCTATGTCATTTTTATTATTACTATGATTTTCTTTAGGTGATAGAGTTCATAGACAAGATGAAGATCTATAAATTGTAACTACATTAGCCAGGAAATAGCAAAATAGAAGCATAGTAAAGTAGTACAGAGTAGTGTAAACAGAAATTATATATAAGTATTCTGTTAAATAGTTATGGCATAGGCAAAGACAATGTAGGAACATTTTGTGTAAGTATATGATCTGTGTGACCACCAAAGAGGCAATAAATTAAAGTACTAAAAATAATGAAAGCATGAGATAAGCAAAAGAGATTCCAAAATGGGCAAGGTATTCTACATATATTCTGTAATCAAATATATAAGAAAGATGCATTCAAAAATACTGCTCCATTCAAAAATGATAAAAGAAGTATCAGGAGCAGATACTCTTTGTGAGAGGAACAACAATACAGAAACCTCAGGTATAAACCAGGAAAATCAGAGACAAAAGAGGACAGGCTCACTTCAGTTCTGACATCTTTCAGCAATGACCTCCCTAGAGCAGTCTCTTGGGCCTCAGCAACCAACAGTCACCAACGGCTACAGATATCAAGGATAACTAAACAGCTTTGGCTCCACAGTATTGTAACAGATTATTTATGATACAGGTGCTAAAGACAAAGTTTTTAAAATGCAGTACTAATGATTAATATTATGTAAGAATTAGCCAATTGCATAACATATCAATGAATAATTTTAAAAAAAAATGTTTGAAATTTCTCACATAGAGTTATGTCTAGATACTGGACATATGTATCAACTCATACATACATACATCATAAAAGTTTATGTGGTTCTGACAATTCTTAATACTTCACCAAACAAGTATGTGCAAAGTGTTAGTAGAAAAATGTTCACTTCTTGCTTACTCACCAAAACTCACAAATTCATGAAAATAGAGGGGGATGGACAGACAGTGGAAGTTATAATAAATTTTATTATTATACATTTGCAAGTGGTTGCTCCAATTAATGAATCATTACTAAAAATGATGATAAGAACAAAATACTTGGAAACAGGAAGATTAACACTGTATAATTTAATAATTTCTAGTTTATTTTCCCATTAGAATTACCTTTCATTATAAAATGAAGCACTTTTTTGCAATGAAGTTTCATTGCAAAATCAGATTTAATAACTTGTTTAAATTGCTGTATAGAGCTATTAAAAGTTGGGGTTTTTTGGTTTTGTTTTGTTTTTTTTCTTCAGGTGCTCAGCATCAAAGAAGCATATACTTAACAATTATGGCTAGTTTGGTTGCTACTGTGTTTTTCATTTTGCAATAACAATTAAGTGTACCATACATTATGTTAAGATTTATCTAAAATCTACATTTTTTCAGGATGTCATGTGCTACTGCAGAACTGCTATTCACAGAGTATTGATGAAAAGTGCTTCTATTTAACACAGAGCTAAATACACTGTCAAATCATTGTAGTTTCAGCACAGAATGACATATCCTTTCTTTACTGAAATACCAAGTGGCAACTCACACTAAGCTTTTTAACAAGGGTAGAAAATAAATGTAACTTGTCAGGTTTTTACAGCAAAAGGGACATATCTTATGAATGCTGCAGGTGTAATGGAACACATTACTCTTGACAGCTATTGATGACTGTCACTTACCTGGAGTTTACCACTCCCACAGTAAAGTCAACAGAGAAACCCTTTGAGCATTCCTAACCCATTTAAGTGTAACCTCAAATCATTTTGTGTCAGAGTTGTCCTAACACATGAGATGGCTCATGGCAGCTTGGCTGTCTTTGTCTAAAATACATTCTGTTCTGTGCATTCTACAGCTTCTGTCACTGAACAATTGAAGTATAGTAGTATTGAACTGTTGTCTCCAAAGCGATGGTGTGATTAGGTTCTCATTCTATTAGTAATTTCTAGCAGTGGCATTTTCACTCTAATGTCTTTCCATAGCTCTCCTTGTTTTTCCTGGTTGTTAATGGAAACAAGACAGATAATTGCACAACGTAATCTTACAACTTTTACTATATCTGACAAATTAAGACAAAACTTATTAGTAAACAAACTGTACCTTTTGAATGTAATTTAAGTGCTATCTTGCTCCTCTGTACTTCATAAAGTTAGCTTAATTCTATTCTCTGTTAGACATAGTCTTATTAAGATTGTGTTAAATATATATTTTGCTGATGGAAAAAAAATATTTTAGCTTTAAATTCAGAAACCATAAAACATGCTTTTCTGAGACAAAAATCAGGGAACCAACTTTGCTGACGCGTAGATATTCATAAAAACACTAATCTCTCTTTCAGATTCCCGTGGCTGGAATTTATACATACAGACTGACTTTATAGTCATAGAGCAAATTAAGAGATTTTATGATGTGATTCATTTCAACCTAAACAGATGTCTGAAAGAAGTTTGACAAACTGCATCCTTCAAGTGCATCTTGATATCTAAAAAAAAAAGGAAGTCTCAAGCAAATAGAATGATTGTAGATATCTATATTAAGTTTCTGATTTTCTGACATTATGTTTTCAATGGGGAATCTGTCATAGGGACCAATATGAGTTTCTAAAAGAAATATCTAATATATATTTTTTTTCTTTTTCATACTTCTGTGTGAAAATCTGCACAATGATACAGGCATTTTACAAATCACCTATTTCAATTCTCATAAGATGGAGTGAAATGGGCTATAGATTTTGTTGTACTGATTAAAATTAATTTTCCTTTAGATTGATTTAGGTTTTTATTTTAAGTATATCTTTATTTTTTATCATATAAAAAATAACCTCCAAAGATGAACTAAAAGTGTAATGTTACGGAAATAAAATAAAATTAATGTATTTTCAATTTATAATAAAATATTGTTCAACTGAAATTTTTCAAGATTTAACATAAACTTATTTTTTGAATGATTGAACATTTATAAATAGAGAAGGATCAAAATCCTGTAAAGGCTACAAACTGAATAATTTAAATGTTAGGATGCAGTAAGTACATTATAGTGCATCCATTAAATGCATAAATTCATTAAAATTTGACAAGGTACAAGTGACAGAAGTGACAACAGCAGTGACTGTGGTAAATTCTGGGGCAAAACACCTGAAGGAGTTAGGCAATGGGTTCCTGGAGTCAGGGCAAGCTGAGAAAGAACAGAAAGACCCAGCAGGGAAGAGGCTGACATGGTGAGGGCATTGCTAAAGCAACCATAAACAGCTCCAGGGCCTCAGTACCTCAGGGGAATCCCATTGGGTCCCATAGACCTGTGAGTTTACCTGGACTTGAGTAAAGCCTTAGATGATGGCAGCCCACAGGTGCACCCTTGGCTGGGTTACAGCTGGCTGGATGGCTGGGCCCAGAGGGTGCTGGTGAATGAAGGCACGTCCAGCCCTGTTTAGTGTCTGTACCGAGATCAGCATGAGGGATCGAGAGCACCCTCAGTCAGTTTGCAGATAACAACAAGTTGGGTGGGATTGTTGATCTGCTCAAGGGTAGGAGGACTCTGCAGAGGGATCTGGACAGGTTGGGTTGATGGGTCCAGGCTAGTTGTATGAGGCTCAATAAGGCAAAGTGCCAGGTCCTGCGCTTGGGTTACAACATCCCCACACAGCATTACATGCTGCACAGGGCTGGAGAGGAGAGGCTGGAAATCTGCCTGGTGGAAAAGAACCTGGGGCTGCTTTTCAGAATTCCAGTAGACACGATCCAGCAGTGTGCTCAGCTGGCCAAGAAAGCCAGTGACATTTTGGCCTGTATCAAAATTAGTATGGCCAGCAGGACCAGGGCAATGACTTTCCCCCATCCTCAGCACTGGTGATGCCACGCCTTAAGTCCTCTTTCCAGTTCTGGGCCCCAAGGATGACATTGAGGTGCTGGAGTACCCTCCCAGAGAAGGGCAGTGAAGCTGGAGAGGGGTCTAGAGAGTAAATCTTATCAGAAGTGGCTGGGGAAGCTGGGCTGATTTAGCCTGGAGAAAAGAAGGCTCAGGGAAGATCTTAGTGCTTTCTACAATGCCCTGAACAGAGGTTTAAGCAATGTGGAGATTGGCTTCTTCTCCCTGGCAACCTGGGACTGGATTACATTTAAGTGTCTTCAGCTACAACAGGGGAGGTTCAGGTTGAACATCAGTAAGAATTTCTCACAGAAATTTCTGTTAAGCATTGGAAAGAACTGGCCATGTCATGGTGGGGTCAAAATCCCTGGAGGTTTTCAAGATACAAGCAGACATGGCACTTAGTGCTATGATCTTGTAAATGTGATGGTTTTCAGTCAGATGTTGGACTCAATGATCTTGGGTGTCTTTTCCAACCTTATTAATTCTATGATTCTTGCAAATTATCCAGAAAAGAATATTAAATTTTTGGATCAAATTTGGAATAACATGATTTTACCTATTATCTAAAAAAATTGTTATTTTTATGAACTTGTGGAACCTGTGCCAATGAAACAGAGATATATTTTCTGTGGTGGCATACTACAAAGCAAGATTATAATTTACTAGCTAATAAGTAACTATAGGGTTCTCTATTGTACAAATTGAATTATATTTTTAAAAGGAAAATAGTATTTCAGCAGCAACTATTCAAATTCTTTGTCGTTCCAGGTTTGTGTTTTTAGCATTTTATGAACAGCTTGCATTTATTTACATACTGGAGGAAGGATTTCAGAATGCACCCTAGAGCTTTATTAAATTTGCCAACTGGAATATTATTCCAGAGCTCTTTTATTAAAGAGCACACATTGCAGTATTTTAGGAAAGAGCTGAAGAAATAGAAAAAGCCTTCAATGTTTATTAAAAAAGCAAAGAGACTCAGCATTCAAAATTAATGTAGGAAATTATTTTGTGGCTCAGATTATTTCCTAAAAACCCTTTAGAAACTCAGTGTCTAGTTTTGTTTTGTTGTTGGCTTTTTCTTGCATTTTGTTTGTTTATTTGGTCTGGTTTTTGGTTGGTTGGTTGGCTGGTTGGTTGTTTTGGGGATTTCAATTTGTTTTTCTGTCTCCTTTATCATGTTTTAATAATGAATTTTAATAGTCTGAATTATCTTTAATTCTTGCAGGTACTTACATCAGTTCTGTATGACTGGAATGTATTTCTATGTTTATATTATTAAAATTGCTTTCACACTTTTTTAAACATATCTTATTTTCTTGTAATTAAGGTAAATGCTGATAATTTTTTTTAACAAGAGCATTGATCAAATATTAGCCTTACAGTCAGTCTTAAAAAGGGCTTTAAGGGTCTGCTCTTAAGGAAGAAGGTAAGTCCTATAATCTACCTTCTCCACAAGAAACTCAAGTTCCACATTGCCTGAGCACTGCTTTTTGTCTATCCTAATTTTCAATATACTTACAAGGGTGTATTGACTCCTCAAGAATTAGAAAAAAATGAAAATTACTCATTCTCAAAGGTCCTCTTTGAGCTATTAACCTTCCCAAAGCAGACTTCCCTTGTTATCCATGCAGTAGGTAATGTCTCCTCTTTTTAAGATTTATGACTGGCATTCAAAATGCCCCAGGTAAATATTAATTTAATAGGTCTCCTTAGAGGTGTGAGACCTAGAAACTAAAAATCTGAGACTTTTATTCCCATCCAAATTTATATTCTCTGCAATAATTAGTTTTGCTTAGTTGCAAAATGCAGTAAAGCTGATATGAAGGGTACATATGCTCAACAATATTAGGTATCTTAGGCTACTAATGGGTATACTATGTATACTGAAGTTCTAAAGAGGGAATCCTTTTTACCACATTATCTTTTTATCAAATTATCATATTATCTTTTCACAAAAAAAAAAAAAAAAAAAAAAAAAAAAAAAAAAAAAAAAAAAAAAAAAAAAAAAAAAAAAAAAAAAAAAAAAAAAAAAAAAAAAAAAAAAAAAAAAAAAAACCCAANCCAACCAACCAAATATCAACAAAAACCAAAACCAAACCAAGCAAAAAAACCAAAACAAACAAAAACAAAACCCCAAAATCCCTATCCCACTTTGGTAAAACTTAAATTTGACTATTAATAAAGTGGATCTAAACAGGACTAAAACTATTTAGACATTGTCTGAAGTTCTAATTTAAGCTTACACAACACCTGAATTACCAAGTAACAAAGATATCTCTTCCTTCACACATTTTCAGAAACAACAAATGTTAGGAGTATTTCTAGTTCCAGACAAAATGATGTGAATGGCACAGTCTAAAGCTACTTAAATTCTGATTCTCTTCTGTTGCCTTGGGAAGGCTGACCTGAAACAGAGTCTAGGCAAAACTAGAGAGTAAAATTAGGATTTATTAAAA
>VWYN01025795.1:431454-453262 GCA_013400075.1 Hippolais icterina
CAACAAAACAAACAATACCTTGGAAAAAAAAAGTTAATAGCTGAAGATTAGATTTTGGGTTCAATATCCATATTTCTGGGTTTGTATTTCTTTGAAAAAATAGAAATTAATGAATAAGTTTTTATATTTTAACGTAAATATAGAATGTAAAATACTGACAAGTGTTTTCTCTATTATTTGGGATCATATTCCTCCCACATTTTTAAACTTCATAAATTAAGCTGTGAGATATTTTAAGCAATACAAAGAAATCCCATAAAACTCCAAAAAGCTTTGAATACTCATACTTATTACTTAAAGGCTAATTGTCTTCAGTCAATAGGGCCACATCTCTGTAAATTTGCATTCTCAGGTCTTGTATACATTTACGGTTAGAAGTCATGTATGTGCATCTGTTCATCTCAGTAAAGCTTAATTTTTTCCTTCTTTGGGAATAATTTCTGTTCATCCCTGTTGATAAAGATGGTCTAAATACCTTATTCCTAGCCTTTCTCTTTGGTTCTCACTGATTTGAATGCAGCTCTTCTTTTTCATTACGCTTAGATAAAACTGGTTGTCCCAGTTTTTCACTACAGCTTGCAAGAGATGTGATTTTCATGAAGTTTTAAGATCTGGAATGAAGTCAAGCATCATGTACAGGAGTCTATCTTTCCTCATGGACTTTGTACAGAACTTTAGGCATAGAAGTTCTTAAGTTTGTACACTATTTATGCACTCAAAATTAGATAGGATGAATAAGGATCCCTGTATTCATGTTCATTATCTTGCCTGTCTTGCAATTCTTAACTATTTCAATTGTTTGGCTGGAAACAATAAGATAAATGATATAACTTAAGGGGTTTGGGTTTTTTTTCCAGATTTGATTCTTACCTGATTTTCTTTTTCCTATTTCATCTAATACAGCATTAAAATCTTTAAGCAGTGTGAAAGAGTGCTTCTCTTGTTTTTAAAGGCAAGTGTTTTCTGGATTTGTCAGCTTTTAGACTTTATTTTCCTGAAATAAGTGTTTATAACTGAAAAAAGCCTACTTTTCTTCTTTGTTCAGTTGTTACTTTTGTTCATTTTGGTTTAGTTGTTTGTTTTGGAAACTTTTAAAATCAAAATCTAGCTATTTAATAAATATTGTAAACACTTAAATAGGAGTGACACGGTA
Source organism: Hippolais icterina (assembly GCA_013400075.1). NCBI lineage: Eukaryota > Metazoa > Chordata > Aves > Passeriformes > Sylviidae > Hippolais > Hippolais icterina. The sequence continues at coordinate 432,608 of VWYN01025795.1, forward strand.
GTCTCTTACCTTGTTAAACTTGATGATCTTGCTTAAGTTGAATAAATTCTTGAGTGTAACCAAAAAACACCTCACCAAAAGTGAAGCCACCTTGCCTTAGTATGGTGAGTTTGACTTGGCTGGATGATACGTGCCCACCAAAGCTATTGTATTACTCCCCTTCTCAGCTGGATGCTAGAGAGAAAATATAATGAAAGTCTTGTGGGTCCAGATGCAAAGAGAGAGCAAGCACCCATCAGATACTGCCACAGGCAAAACAGACTCAACTAGGAAAATGAATTGAATTTATTGCCAATAAAATCAGAGTAGGATATTTAGAAATAGAAAAAAACCCCAAGCATCTTTTCCCCACTCCAGCCCTCTTCCAGAGCCTAATGCTACACCTGATTTCCTCTACCTCCTCCCACCACTTAGCAGGGGGACAGGGAATGGGAGTTGCAGTCAGATCATTGCAAATTGTCTCTGCTGCTCCTTCCTCCTCAGGGGTAGGATCAAGAATAACAGTAGGAACTAATTTCTTATTCTATACATTTCTGTTAAGGTGTATCAAAGTAAATAGTAAAGCAGAATTACCTGAAGAAAAAATATTTTCCTTGCTCTAAACAATTTGAATTAGAACATTTAGAGTGTTTGGGTTGTGTTGTTGGTTTTTTCGGGTTTTTTTAAAGTAAATATTTTTCATTGTGAAATTTGCTTTATCATTCTTTGAAGTTTCTCTTATCAGGAAAAATTGTATGATAGAGAAATGTCTCTTCCCTAAAACCCATCTAAAATACAGAATTTCCCATTTTATTTCCCCATTAAGTTTGGCTAGATCTTTCCATATTTCTCACTATAGTACTGTCTTCTCTATGCCTTGAGGTTATCACTGCAAACCTCTCCAATCCATTTCTAAGCCAGTTTACTATTTGGAAAGACCTAGACCGTCATTCATGGGATCGAGGCTTTATGTCACAAAGGAAATAAAATTGTTTGATAGCACCTGTTCTCTCTATTTTATATCTGAAATAAACTCTAGCTCAATGCTGAAGCATTTCAAAAACATCTGAAAGTTACTGTTGCATGGGCCCTGACTTGTGCCTTGTCTGTATTAACAGTTGTGAAGGAAAGATTTATAGTTATTTGCAGATTGGGCCAAATCCTCAAAGGCATAAAGCAAAAGGAAAATGCAGTTGACTAACACTTTTCTATGGAATAATAAAGATTCTTTCATATCTAGATGGAATAGAGTGCTTTAAAAAATTATATGAACACAACACCACCTAGCAAAAATTAAGTATCCAACCATTAATCCTTCTGCCAACAGAAGCTGGCTTATTTTGCTGTAGCTTCTACCCCTACATATTTTTCTTATTTTATCATAATGCACCTATGATATAAATATAAACGTTCTTACATTTCAAACAAGTCACTAATACTAACAGATTTCACTGTCAGGAGTACAACAATCTGATAATGAAATGTGAGCCATGATGTACAGAATATGTTATTACATACCCTAGGTTGATTTGGGTTCAGCCTCTCCCCTCATCCCATTTGTTTTAAATGCACTTAGGGAAACTTCTGTTCCTCTGTGTAGGTTTCCGTATGGTTTGAATAGAATGACAGAGGATTGGTATGTCACCTAGTTAACCTTCAAGATCTAAGGCAATATTAGCTCAAGCTATGAACCCACCAATAGGTGTTTACTTAACCTTTGTTTAAAGGTGTCCACTGTCTACTTATATGACACTATTCCTGTATTTCTTTATTGTTATCATAAAAATGCTATTTTTAGACTGTAACTTTGCTTGGTTTGAAATCCACTTAAATATGGACATAAAGAACATTTTATTTACTTTCTCATAGCAGTAGTCTTTGATGAATTGGAAGAGGATCAACATTTCTATACTCAGCCTTAAGTTTTAGAAATGAAATAAGTTCCTTTCTAAACCTGCTCTCACACATTTCATTTCTATACAACTGCTAATTTACATTACTCTCATTTGAATCCATGAATTGGGCTCTTCTGTGGTGTCTAGATCTGAATACAGTTCCCCAGTATAGACCTCAGCAATGTAGGGGAGAGAAGAAGATTCCATACCTTGTAGAATTTTTTTTCAAAATTATCTTTCAATACATTGATTGTCTTTCTACAGGGGTAAATAAAAGTTTGACTTAAGTGTAGCTTGATTATTTCCTCATATTTATTTCTATGAAACTGCTATTTGTCTTTGTCCTGCATTTATGCAATGATTCTCAAGTGCAAAATGAGTATTTTCTTAACTTGCAGTAGTGAGATATTCTGAAAATCTTGTAACAGTCCTCATTCTGAAATATTAAGAATAAAAATATGTGAGGAGTAGAATTACGACTGCAGAATTAAGATGATATACAAACAGTAATTGTTTATATCAGAATTTAAGGCAATCTGGAATTCACTATTAATTTCTCTATTTAGACATCCAGAGGGTTGTTTTGTTTTGTTTTGTTTTGTTTTGTTTGCTTGTTTGTTTTTGTTTTTGTTTTATGATAAGACAAATTTATCTTTCTGATATTCAGTGGAGATCATTGCCCTGTTATTAAAAAGTCAAACAAACAAAGAAAAGAAAAATCCGTATAGACAACTTTATCTCCTTCAGGACTATTAGAACAGATTTTCACGGGCTCAGACCCAAATCTCTGCCAAGCATGCATACATGGTAAGTGGGTTTTCAGTCTTTCCTCAATAAACATTTTAATAAATAACTTAACTTAGTATTTTGTATTTTATTGTATTGAGATTTCTAAATCACTTACTAGCATTTAAAAGCAAGTGTTTATTATCCCTCCTGAAAACTTAGTGGTAATAGCATAAACCTCCTGGGTTATTTAAGATCAAAACTTATTGCTACTGTAAATCAACAGCACTGTGTGTACAAGACAAGAGGTTTTTTCAAGGCTGTTTCTTAGAGTTACTGACTTAAGAACAAGAATTGGAAGATAAAAAACAAACACATAAGCCTAGGTGGATCTGACCTTCTGGCATTAACATAGAACCACAGAATGATTTGGATTGGAAGAGACCTTAAATATCATCTAATTCTGACCCTTCATGCATGGGCAAGGACACTCTTCACTAGAATAGGTTGCTCAGAGCCCCATCAAAGCTTGTCTTAAACATTTCCAGAGATGGGGCATTCACAGCTTCTCTGGGCAACCTGTTCCACTGCCTCACCACTCCTAAAATAGGAAATATCTAATCTCTATATATTAGATATTAATAGCTAGTCTCTTTCAGTCTGAATCCATTTCCCTTTGTTCTATCACTAAATGTTCTTGTAAATCATCTTTCTTCTTTCTTCTTTCTTGTAGGCTCCCTTAGGGGTGCAAACTCCACCAGTGCATGATCATTGCAGCCAGGCTACCTCCAGTCTTGATGTCCCCAGCTGGCTCTCTTACTCTGGTGACCATAAGATCCCGTATCACATTCCCTCTGGCAGGGCTGTCTACTACCTACATCAGGAAGTTATCTTCCATGTTTTCCAGAAGTCTTCTGAATTGCCTGGGGCTCATTGCGCAACTTTCCCAGCAGATGTCAGAATGGTTGAAGCTCCCTGGTAGGACAAGAGCCTGTGAGCATGATGCCTCCTGTAGCTGCAGCAGGAATGCTTTGTTCAGCAGGATCCCATTGATCAGGGGCCTGTAGTAAACACTGACCATAAAGTTTCCTTTGTTGCCTTGGTCTCTGATTCTTACCCACAGGCTTTTGACCTGTTCATGGCTGTTCTTCAGAGACAACTCCTCACACTCAATCTACCTCATGATGCAGAGGACAACTCCTCTACCTCTCCTTCCTCCCTTGCCTCTTCTAAATAGCGTGTAGCCTTCAACAATCACGCTCCAGGCATGGAATACCATCAAAGTTTCAGTGATGTCAACCAGGTCATAGTAGCCTAGTGATAGCTTCCAATTCTTTCTGTTTCTGCCCATGCTGCATGAATTGGTATAAAGGCACCTAAGCTGGTCTCGTGGCTGTGTCACCTTCCTAAAGGAGCATCTCTTAACTCTTTTGGGATATTTCTCTGGCGTTTCCCTTTTGCCTTCTATTATCAGATGGGTCCCTGGCCTGTCTATATAAGACTGCAAGTGTGTTATCTAACTAAAGTCTTGTCAATCATTGTTCCATGAATTTGGCTGAGATTTTAAAAGTTTGTAAAGTATAAACCCTTCCACTGCATTCTTCTTTTTGGTCATAAGATACAGATTGATTCAGTTTGATCTAAATAAAATGAGGAAAGTTGCTGAGCTCCCAGAATCTCTGACATGAGTTGCACATGTTACTGCCCAAAGGAATGAGCAGAGCTCAGGGTTACTGAATTCATATGTAATATCTAAAGAGGGTATTGAGAGATATACTCTTCTTCATGAAGAAATGGTTTTTATACAGTAAACAAAGCAATCCTAGAATTAGTCTGGTCCACTGACATCACAATTATGTAGCTAATCACTGCTGACTGCTGCTAACTGACTGTTAGTCTTCCAGCTAATCAATGTATTGGTTTATCTCTGGGTGACAAAGACATGGGTGGAATTATTTCTATCTTGGTTACATTCCTGTTTTGATAAGATGCAGCATTCTTCTAATAAGAACAATTCTTTTGTGATCAAGTAAAATAGATTTAATCAAAATACAAAGGTAATAGAAAATAGTAAAAGAAATTAGAACAAGGAAAGATGATTTCTTTGTGCAATAATCAGAACTGCTATGTTTAATTCTGCTTGCATGGCTACCAAATAAAGCATGTCACAAATCACAGTCACTGTACATTAATCAAGGGAATAGTTCTGTTTATTGAAAGCACTTGAACTTATTCTGTGCAATAACCAAGTGAAACAAGACCATATTTAATAATTGTTACCTCACTAATTTTAAAATTCGTATCTAACAAGAGACCTTGATGATAAAAGTATGTGGATGGAAACTGGACCTGCAAGAGGGACTCACAGTATCAACTTAATCTTGATTTCCTCATCCTCTAATGTGTTTCAGTTCTGACTGAAATTAGGAGAGGTCCATTTTGAAAATGGAAAATGGAAATATTTAATGTATGGAGTTAAAAATTTCACTAAGTATCAATATCACTGTGTGTATTTTCCTATTAACATTCACTTCATAACTTTCTTGTCGGAGATTTGAGACCTATGGTATTTTCTTCTGTCAGCTGTGGTCTGACAAATATGAGTTATGCTGAAAATCCAGTTATATTGAATACCTTGATAAAAAGTATTAGTGATTTATTTTTTATTGTACTGCAGTGTGTTCTTTCAGAATAAATATCCAATCCTAGTAGATATAAGTTTAATACTAGTTTAATATAGGTCGTATATATTTTAAACTTTATATATACCTTTATAATTATTTCTTACTATAAAATGTAAATATTCATCAATTCCTTATTGTATAGAAATAATTAATTTCTTTGTGCTGTTGTTCTGTGCTTTAAGTGAGGTTACATTATTGATTAAATTTAATCAGAATATCAATATGCTTCAACATTAGAAGACAAATAGTCATCTACTCTGTTTTACCTTGGTTTTGGATTTTGGGTTGTAATCCACTGAAGTAAAGTTTAAGAAAATTTTTGTAAGACTTGTCTAATGGGATTGAAAATGAATTTACTGGCGGCAGTGTTTAAAGCTTTATGGCCAGCAGGCATATTGGTCAAGAGTATGCTGCATTAACTAAATTCCCTGTTTGGCTCTTAACTACTTTCAAAGGGTACATTGATGGGGGTTGTTTCCCTTAACCATCATGACAATTGAATAGTATTTTGATCTTGTAAATTCTGTTAATGTCCTGAGAATGTTGCACAATATTCATACATCTCAGGAAATTATACCACAAACTGAGTCTGATGTATAGTATAAGTTCATGCAGAATTTCTAGGAGACTTGTATCAGTGAATGAAAAGATCTTTAAACTTAAGATTCATGGGGAAAAAAAGCACAACTCCTAAAACTATCAGAGGAATCTATTTGAAGCGACAGGTACAGTTGTGGTACTTACAGATGATGGGAATGTAAATGCTTAACTCACACAATGATGAAGTAGAATCTAACTTACAATGTTTCTTATGAACATATAACACAACATAGTCAGATTCTCTAGGTATTCATAATTTAAATTTGCTGTGTAGAAGAAAAGAGGGAAAAGATTTTTTTTCTCTTTTCCAAATGAAATTAATTGATAAATTGTATTTTAAAAGGAAAGTTTATGCTTAAGTGACTGTTATTTGTTTTTTACCTGGAAAATATTTGTCTTATGTTGATTACAAAGATTTAGATCCAGATTATCAACTGATTTAAACAGATTCACTAAACTGATATCAACAAAGGCAACTAAGACAGCTGTGCTAGTGACAGAAAAGACTGTGAGAACAAAAGAGACTTGTGTAAAACAGCTGCTGCATAAGAATGTCAATGGAGGAGACATAATGGTCCATATATAGTGCTATCAAAATTAAGTGATGGAGTGACAGCTTCAGGAGGAAAAGCTCATATGAAAGATTATCTAAAGAAAAGATTTAAGAGAGAACTGATCAACATTTGTGAATGCTGCAATGTATCAAAACCTGACATTCAGGAAAATAAGAGTAGAAGGGCACCCATGGAAGGTAGAATACTGCACTGTTAGTGAGATAAAGAGCTTTAGAAGACATAAAGTATAATGGGATTGAGAGAATGGAAATGTCTAATTTCTGGGTAGGCTGTTGTTTTCCCTTTGTATTCATATTCTAATCATCTTGGGTAAAAGATTATGCATTTGCAAAGTGTCCTGTTCAATATCATTTCAGACTTGTCAGTGTGCTATTTTATTTCCACTAATTGTACTATTTATTACAGCTCAGTCGGTTCACAGCTGACAACATAAAAAATATCCTCCAGTGACTGGCCTGCTGAACAGTATCCTGTGCTTCCTTTATTGCCTATATCAGACATTAATAGAGAAACACTATTACTGAGATGTGTTGACATTATTGATTAGGATTTTAAATATACTGGAAAGTAAACAGAAACATTAATTTTAATTTTAAACTCCATTAGGAATTTGAGAGTAAAACAAAACTGATGCCTGCAGAATATAAGTGTAGATTTCTTAATGGAGCAGCAGACATTTACTTTGTGGTTTCTAAGGGAAACTTGCAGAATGGATAGTAAAAACAATTTTTAAAAAATGAGATCATTTTATCAACAAACTATGGAAATTATGACATTTATTTTTGATTGGGAATACAATATGAGAAAGAAGAGGAAAAAGGGGCCATTTTTAATCATCCATTGTAACGTATTATTGTTAATTAATACTGTTAATTAGTATTGTTAATAGGTACTGTTATGTCACATTTTGGTGATTTTTATACACAGAAATAATGTTTTTAAGCCAAATTTACCTGTAACCAAAGCCCTGGATCAGTTGAAAACAGTGAAAATTTTGCTATTTAATGAAAAGAGAACATATTTCTACATCTTATGGTATTCATCTCTCCCGGCTATATGCCAGCCGTAAAACGTTCAGGTCCAATTCCTTGGCTAATGTAAATCTCAGCATAACAGAGCTGAGATCCATCAAGTCAAAGAAAGCGAAAGCAAATGCAGGAAATGCAATAAAGTAGTGGATGTGAACAGTTTCTGCTGTGCCTAGTGTAGCAGACCTTTTTTATAATTGAAAATTTAAGTTCTATAATTTCTGCAGCATTAGGAAACTCTCTGGTTATAGATATTGATAATGCTCAGTGTTGATACAATTCTGTTGCTTGTCTCTCAGGTTCTTATAACGATCTTGAACACTCAAATTTGTGCAACACATTGGCCAGACATTTCTTTTGTCATCTAATGTGATTTTAGCAATATCCCTGGATCTTACAGTATCTTGTGGGTTTTTTTTCTCTTACAGTGTTTTTAAACCACATTAATTGATTTGGTTTTGAATTTGACAAGGCAGGCCAGGTTTGCAACAAAATGCTTCTGTATTTCTCCTTTTGTTGTTTTTGTTATTACTGTCTTTAATTCCTCTTTTCACCTTCTGCTTATTTGTACAAAGAATTAATCCTTCACAATTCCTTCTGTTATACATAGATCACTTTTGAGAAATATGTAGTGCTTTCCTCTCCTTCTTTAAAGCAACTCACTTTTTACTCCACAATGTTGTAGAAATTACCTGAAGTAATCTCACAGAGTATTCTAAATCTTCACATATATTGCAGTATCTTCATATATGTGTTGCAATCCTATATTTAAGATATAATTCATATTTTAAGATACATTACCATTTCTGAACATAGCTCAGAAAACTTTATTAATATCATTAATGTCAATTGGTTAGACAACAAAAGACAAAGGGGGTTCCACACCTGTAAAGCAAAAGATGAAATGGCAGTGATGACAAAAATGAATTTTATGGTTCAGTAACAATGAAGTAACAGTGTGACACACTGAGAGTTGGGCAACTGTTGAGAGATGTTAGATGTTTGGATTAATGAATTATTTGTAAATGAAAATAAGTGACTTAGAGTTATAATATTGTGGCTTAATATGCTGTGATCTTAGCTTTACTTGCTTGGCATCAATAACTAGATTTGCTGAGTCCTTAGGCTGGAAGCCATGAACTTTCACCTAGAGTTACTTTTGGATAGAATAGAGTTCATTTTCTTACTAAATTTCCTAATAGCTTGTTCAATGCCATGTTTCAAATTTAGTGTGAAAATAATGCTGATAGCACACTGATGCTCTAGCTGTTGCTACATAGTGTTTCTTCTACACCAAGGACTTTTCAGTTTTCCATGTGCTACCAACTGTGTTAGCGGACAAGAAGTACAAACCAGAAGATAAAGGTTACAGTCATCACTAGAAGCTATAACTTCAGAAGAAAAGAACAGCTAATGGCCTACTGCATGAACATGGAGAAAGGATCCAACACCCCAGAACACCCCAGATCAAAAATCACCATTGGACCAAAAGGTGTGTGCAATGTGCATTCAAGATGTGTAAAGAACATGTGCATAGACTAGAAGAGTATAAAAGTCCAGGGATTTCTTTGTTCTGGGTTCTGGTTTTGGGAGATGAGCACTTCTGGTATGAAAAATGGCTAAAGTATTGGAACTATTCAACCTTGAAAGAGAAGGCTTTGAGGTGACCCAATTACAGCCTTCCAGTACCTGAAAGGAGCCTACAAGTAAGATGGAGAGAGACTTTTTACAAGGTCATTTAGTGACAGGGCAAGGGGAGTGACTTCAAACTGCAAGACAGAAGATTTAAGTTAGATGTAGGGCAAATATTAGGAAGAAATTTTTTGTTGTGAGGGTGATGAGATACTGGAATGGGTTGCCCAGGTTTGTGGGCAACCTGGTTGTTGTGTGGGTAAATGGTTGTTCCATTTCTGGAAGTGTTCAAGGCCAGGCTGGATGGGGCTTGGAGCAATCTGGTCTAGGGAAGTCCTGGCCCATCACAGGGGTGTTGGAACTAGATTATATTTAATGTTCCTTCCAACCCAAACTGTTCTATGATTCTATGATTCTCTGGAGCCACATATCTTGAGCTGTCCCTATTGCTGTACCATTCATTTATTAAACTATTTTTTCCTGGTGTCTTATATCTGGGACTCTGCTGCAGGAAACCTAGGACAAAAAACCCCCCATATTTAAGAGCAAGGAGTGAGATAATGAAAACATATGATAAATCATGATATATATTGAATCCTTTTTAATTTAAAATATTTCTCCATATTAGTCTGGACTTTCAGATTTTAGGTCCCTTTTGAGGAGCAGGATAGAGAGACCAAAGATGGAGTGTTTGAAAGAGTGGCTGTAATTGGTTTTTCCTTTTTTTTTGGTCATACTACTATTAGAACCATGACTTATGGAGACGGATTAGGGAACATTTAGTTTGTTCAGCTTGGAGAAAAGGAGGTATGAAGACTGATGTATACAAATTTGTCATGGGGAAGTGAGTCGGGAGGTGCTTATCTCCTCTGTCTGATGTCATGTGACAGAAGGTGAGGGAGCAGCTCAGAGATGCATCAGGACAAGTTCAGATAGTATGTTAGGAAAAAGCTCCTAACTGAGAAGGTGGCCAAACACTAGAACAAGTTCCTCAGGTAAGTGGTAATGCCCTTAAGGCTGTCAGTGTTAAAGAAGTGTTTGGAAAACATTTTATGATCTTCATGAATCCCTTCCAACTCAGAATATTTTACGATTCTATGAAAATAGTAGAGAAATCTCACATCAAGCTTAATCCTAGAAATTATTATCTTGTGAAGCTGGATGCCATGCAAGTACTTTCCCCTACGCCATCTTGAAGTAGATGTTTATGTTGAAATATCATCTGAGATTTAATGAAGCTGTAGTATTGGATGCTGTATCTCAACTGATGTCAGTGAATCCATGTGCTGGTTCTGACTGGGATAAAGTTAATATGCTTTACAGTGGCTAGTATGGGGCTGTGTTTTAAATTTGTGCTGAACACAGGGTTGATAACACAGAGATATTTTTGTAATGTCTCAGCAGGGCTTACACAGAGCCAAGGCCTTTTCTGCTTTCTGTACTGCCATTCTGGCAAGGAAGCTGGAGGTGCATGGGAAGCTGGGAGGAAACACAGCCAGGACAGCCAGCCTCAAGTGACCAAAGGAGTATTCCATACCACATGACATCATGCTTGGTATATACACTGAGGAGGAAGAAAGGAAACGCAGGGATGTTCGTAGTGATGACATTTTTCTGCTCAAGTTACTGTTATATGTGATGGAGCCCTGCTCTTCTCAGGATGGCTGAACACCCGCCCACCCATGTGAAACAGAAAATAAATTCTTTGTTTTTCCTTGCATGTGCACAGCTTTTCCTTTCCCTATCAAATTTCCTTTATCTCAACCCACTAGTTTTCCAGCTATTACCCTTCTGCTCCTCTCCTCAGTCTCCCTGGTGAGGGAGGGAGTGAGTGAGTGAGCGGCCATGTGGGGTTTGGCTGCTGGCTGCTATTCAACCATGACAACCCTTCACTCAGATAAAATATAGTGACTTACTCATCAAGAATCTGATGTTTAAAAAAAAAATTGATGACTTAGCAAATGAAAAGCAGAATTTTAAAATTCCAGTCACCTCCCTGGACCTTAGAGCTCTATGGTGTACCCATGCTGTCAGAGAATGTAATGCTTATGCCAAAGTTTACAACACTTCTTTAAAAAAATGTTTCGTCTCAGTGCTACAAGACACCCAAGATGTAGTACAAAGCACATCTTTTTACAGCATAAGAAAGCCCTAATGGGCTAATGACTGCTTATTATATTTTAAAAAATTTGATTGTCTCCTTTTAATAGCTAAGAGTATGGAAACTATGGGAAACTATTGGAAGAGCTGAATAAAAATTATGGCACTTCAGATACCACTTTACACACATAGAAGCAATGTAGTGATTCACAGTTATTTTCAGAGAGTGATTATAAATGTGAGACAGCATTTTCCAGTACAGTATTATGCTCATTGTCTTTTTTTTGTTATAAAAGCTCCCTCTAGATGCATTTCTGGTACTGTAGCAGGAATAAAATTAAAAATAATTAGAGTAACAAGCTATGCACTTGTAACTCTTGACTCCCAAATTATTTAAAAGTTGAAAATTTCTGAATTCACCTTAAAGTAAATATGTAATTTTCATTCTATAATTTTCCCTTAATAAATATAGTACATTGAATTGTTATGAGAATTTTAAGTATTAAAGACTGAGAAAAAGACAATTCCATCACACACCACTGTATGCTTCCTTTATTATCACATTCCATCACTAGAAATTTGTATTCATTTCCAAAGGATTTTTCAACTTTAAGAAAAATGTGTTTCAGTTACAGCAAAATATTAAAATATATAATTATTTAAGTTAATTCACATGTAATTCATAAAACAACCATTTTTGGGAAATAAAGATTGTATTTTTCCAGAAGTTATGAAAATTATATTTTTCTCCTGCAAATGGATCAGATGCCTTCTTGTCAGTTATGAAATGTGGAATGGCTACTGGAGTGATAAACTTTAAAAATTAAATAGAATAGTTTGAAAAGCTGTATGCTATAAAATTCTGTATGCTATAAAACCTATCTTCATTAGTTAATATCCAGTTAAGAAAAAAAAAATATCTAAGAATATTTTATACAGATTAACACAAGTAGGATATCAGCTACTCTATCACATTTAGGCATTAAGGAAGGGCTCTTCATTGAGACAGACAGTGGTCATTCACTGGAACAGGCTCCCCAGGAATGTGGTCATGGCACTAAGCCTGTCAGAGTTCAAGGAGTGTCTGGACAACAGTCTTAGTCATATGGTTTAGTTTTAGGTGTCCTGCAAGGAACAGGCAGTTAACTCGATGATCCTTCTGGATCCCATCCATCCTTGAGATATTCTGAGGTTCTAGGATTATATGATTTCCAAAATAAAGAAAAAATGCAGAGGGTTTTTCCTTTCTGTTTAAGAAAAATCAGTAAGGGTGGTTTTTTCCCCCATTGCCTTTCAATATTTAAATATCATTATTATTTCTCCTAAACTAACAGTAGCTATTTGTTAAATTGCTTCTGTTAAAATTACCTTGTTTGTGCAGTCACCAGGATGAAAAATTATATATATATATATATATATATATATATAATTCTGTATTCCGTGTTTTTAGTAAATTTGGTGCCAGGGTTTTTTTAATATTTCATGCTAGTTTGGAGGATGTAAGTTTGGGTGGTGTGTTTTTTCACTTGTTTTTTTCTTTTTGGTACACAGATGATATGGTTTTCTGACAGTTCAAATCCCAAGGGCAAAATACTTTCAGCACCTGAGTGTTTTCTAGTACGTGACCATGGTCAACAGCTAGCACTTTGCTTATGTGAATAAAGGGCATTAGTACTTTATGCTAATCTATCAGCTCTGTAAAGGGAAAAAAAAAGAAAAGAAAAATAATTTCTTTAAATAAGTAATTGAATGTCTAATATTAATCAAAAAAGATATAATGGATAGAAAAAAGAACTAGAGCAATCCCTCCAGGAATTCTTTTTTCTCTAAGATGGCAGTAGAAAGGAAGTTTCCATTTCACAGAGTATGCTTAGAAAAACGAAGTATTTTTCAGTAAACGTTATCTTATAGGTCATGTACTGCCACAGTTGATTTAAAAGTAGGTGAAGATTAAACTATTTTTACTTATCAAAGAGCTTGCATATTTCTTATGACTTAATTCCCATTTCATGAAAACTGAATTAGTCAGAAGGAAAGTCAAACCCATTACTGTGTTAGTCTATGTGATGTGTTGGCAGGTGCTCATGGGAATCATTTGTTAAAACATCAGCAAAGTAGGTTAGAGTAATTTCCCACCTCATTTTGGAACCCTTGTACCTTCTCTCTCATAATAATTATCATTGTTCTTTTTTTTTTCCCTAAGTTTATGAAGCTAGACTAAACCACTACTCATAGACAAGAATCATCCTCTTGATATTGGATAGCAATTGGGAGCTGATACAGTCTGTAAGATCCTTGACTGGGACAATTTCTATTCCTCTGTCAGAAAAACAGCCAAGAGAACAGCGTAGAAGAAGGGTTGTAAAAATAAAGTGTCAGATTAGGAAAAAAGCTTCGTACTGGGTTTTTGTCTGGCTATCAGAGAAACATGGTTCCATTTCATGAAAGTAAGTGGAAACAATACTTTAAATGATCAAGATGAGAAATGATTCACAAGATTGCTCATGAGACAGACCCATAGAAAAGATGTCATTGAGCCATTATGCAAAAGAATTCACCTAACTTTGAACAAGCAGGATGTTAAAGACTAGGGAAGAACCTAAACGTGAAGTAATACCCTGTTATAGACTTATGATAATGCTGTGCAAAAGGACCATTTTAAAAAGCAGTAAAATTTTAGGACAAAATCTGGCTAAAGAAAAAACCCACAATGTAAAAAGTTACCAGACAAAGAAAGATACAATAAAACTGATTTTAAAATTAGATACTGTGTATTTGAAGGCAGTGTGTATTTGAAGAAAAATGCCATCTGAATTCTTTATTTACTATTGTATTAACTTCGTCGTTTCTGTAGAGAGTCTTTTTAGTCCTATGTTTTTGATATTTTTGTGAGATTCTTTTTTTTTTTTTTTTTTTTTTTTTTTTTTTTTTTTTTTTTTTTTTTTTTTTTTTTTTTTTTTTTTTTTTTTTGTTGGTGTTGGGTGGTTTTTTTTTGGCTTTTTCAGTATGGATTGTTTTAAAGGTGTTTAGGAGGGATATGTTACAAAAGTGAAGCATCTTTGTTACCCTCTTATTTTTACTCTACATATGATGTCCATACATATTATAACACTGCGAAATTATTTCAGTGGCATGTGATCTTCAACCCCTATCAAAGAGATTTGTAGGAGGGATATGTCAAACTACTCCTATAAACAAAAGGAAGACTGGGCAAAATTGTAGCCTTACATTGTGTCAGAGAGTATTTTTCACTAAAAATGAAAAAAAATTAAAGAATGTGAGTCAAAAGCTATGGAAAGTTAACAAGAAGAATAATTAAGTGAATGAGTGTGCATAACAAGAAATTTTGAGATATGTTTATTGTACTGAGTGCATTCTGTCTCTAGCATTCAAGGGATTAAACTGTAAATGCCTCAGTACAGAGACTTTTCAAGGCACGACAATTGTAATATTGTATTCCTTGTCAGAATTTCTATGAACGCATGTGTGGTTTTCTGTATATTTTTGTGCTGAAGCTAAGTATTGATATTAATTCAAAATGTGATTTAACTGGACTGAAAACAATTAAATAATTTAAAAGTTTGGTTAGTTCATTTGATCCAGGTGGGAAGAGATTACACAATCAGTCTCATCTGGCTGTCAGAACAGGTTCACAGATAAAGAATGGAGGTGAGAAACAGACTGACAATCAAATTTGGTTTTCCTGAAGACATTTCAACTGTGGTATGACATTGATATGACTGGGACTAGATGTCTTAGTTTCAGCTGGGATTGAGTTAATTCTCTTCCTGTAATTGGTACAAGAAACTGCCGTGTTTTACATTTAGGATGAGAATGATGTCGATAGCACAATGATGTTTCAGCTGTTGCTGAGCAGGACTTGCATTAAGTCAAAGATTGTTCAGCTTTTCACACCACACCACCACTGAGGAGGCTGGGGGTACGCAAGAAGTTGGGAGGAGAGACAAGCAGGCACCAGACCCAAACTGACCAAAAGGATGTTTCAAATCACATGATATCATGCTCAGTGTATAAACTAGGGCAAAAGCTGACCCAGGGCCTGCTGAGCCACTGCTTGGGAATGTGCTGAGCATCAGTGGGTGGGTGGTAGGCAATTGCATTGTACATAATTTGTTTTGTATATTCTACTTATCATAATTATTGTTTCCCTTCATTTTCTGTCCTATGAAGCCATCTTTGTCTCAAACTGCAAGTTTTACTTTTTGTTCCTTTTAATTTTTGGCCCATCCCATAGCAGGGCAGAAGAATGAGAGAGTGGCTATGTAATGTTTAGCTGCCTGCCTGATTAAAGCAGGACACAAGAGAATGGAAATGGCAGGTATTCTAGAGTCTCGTTTTTAATTTTCATATCTTGAACAATTTTCTTTGGATTTCAAATTCCATAAATGGCTGCTTCTGATGCTTTAAAGGGTTATGGGTTTAGTGAACAGAACAATGTAAGTGGATAGTCTGTGCCCCTTAATCCTCAAAGGGCTCAATTTTTGATATCACGGGTAATCATAAGTGTATGAATTTCATGCAGGAAGTAAAGGTAGATATTAGTTTGGGATTTTTGGGGTTTTTTTTGACCAACATATTGGATTTACCTTGGCTGCCAAATGCCCACAAAGTCACTCTCTCACTCCCTGCCCTCAGCAGAAGAAAGTGAGAAAATAGGATGAAAAACTCATGGGTCAAGATAAAGACAGCTTACCTTAAAAACCCAAAATCTGCCACAGAAGCAAAGACAAAAAATATAAAATTTGTTATCTACTTCCAATCAAGAGGAGATATCCAGATGTTTTCTGGTAAATAGATACTCAGTACATGTAGCAAAACCTTAGTAAAAGACCAAAACCTTAGTAAAGAAATGCCCTGTGACCTCCTCTCACCCCCTTCCCTTAGTTTTTATTGCTGAGAATGTTATCATACAGTGTGGGATATTCTTTCAGTCAGTTTAGCTCAACTGTCTCAGTGATGTTCTCTCCCAGACTTTTGCCCCACCACCTACTTGCCTATGAGTGCGTGTGGCTGTGTGTAGAGGTGTGTGTGACAGCCTAAACGCTGCACGAGCCCTACGCAGCAATTGCTAAACCACCAGTGTGTTATCAACATCACCTCAACTCCAAATACAAAACATAGCACTATATGGACTGCTATGAGCAATGTTAACTGCATCCCAGCCAGTTCTGATGCCATATGCGTATTTGTGAATTCATGTTTGATTTGTCACCTAAAGACAATTTAATTACTGGGGAAATAATAAATATGTAGAAGGAAAGCTAAGAAAAGATGAGGCTCCTGAAAACATTATGCTAATTCAATGATTGCCTAAGTAGCTTTTCTACAGCAAGTACTTCAACACAAACTTTGCTACTGCCTTTGCATTAAAAAAAAAAAAAAATTAAAAAATATTCTTTAATAATGTGTTTCACAGAATGGGTAAGATGGAAGAGACCACAGTAGATCCCAGTGTATCATCTGTTTACAGGCTCTCTGCTTAAGCAGGGGCATCCTAGAGCACATGGCACAGGATTGTGTCTAGACTGTTCTTGAACACCTCCAGTGAGGGAGACTCCACAACCTCCCTGGGCAATCTGTTCCATTGCTCAGTGGCTGCAAAGTAAAGAAGTTCTTCCTCATATTCAGGTGAAACTTCCTGTGCATCAGTTTCTGCCCTTTGCCTCTTGTCCTGTTGCTTGGCACCACTGAGAAGAGCCTGGAAACATCCTCTTGACATCCTCCCTTCAGATACTGATAGGCAGTAATGAGGTCCTGTCTCAGTTTTTCTTCTCAAGACTGAACAGGCCCATATCTGTCAACCCTTTTCTCATAAGAGAGTCCCCTAATCATCTTGCCTTCCTACAGATCTGCTTTAGAAGCATCACATCTCTTGTATGGAGGAGCCTTCCTAGAGCTGAGATGTAATTTTACCCCTAGACTGCAAGAAATGAGTTCCTAAAATATGATTAATTTTTTTTTTTTAAATTCAGATGTAAATTATTGCAAAAGCCTGTCCGGAGCTCTAAGAACCCTGCCACAATTAATCATACAATAAATGCAATTAAATCCTCAGCATATTAAAACCAATTTCACATGAATGAGATTAGTAAATCAATCAGATGCGAACAGTCTCTATTGATTAGAAACCACACCAGTATCATTCCAGGGAGACCCTGTCACATAGATCTGTATTTTAAATGTGCTTGGGAAATCATTTAATTTCGTCTCTACAAGGAACACCTTCCTCATACTGTCCCCCTTTCCTCCCTTCAGCATGCATAATTTATCATTATCTTAAGGTACTCCATGCTACAGGGTATATTTGGTTTTGTCACAAAATTAAAGTAAACCATAGGTTTTTTTCATTTTAGAAGAATAACATCATGATTTTTAGTACTGCATTTTGCATACAGAAAAAGATTCTCCAAGTGAATTCCAAACATGTATGCTTTCTTAAAAAAACCCCAAGCCAAAAAACACCAAAAACCTGAAACTAACCTTCTTTTCACATAAACATGGTCTTTTCAGTTTGAAAAGCTCTCTCCAGTGATCCTTGTTAAAGTTGTTAATTATTGTCAACAGAAAGAGATTTCTTCCAATGTCTGAAACTATGCGCAAAAGGGAAACAGAAATATCACTTTAATTATTTTCTTCTCTCCGTTCTCTGGGGGGAAATAGCCATAATCTCTCTTCTGATCATACCCATATATTCCACTCAACAAGTTAGGATCCTTCAGTAAGTCCACTCAGGTTTAAAAAGGGTGCAGTGCAAGTGATACACAGAATACTATCCCACATTAGTGTGACAGGAGTACAACCCAACAGTTGTTTCCATGTTTTAAACTTCTTTGTTTAAAAGGAAATTTATATTTTCATATTCTACAGAAATGATCAGTTTATGCAAAGAAATCCTTTGAAAGACAGCATAAGAGGATCTTAATTACAGCAGTGTCTATGAAAAAGTTCAATAATACCATTTATGTACTCAAAATTTTGCAAGATTCATTCCCACATATGACACCAATATAAGCCTGTTTACTTATCAGCCTAAAGAGCTATGTATAGGTAAAGTTAAAGGGAGATTCCATACAGCTGAGAGGGAATGTGCATTAAATCACAGACTGGTCAAAGTTGGAAGGTACCTTACAGTTCATCTAGTTCCAACCCTTCTGCCATGGAACAGAAGTCCTAATCCCTCTCTTATATGCAGTGCTATAGGTGATAATAGAGGAAATTAAATTAGCCTGATTTGAAACAGTGCAAACTAATAATCTGATATCTTTTTTTTCTCTGTAGTGTTCTCTCCTGACCTACTCTATAGCCCTGAGCAGGGATCACACCTCTTAAACAGTAGTCTCTCCTCTCTTAAACTAATTTATGCTGTTGTCCTGGGTTAGGTAACAAAAAAATGTATATTCTATTTCATCTGTTGAATTTTTGTTTTTTTTTTTCTTGTAACTCCAGGGAGAGGGGGGCGGATGCCTTGTGGTAATGGGCCAGCTGTTAAAACCAGGTGTGGCAGTGTTTCTTATCTCCTTCACATCTGTCTATCCTCCAGGGAGATATCTTCTGCTAATGGGCCATTAAGGCTCACCAATGACATGACACATTACGTCATCCCATTGTGAGATGCTCCACCCAGTGNTGCCTGAAAACCCCTAATTGCAAAATTATAATAATTTGGAGAGGAGGAGGGTTTACATTCTCCATTCCAAGGGAAGCTCTAGCCTTCCCTGGCAGACAAATGTTTTTCAAAATCAAGACAGCTGTTTGTCCACCTTGAGTTTCCACAGGCAAAGCATCTTAAGTGTATTTGGTATCAAGCAGAGTTTAAGGTTCCTGGTCTTTCCCTGTTTCATTTCTACTGTTGTTGATCTGAGAGACCACCTCACAAAAGAATAAAATGAGCACATAATAACAAGGAATATATAATTCTTACCAGCAAATGAAATTTCTAGTACTTTTATCTCCTTTTCTCAATCTTTCTTTTATGAGGGATATCTAGGCCTTACTTGGGGTTTCTACACACACACACATGCGCACACACACACACACACTCCCTTACTGGCATATTTAGATAATTTCAGCAATAAGAATGTAAGGCTAATTTGTTTTAGTTTTTCTTACTTAGATACCCTTGAAAACTTTCTTGTGCAAGTCGCAGACACATAACTTGACAGTAGAACTTATCGATATTGATATTGATGCTTTTAAATTAAATTAATCTTATTCTTTTGCCATCTGTGTGGATTTTCAACATTTATTTCCAGATACTGTTTTATTTAAAAAAATTCTCAGGTGTATAAGGGGCAACTCTTATACTGACTGAGAATTTTTTTTCTGAAAATTCATATTGTTTAAAGAACATCATTGAGAATGCCTTGGGCAAACTATTTCTAGCTCATTTCCATGTAAGTATTCCTTATTCCTGAGTGGTGAGGGGCTTACTGTGAAAGCCAGATGAATTTCTACTCAGAGATTAAATAAGTTAAGGGATTTTTGGAATAACTTCTAGCACCTGAAACTGATTCTGTATTTTTCCGTGTTTTGAAGGTGACCCCTTTTAACCACGTTTTGCTGCCAGAGGCTCCCTGAAAAACTGGCTAGTTTACTATATGAAAGCTTTCTGACAGCTTTCAGATCAGGAAAGGCTTATTCTTTGAAGAGCTGGAAATCATTAAAAAAATGCCTTGTTTGAAGTACTTCAGAATTTAGTGGGATTTACTATTGTCATAGAGACCTTGCAAAATAACTGATGTTGAGGCTTTACCTTTATATTTTAAAATAAGTAGCTACTAAAAGAAAAGTTACTTGAAACCTGATTGCTTGGCTTGGATTCTGATAATCTCAGAGCCTTGGAAATTTAAGGTTATCTATCTAAACTCACATTACAAATGACAATGCCAAAATATTTTGATTAATTAAACATTAAAAGTTAGGTTTGATTTGCTTGGTTTTGGGTTTATTTCATTGAATAGAAAATGTGGGTTTTATTAAAAAAATATGTAATGGTTATGGATTTGAATCAATTCTCTCTCAAATTATCATCTTAACTTTGTAAAAAGGATTGTGTTCCATTTCCACTGTCCTTTTCGTTGATAATATACTCCAAGCATTCACTTACATGAGTCATATTAATATCTACACTTCTGTATCTTATGTATATATATAAAGGAATTTATATTCTATGTTCTTATCTCTTCTTCAGAAACTGAGTTACATGAATCTCATTATTTAAATATTTGAACTCTTTTATTTTACTTTCATTAGCCTTTATATTGTCTCCTATCTAAGTTGAAGTGTTCTGAATACATTTTTGTCCTGTAAAAGTATTTTTCCATTTTTCCAGTATTTTTAGGTGGTTTTTTTTGGTTTTTTTTGTTTTTTTTTTTTTTTTTTTTTTTTTTTTTTTGCCCCCAGGGTAATACGCGTT
>VWYN01025795.1:453287-465976 GCA_013400075.1 Hippolais icterina
TTTTTTTTTTTCTTTTTTTTTTTCAGCCTCAGGTCACTCAGCGTTCTAAATTCAAGGGTAGTTTTACAGGCTAACTGTTCCCAAGAAGGGTCTTTAGTGAAGGTGTATTTGCTCTTACAAGATAATGTGCAGTATTCAATTATGGTTTTAGAAGACAATCATTAACCTACAAAGTAAAAAAAAAATTCTTAGAAAAGTTATTAAGATTTTGCATTTTTTTATTTTCTTGCATAAAATTAAGGGCTCTTGAACTTGGTTTTCATTATAAAGCAAACAGAAGGCCCACAGATTATTCCTGTATTAAGAGGGTGACTATTTTCAGTGTAAGTCTCACAATCTAACATCGGTTGCAAGTTATTCCCTTATTTTTGGCTACCAGTATTTTTATCTGTCTACCATGAAAATTGCATGTTTCTATGAAATTCTGTATTTTTCATGCAAGGAAAATTTAGCTACCTTAGGTTCTGTAACAGATTCTGGTTCAGGATTAATCTGGGCTACTCTGCAAGTTTTCAGTGTATCATCTACACAAAATTTTCAAAAGGTAAATAAATAATTATTGTTAACTGCATTTCTGCAGATAAGAACTTAAGAAAGAATGTAATAGCTTTCATATTCAACATGTCACTGCAGAGTAAGAGGTAATCCCATGAAAGTTGTCCCCTTATTTCTAGAGTAACTATACATTGTGAGCTCTTGCTTGGCAGAGTCTGACTGATGCAAGAAATGTTTCATGTTTAAACGTAAACTCATGCAGGCAGAGATGAGGAGAGGCCTGAGAGGTTGTGTCTGAATCCCACTGAAATCTAGGCCAAAACAAAATTTTTATTTTTGTTGTTTTGTTATTTCCAAAATTATGTGCCAAGATTTTATCTGGTCTGTACTAGATTGGAAGCATGTGAACAAACAAAAAGCCAGACTCGTTTTAGAAAAATAATAATTTTTGTCTGTCTAATAACACTTTTCCAAGCAGGCCTTTCCTCCAGTTGATGCTCTTGCTGTGAAAATCAAAACCTCCAAATCAAGTTCAGAAATAAATCTCCACTCCTTGGCTAATAGTGTGCTTGACAGAGGTTGGTCTATTTGCAACTATTTGATGGGTTTTTTAATTAACAATTCTAAAATATAGAATCACCTAAGCTCTGGTGAAGTGACTCAAAAAATGATGATCAAATGTAGTAGTCCTCTCTCTAATATGTCTGGCTTTTAACATCATTCAGAAATGTCCACTTCAGCTGTCTTTCTGGTCAAATCCACTTTCCATATTTAAAATAAATTACATTTGCAAATGAATTTTGTATCTCTTCTGTTTCAGGAATTCACACATTTATTTATACCATTAAATTTTCTTGAGCTCTTATAAAATAAGAAATATTCTTAAATTAAACATAAAAATCATAATTTCTGCTGTAGTACTTAATCAATGTTCATCTTTAGAGTTAACAACCTAAGCAATGACATGATTTTTTTCTTTAACAGCTAGAAAATAAACTACTATTCCATGTTATAAGCCATGAAAAAATATTTGGATAAAATCACTCTCTAGGTCTCACCACCTGCACTTTGCTTAGGCAAGAAAAATATGGTAAGATAAGAAAGCTTTTCAAAGTAAGAAAAAAATATTAAAGCCGAATTGAATGAATGAACAAATGAGTAAAATACTCAAACATAAAAATTAATACATTAATATTTTCTTAAAAATTATTGATATGAACCTGACTTTATAAAGTCATTATCACTATGATAGTACCTTTATATTATACAGCATGACTTTGCTAAAAATATTTTAATGAAATAAGAGCACTGATGTTCATAGTCATTGACTGCAGACTAGTTTTTAACTGACAAAAACCTTTTCCTGCAGTTTTCCTTTTCTTTGTGGAATCTAATATTTTTCCCTTAAGGAAAAGACAGGTCTTATCCTAGGTGAAATTTTGAATTTTGTATTGAGGGGATGCATGAAACATAACATTTCTGGGTCTTGCCTTTTTAAGTATGAATTGAATGGGGATGGATTCTCCATTCAATAACTTGGAATTGCAGTACTAACTTGATGGATTTAGTATTTTGGAAGATTTTGGAAACTACAAAACAAAGACTGCAAAGTCTTTTAAATGTGTCCTCTGTATTATGCATTGACTTGCCAAAACCTTGCACGAAACAGGTCAGATTTAAACTATTCATAATATGGTATTTTGCATATCGAAGCAAAAACTTTGAATAATCTTTTGCTAAGTCAGTATATTCAAATTGTCAAATGATTTCTGAGAAGAGCAATCTCAACTTGCTTTCTATAACCTTAAAGCAAAAAAATGTATCCAGGCATATTTCTGCAATTGAAGACTTAAATTCAAAAAGGAATTTCCAAAAACAGTGTTTTGGAAGACTTCTTTTTTCCTGCAATACACAGCAGTTTTCTCTAGAAACAGATTCTTTTGTTAGGTTTTTTTGTTTTGTTTTGTTGTTTTGTTTTTTTTTAAAGTTAGAAAGAATTAAGAAATTCCTTCATTACATTCCAGAATTTAAATAATGTATAGTCAAAAAATATTTCAGTGTTCTACAAAATATTCCTTTCCATGATATATATGTCCTTATGACAATAAATACAATGAGATAATGTTTAGCTTTCATTTGCTTTTACAATTGCTTCAAAATTTATATTTTTCTTTACTAGCAAGTATGTTCACAGGTAGTACTGTGACAAACTTTGGACGTAAGTACATGCAAAATCAATATAAATTCAATTTAACAAGTGATAACTTTTCTGAATTTGTTCATAGTTATAACTATTGGCTTAGGAATAAAAGATATCATCTTTTTAGCAGGAAAGAAGCAAACATTTGAATTATCCAAACTGAAGTAATATTTACTGAGAAGATACCATCACACAAGTGAGGTAGTTTTTCTCATAATACCATGAGCCTCGACCAGCTAATCTACACTATCTATAAAAAAAATCCCAAAACAATAAACTGCAATACTTATTACTGCTTTCCTCTGTTGGTTCTAATAAAACGTAAATGAATTGTTTCTGTTTGTAGCAATATTTGTAAAACTGTCGACAGATTTAAGAAACACAGACTGAGATTAACATTCTGATTCTTCCTTAACTATATACAGTATAGATAAATACATGTAGAGATATATCAATATTTACACACAAATTACTTTGTTTTTTTGCTTCTTGGCACCATACACAGATAAGAAAATTTTGCTTCTGGTGGGTAAGCCTTGTCTAACAGTCAAACTCCCACCCAGCTGCTTTTCCGTCCTCTGTTCTATGAGGCTTGGGAGAAAACAGGAGAACAAGAATGAGAAACCATCTGTATTGAGGTAAAGAGACGGAATAAAGACAAAAAAACAAGTACCAGTCACTGTCATGGACAGAACAATCCAGCTTTGGGGAATTAGCTTCACTTATTGTAATTAATTTAAATGTTTAATTATTGATTAATATATTTGAAATCAAAGAAAAAGAAAAGAGAAACAAACATTTCTCAGCTAAGAAATGCACTTTTTCTCCCCTTTTCCCCTTTTTCTCCTGGGGCTCCACATCAGCCCAGGTACCTCTTTTCCTTTTATATCACTTCAAGTAACACTCGGTCCCTCCGGCAGGCAACCACTGGCACAAAGTATATGCCCAGGAGGCCAAAGTTTCCCCCTGCATGTCCATCCTTCTCTCTTCTGCTACTCCAGAGCTCTCCACTGCTGACTTTTCCTTCTTCCCTCACCTTGCTGTTCCCTCTATCGCTTCTCACTCCTTTTTACTTCCCACCTCCCACTATCTCCCTGTGTCCTTCTTAGACACGCAATCCCTGCAATGCTCCTGCCCCAGCTGTGGGCTCAGCCACACCCTGCGACGGGTGGTTTGATCCGGCTGGAACCGGCTAGTTCTGCCCCGGGACTTGGGCTCAGCCATGCCCTGCAGCAGGCGGTTTGATCCGCCTGGAACCGGCTGGGTCTACCCTGGGCCTTGGGCTCAGCCATGCCCTGCAGCAGGCGGTTGGATCCAGCTGGAACCAGCTGTGTCTGGCTGAGGCAGCCTGGGCCCCCCCATCAGAGAGCCCCTACAGGCTGCGCTGCCGGTGCTGGGACACCCACATCCCATACAGCTCCAGAAGGAAGAACTGTCACTACATTTGCACTCAGCTGTCCAACACGTTTCATGGATATTTCCCATCCTGGCAAGTGCCATGACAAAATTTCACAGCCATCTGTGAAAAACATCTGCGTGCATAACTCGTGCAACTTTTGCCTCCTTTGATATGAGGCACCCTATTGTGGGATCACATTGCATTACACTGGAATTAGACTAAATAAAAAAGACATAGCATGCCTGACTCTTAACCTTTCCAAACTTCATGGCCCATATACTTTTGTCCTGGTTCTGATAAACCTGTGGATGACCAGAAGTTAAAACAACTTAAAAGTTTAAAACATCACTGTGTAAATGTAATTTGTTTTTTTTTTTCTTTATATTCTCCAGTCCTGCACTTTTTTGCCTTCCACCTGTTCTGGTTTAGTAATTTTATTGTGTTTGAAGTAGTCTTCAATTATTTCTACTACTACTACATCAATAAATCCCACTGTTAAATGACAAAACAAAGGCTTTGTGTAATTGATCACAATTTAGGTGATAAGACAATTTTTTTTAAAGGACTGTGTTCCAGAGCAAGACATATGAGGAAGAAAAAGTTAGTACATGCTTAACACATCTTTCACTTAGCTGCCAGCCTTGTACAGATTATGAATGAAAACTAAGAAAGCCGAAATTGCAAGAAAGAAATACAGGCTCAGCAGCTAGATTCATCAAACAGAGGGAAACTTGATAAGGATGCCTTTGAAGGCAAGCCAGTATGAAGTACCATGTAGGGTTTTCATAGTTCCCTGTCTGATTACAATCACACTTTTAATGATTTCCATCCCTTATGAGTGTGCTGTGCTCACTGATTCATGCATAAAGTCAGGAAACAGCGCAATAAATAAATTCTTCCCATGTGTTATTTTTTCACTTCTTACTCGGTATTGGGACCAGGAATACAAATAGCATTGTGTTTATTTCCCTGATGAGTGTGCTCTGACCACACTTCCTGTTGTCACTGACTATTTATAACCATCAATTCCTCCAACTATAGGAGAATGAAGCCTCTTGAGAGAAGCCAACAAGTTATGCTTAAGATCTTGGTATAAAGAAAGTCACAAATCCTACCATTTCCCCTTTTCTAGAACAGTGGCTTTTAGGAGCTGCCACAGTGCTGTGGGATTCATACTCAGAATTCCTTTGAATTGCAGTTTCATGTCTTAACACGTACCTCACACATAGCTCTTCTTTGTTAGGATGGGGAGTTGTAACAATGTGCAGATCAAATGAAAGCATTTTTTTATGGATGAAAAGTCTTCGGGTCAAACTCAGATGTGATTTCAGCAAAGAGAAACTTGTACATCCTTAGCAGAAGTTCAGCTGCTTAGAAGATCCATCATTTTTAGCTCAGAAATACTTACTGTTTCTACATTCATAGCTAGTCAATGAAATTACATGTCAGTAAAGATTGAAGTTCCACTAAACAAACAGGTAAAAATATAAATAAACTGGAAAAGAACTATCCAAAAAGCATCATCAGTAATGAAGTTCAGTCATGCCTTCTACTGCACACAACAGTAAGCCCAAGAATGTTCACATCACACTGATCTTTCATTGTCTTTGAGCTAAATTTTCTACTATTCAATCAGATGAAAGGGGTTTTCTCATCTATGTTTTCTCTCCTTATTTTTTTGGTAATGACACCTACCAAACTCTGTTGTGAGCAATCAAAAAAAATGTAAGAATTTCTAAATGAATGGGTTCTTAGTTTGACTGATTTTATTAAGACTTGCATTATCAACTCTCTAGGAAAATCTTGAAGGCATCAGTGAGAAAAAAAGATTTTACACTCATTCTGATTATTAATAAAAATAAGGGAAAAAAAATTAAAATACAGTGAATATGCTAGTAACTTCACACTTAAAAAGTAAAAGCATGGCTTCAGGGTATAAAAAATTTTTTCTGTTTCATATTATACCTGGTAAGTGCCCCAGTCCCCGGTTTTTGTAATTTTAAGAAAAGAAAAGATAATCAAATCAAACTATCCTCTGTCAGGTGTTTGTCTATGATATCAATGCTAATTCTAACTACATTGTGTTCTTTATTTTTCATTACAATTAAGGAAAAAAAAGGGAGGGTTATTATGACTCTTCTATTTTAGATTTATTTGGTTTGTTTAATTGCTCAGACCTGTACTATTGTCTCAGTTTTTCTGAAATGATTTTTGAAAGCTTTTTCTTGAATATTTTTTTCTACATCAGTTCAGAGAGATGTAGAAAGAGAAAGTGAACAATGCATTGGACATAAACACGGTTTAGAAGCTGACATAAAACAACAGTTTGAAAAAAATGTTTTCTGAAGAGCCAGTCAACAAGTAAAGCATTTCCATGTTTTTTTTTTTTTTTTTTTAATTTCTATTTTTAAAAATATTTTAAGCATTTAAAAATGTTCCTTGTAAATGAAGAGGTTTTTTTTTTTTCAGATAAAAGGCTTTTAAAACCAGAAGGTTGCTGACAAGAATTTAATATTGGTAAATTCAAACCTACTTTATTTTGTATTCTAAGAATTATTCTCATCTGAGCAATAGAACAAAATCCTTGCTTTTAACCTGTTTCTCCATTAGCTTTCTTAAACTTAGTCTCCCTTGAAATACAAGTCATAGTGCAACTATGATAAAATAAACCAGTGTATCCTTTCATTGTCACAAATTACCTCAATTTGATAGAATATTCCTACAGAGGATAAACTCTCTATAATATATTCAGTAACTTAGTAAAATACAATCTGAATCTGCCTTGACATATCTATGTGTATATATGATATTCCACCTTCATATCAAGAAATTATTTAGTCAAGTACAGTGAATGCATAGAAAATTTACTTCTTACTCCAAAATATCTTCACCACTTGCTCAACAATTTATTTTTAAATGTGTCCCAAAGCTCTATTTTCTTATATTATTTCTGTAATATAAGAAAATTTAAAGACCTTGAGACAAGGTAACAGCTTTCAGGCAAATAAAAAGCTATTGGAAAAAGGAAGACAATTAATTGTTCTTTATTCCATTGGCCCAAAAGTAATGGGCTTAATTTGCAAGGAGGGATATTTAAGTCAGATGTAAAAGAAGATAAGGTTTTATCTATTGTTAAGGCTAATTAGGCTTTATAATACATTGTCCAAGGAGCTTTTATAATCATATAATTGACATCTTCTTAAAAACGGATAATGTAAATAAGTTAGAAATACATTGTCTGCAGCTGATTCTGTCCTACAGCACAGAATTCAATTCCATAATACCTCAGGTTACTTTCCTGGTCTATTTTATGTGTTTTGTAACACTGAAAATACTGAGATAATCATATCCACTTTTCTAAGACAGTACTAGAAAACAATTAGAAGGAATCAACGTACAGTAGCACACAGAGCAGTATCAGTTACAGTGTCTGGTCTCCATTTTAGTGCATGCTGGCATGGATTTCTGAAAAGCCTTCTCCTCCTCATTATCTTGTTACTACCTTACTGTGTGGCAGAGCCACATGGCTGTGGGGCTGAGAGAATATCAGTAATAACAACAAAAAAGTCTTTTAGTTGTTTGCTGTAATTTGAGGGAGATTTAGCAAAAAATAACAACATAGAATGTTTTAGTTTGTTTTTTCCTGTCTCTTCATAATTGTACCAACCGTGTCGTTAGTCAGGCTCCCTGAGAGGTAAAACAAGTTTGGGTTGGTAATTTGTTTTATGTTTGGATTTTGTTTTTTTTCTGATCAAGCAGATACACTGGTTAATTGGACAAAGTTTCTAATATTGCATCCTAAATGCTACCCAGCTTGGACAATTTGAGACTGCATCATTACTTAAGCTTGAATTGCAGCTACTTTGACATAGTTTATGTTTACATATGACTTTCTTTAGTGAGTTATACTACCATAAATCTTCATATTCTACCACATGCCAAATTTCATCAGGGGATTCCAATTTGAAGAAGCAAATGGGGTTTCAAAATACTCCAAAATTAACTGAAAAGAGCATTTCAAAAACTGATTTCAGAAGCAAGGAGGCCACAAACAGCTAGCCCACATAGCAAAATAAATCCCACAATAAATCCCACTGTAGGTATTTGTTGACATTACAATAACATATACAAGAGAATAATTTAGCCCTGCAAACAGTATTTCCAGAAGTATTTTTTCATTAATTATTTTAATAATAACTATTTGCAATCAAATATTTTGGTTATAGCCACCCAAAACTTCACCAAATAACTTGAGTATGCTGCTAAATTCTGTAAAATGTTTAACTGAACATGATTATGTAATTGCTAAAAATAGGTATTTCTTGTCTCTGACTTTCAGTGGAATCAAATATGTGTAACACGAAACTAAGAAGTATTCCTCCTCATAGTTTTAGTGATAAAATTTAAGTTTATAAAGTACTATAACTTCCCGTAGATTATTTTTCAGTTAACATATACTTTGAGTTCTGTAATAAAAAATAAAAAAATCCAAGTATTCAGTCTCAAAGGAAAATATCATATCACTGGATATACATGATGGCAATAACAAAAATTATTGGGTACTATTGAAAATGTACATTCCTGGGATTCAGAAACAGAATTTCTTTGAGTAGGCATGTAATTGTAGTCTTCTTATAGTCATGTCATGTGACATCTCTTAAAATCTGACAGCTTACCCACTCTAATATTTGTTGTCTCCACAAATGCTACTTATTGTCAAATTCCTTTTGTACTTGGTAGGACTTGGAGGATGGCCTAGGGTCTCTATGAGGTAATTTTAACATTTTTGTTTCCACAGGAACTTTTCCCTTTAGTTTGCCACATAACTAATGATAAAAAAATTCAACAGCTTTGCTGAGCAGACTTTTTTCTTTGTACAGCAGTGTATGCCTAGATTTTCTTATGCTGGTATCCTATGGTTATGAAATTTTCAAATTTGTAACAAATGCTTCAGTGAACCAGACAAAGTTTCAGCACATCATTTTTGCAATGCTGTCATAATGATTCATTACTGAATGGATGCCTCTGATACAGAAATCCCCTGAAGGAGCTTCCTGAACTTCTGTTACTCTAGCATTTGATTTCTGTAAAGAGCGTTATCAGAATTCAATGATTTGAAAAACCAGACCAATATTCAGCTTTGCAATTGGTAATGTTCTCACCAAGCCCAAGTGGTTCCAGGTTGTTTTGCTTAGAAATACGTTAATTGATTTCTCACATTCTTGTATGCAGTTCAACAGCATGCCATAAATGTAATACTCATATTTCATCTTAAGGTATGTTGAGCAATTTATTTACATTAACCACTTCAATTTAAGGTTTATCCTAGAATGAATCTCTTCTGATATTACCATCCAAGTTGTAAATGACAGAATAAAAATATAAAATTTAAATAAATAAACAAATAACCTACAAAATGTGAGTATAAAACTATTAATGACCTTACTCACAAGGTAAGAGAAGTAATTTTCCTAAATGTTTGAAATAAATTAAATTAATTCTTATTAATTATTCTGAAGTACCGATGAAAAGAAAATAATGATAAAATATTTTTTCCCACTGCTAAAAGAAAACCTACACCTACAATTATTTTAAAGAAAATTTGAAATGGTGAAAAATTTTATTTGTAATCAAGAGAAACTATCCAGTCATATTTTCAAGATTATTTTTTATCAGATACATAAAACACATTTTGAAATAGTCAGGATAAAAAAAAAAACAAAGAAAGAGAAAGGAAAATCACTTAAGGAAATGATATAATTTGAACATGCAATAAAAACAGATATTAAGATCAAAGTGTGAGACATTCAAAATACAGAGTCACTTTGGGCACTTCAAAAGTAACAAACAGAAATACAGCACAAGATGTACACAATGTACTACAGTTGTATTTGAGTGCTTCTTTGTTCTTTCAAAGAAGTGCTAGTTAAATCTATGGTTATGTTTAGATAACTGTTTATACTCTACTCTGATATTTTTGTTTACTTGGAATGCTTTCAAACTTCATTGGGAGAATTCCTAGGTTTTCATTATTGCAGCTGGTGTAGCTTGGCAAAAGCTTATTGAAATTTGTGAGCTGCAATTCTCTAGCCTCATAAACAGGCTCTCCAGATCCACGCTGGAGTCACTCCTGTTCCATTTTGGTTGTTGTGGCTGGGCAACACGTAGAAAACCTCCTAAGTAAATTATATATTTTATATCTATATAAAGGACTTTCTCTAAGTGGCAGAAGTTAGGCAGCATAACTATACTCTGCAACGAAATGATAGAAATATTTTCTACTTGATATTGAAAAAGTTTGTCAGAAATGTCATGAACCCTTTTATTGCATTTCATTTGCTGGAAAGTCTTTAATTCCCCCTTGATGGAGAAATATCCTTTTAAAACAGGAGATTACATCAAACAATAGACTTAATTCATGGGAACACTTGGTTTATGTTGTATGGAAGAAATAAAAAATCTGCATCCATTATTTATGCTTGATATATTTTTCCTTGATTGATAAATAATTCCCCAAGATATTTACTCTTCATGCACTATGACTTCACAAATTAAGTCTGTTTTTATATTGTTTTGACTGACAGCTCTACAGATTTAAAACTCACATTAATGTAAAAAAAATTATTGAATTTTGGCAAATGTGAATTTTAATTCACTTCTGTTGCTGATAGCAAACAATTCTGTATATTCATATTTTGAAGTATAATTGCTTGTACATATAAATAGTTTGTTTTTCTGACATTGTCTTCTCACACAGTGTAGATGAATTTAGATCCTGCAGAATGAAAATAAATAACAAACTAAGAGGACTTGGAATTCTTTACCATTTTCCAAAAATGCAACATACTGTGACACCAAATTATTTAGTCATACTTTGCATTTTACTAAATCAGCTCTCTTTGGTAGTAATCACAGATGTAGTAATAATCTTAGTAGTAGTTTTAATAAAATGCGTGAAGAAATGTACCTCAGGAGTCAAGAACTGAGGACAAAAATCCATTTTCCAGCATCACATTTCTTGAGTATGCAATGAAAGGAATGGGGGTAAACTACATGATCATGATAAATCAGGGTACACAAAGCAGTGGACATGTGATGTTTGCTGCAGGCATTCATCCTGCAGGATGTTGATGCAAAGAATACATCCAGGAGTTTTACACAAATGTGGTCAGGGGCAATTACATCACACTATTAAATCAAAGAAGCAAGTGTATCTCTTACACATGCTTCAGAGTGTAAAAAGGAAAAATACAGAGGCTATGTATCAGTTAAGTATTTAAAACTACAACACATTTCTGTGAAAATGTTTAGTAATGACCTTGGTTAAAATTAGTTTTAATAAAGATAAAATTCAAAAGAACTTAGAGATTGCTTCAAACCTTATATTTTTCTTCCGTGAAATAACCCAAAATGAAATCACAAAACTAACTAGAAAATGGGGTGAACGAGAAGGTTGGAAGTATGCCAATACCTTTTTACATCAAAAAGTGCAAATTTGTGCTTCATTTGGAAGACAGAGAAATGCTCCCAGAACTACTTCACTACTAAGACCACCCCCTGCCATCCACCCTCCTCCAACCATGCCAGAATATCAGGAGGTTCAAACTTGTGTTGAAATTGAGTGGCAAAGGGTTTTTTTGTAGATGGGGGAAGGGAGGGAGGGGGCAGGGGGAGGCTACAACGGGAACTTCTGGGAAAAGTGCTAGAAGCTTCCCTCTTGTTCAACAGAGCCAACTGACTCCAGAACACACCAACTGCTGGCCATCAGCTTGCCCATCAGAAGTGCTGGCAGCAATTCTGGAATAACAGAAAAAAACCAGGAAAATTGTACTATGCAGAAGCAGTTGCAGTCAAGAGAAGAGTGAGAATACAACTCAGACTTCTTAGGAGTGTGAGAAAACTGCAGACTTTAAGGCTAGAGAGGAAGCACAAGGAGGTGCTCCATGTGCTGAACAGAGATTCTTGTGCAGTCCATGGCTAAGACCCTGGTGAGGCATCTGACTTCCTGCAGTGCATGGGGGTCCATGGTGGAGCAGGTAGATGCCCAAAAAAAGCTGTGACCCTGTGGGAAGCTGGATCTGGAGCAGATTCCTGTCAGGACCTGTGTGCCTGTGGAGAGAGGAACCCATGATGAGGCAGGTTTTCTGTCAGGAATTGTGACCCTGAGGGGTACCCACACCGATGTCTCATGGGATGGACTCCACACTAGGGCAAGCTAAGAGTGTGAGGAGCATCCTCCTTTAGGAAGAAGAAGCAGCAGAAATACTATGTTTTGCAGAAACAGCTGAGCACACCAGAAAACTGCATAAGAATTTATCCTAGTGTAACTTGGAAAGTCCTGGAATTTATTGTGTAGCTGGAATTAGGACCTAGCAGTGTCCTTTGTAGGCATACAGTGAGTAGGAATCTGGATGAGTTAGCTCACTAAACAGGCAGAGTCATGAATCTGGAAACTGAATCCAGGTTTTAACACTTGAAGCCAATTAGGAAGGAAAGAACCTCAGAGCAGAAAGAGGTGGAAGCAGGGATGGAGCTTGTTTCTTAGCTAGCCCACTTAAGCAGCAAGTTCACAAACTAGAATTACTTTGGTTTTTT
>VWYN01025796.1:0-29251 GCA_013400075.1 Hippolais icterina
TTAAACAAAAAAGGGGGAGATATAGTAGTGTACCTTTCCAAGCCATGAATAACCTGTTTCTCTAGGAGAATGCTGTGGGAAAAGCAGTCAAAAAGAGATAAGTGATTCAAGGCACACATCCTAAAATACTTTCAGACACGTAATAATCCAGAACTCCTGTGTGAATGTATTTTCATCCCAGTAGAACTGCCTATTTAATGAGCTCAATGCTTCTTAGCTAAAATCATTATAGACCTTTTTTGCTGCCAGTGTAGCTCAGAGCTCTTTCAAGCTGCAATGGAATCAACCCCAATTCTTTTTCCCCATTTCGTTATTTCCTAGTTTATAATTTAAAATAGCAACAGCTGTGCATGTCACTTGAGAATGGAATGAACAGGATCCAGTTTTTTTGCACTACTGGGTAAAAGAAAGCTGAACGGAAAGGTAGGTATTAACTAATGTCTCCAGATTTTAGACTGCTTCTTCTTGACACTTATAATCTAATTCCTTTATGATGATACTAATTTCAAGTGAGTGACCAGGGGTCTCCCTATGATCAGAACAGTTGCACACAGTAATGGAATGTGCAGCTATTCAAGTGATTTTTGCTATCCAAAAGCCAAGGCACCTACCACACACATTTAAGCATCATCTGTCTTGTTCTGCAGATAGTTTCCAAGCTTTAAATGTTTCTCTACAGACTATTTTTAAGCTGTGCATTGATTTAAACAAAACTATGGGTTCTCCACAATACTTGCTTATATCTGCATGTTGTCACTTTTAGGAAAACAATCTGAAATTGTGTTCTGGAAATTTTGTAAGAGTTGGTTTTTATTTTTTTCCTTTTAAAAATAACCTCAGGAAGATGGTGTTTTTTTCCTCTTTGAATTTATTCAATGCAGCATAATTTTGTATTTACAACTTGAGTTAGATCCCAACCGTAGAAATATGGAATTGTTTGGGTTGAAAGGGACTATACAGATCATGAGTTCTAACCTCTCTGCAGTGGGCAGAAGTACCTTCCCCTAGACCAGGTGGCTCAAAGCCTTGTCCAGCCTTGTCTTGAACACTTCCAGGGATGAATGTACAGGATGTGCACTGAACTCCTTGTTTTCCTTTCTTCTACTGACTGGAGTAGAAGTGTCAATATCCAAGTCAGGTAAATATGCCAAAGCCTAAGACAGCACTGGACAATTGTAGAAGGCCTTACCGATGAGTATCACAACTTTACAGAAGTCTGAAAAATATGTGTAGTGTAGAGAGATGTAGAGAGAAGCCCTGTGTAGAGAGAAGCTCTTTGCCCATCTTCCTTCTGAAAAGCAAAAAGAAGATCACATGCAGCACTTGCTAGAGTAGCCTGTCCATATTTAGTTGTGGTCTTTAAAGGAGGGAAAAGTTTGACCAGCTTCTCTGGACATATAAAAACCCTGACCATTTACTGGTGGAAGTAAATCTTGCATGGCGGGATTGTCATTATTGTGAGGGTGGTGAGGCACTGGAACAGGTTGCCCAGAGATGTTTGGAAGCCCCCTTGCTGGAAGTGTTCAGGATCAGGTTGGATGGAGTTTTGAGCAACCTGGTCTAAGGGAAGGAGGACTTGGAACCAGATCATCTTTAACATTCCTTTCAACCCAAACCAATTCTATGATCATGGACTTACCCTTCATTTCATTACTTATGTGATTACAGTTCCCTTTTATTTCCTTATCTGCATTCAGAGCTTGTATATCAAGGAGATGCTTGAAAAGGTATGTAGGAACCCACTACCTTTCAGCCATGAGGGGCTACTTTCTTTCAGTCTCTTTCTAAACCACTTCAAGCCAGTACAAAATACAAAATTTTGGACCTATATCTCCTACAATTTCCTGAGCTGCTGATTCCATTGCCTCTTGATTATTACTGTTCTGCTCCTTATTACTGTTCTGCTGACTTCTGTACTGAACTTACTCTAAAATGCAGATGGAATGACTCAAGTGTTCTCCAGAAAATTTAAAATGGTCAAACTTACTAAGAAAAGAAAATCAAGCACAAAAACCCACCATAACAACCAACTAACAAATCAAACCAACCAACCAACCAAAAAAAAAAAAAAAAACCCCCCCAAACCCAAAAAACCCCACAAACCACCAAAACCCAAAACAAACCAGGAAGCCCCAAACTCAAAGAAACAAACAAAAGAACCTAAAAAATAAAAACCCACCAATCTAAGGAAAACAAAATCTTAAGTGTTGACACATTTAATGTTCCATCCATCCAAATATCTTTCTCTTCTGTAACTTCTGAGTGATTTCAGAAAACAGCTAGAACACTTTCCCATCTGCTTCTGAAATGCCTACAGTTCATCTTTCACACTTTCTTCTCTACTTTTCCTCTTGTTCAACCAATGTTTTCTCTTCTTTTAACAGTTGGAGGTTAGACTGAAATACACCTTATTTTTCATTGTGCTAATATTCCAACCCACACACTGTCAAGCAGCAGAGATGTACTCTGACAAATGTGTACTTCCAAAATAGAACTGACCCTGAATACAGTTGCTAATTCCCTTTTTATATACTCAATAAGTCACAATGAAAGAATCAATCAAATGTCATCATTGAGTCGTTAAAAAATGAGATACAATATATTTGAAATTTGAGGGAAAAAGGAGACTGAGGTTAAAATCACAAACTGTAGCTATAATTTATGGCTTAATTAAACTCTGCATTGACATCCTTATCTAACAACACCTTTTTTTTCTCTTAAAGTGTCTCAGTGGGAATGAATCACAAGGGGTATGTTTATCCTAATCTCAAGTGGCAGTATCAAATCAGATAGGAAATGGGAACAGATGTATTGAAGATTTATAAAGTTCTCAATTCCTTCTTTCTCTTTTCATCCTCTTTGCAAGATGACATCTATCTCAAAGTTGTAGAGAGTTTTTAGAAAATGTCATGCAAGAAGACAAATTATTGCTTTTTTTTAAAGGAAAGACTTATGACAAAAGTCATCATGTTTCCTCATATAATTTGGAATATATCCTTCTTATAGCAAGGTGGTTTTGCCTTACAGAAAGAAAGAGGCATCTATATTATACAAGAGTTTGACATGCAGATCTGATGCTGCGGCATTGTGACCTGGCAAAAGTGAATCCTATACAAATGAATTATCCAATTATGTATATAATTTCAGATTGGATATATATATAGAGAGAGAGAAAGAGAGAGACAGAGATTAAGGTTGTAACTTGGTTTTAAGTCTAATTTTCTCTCTTTCTTGCTCCCAAAAACAATGACAAGAAATTGTGCTTTGAATAAAAAGTCTTTTTGCCAATGATTACTTTGTTTTAAGGGCAGACTCACTTAGTTAATCTTAACATGACATAACTCGACCGATAAAGAATTGCCTAAATTAATTTTTAGTGGTTTAAAGAATATGAAAGGAAAGATTTCTTCCCACTGTG
This sequence comes from Hippolais icterina, assembly GCA_013400075.1. Lineage (NCBI taxonomy): Eukaryota > Metazoa > Chordata > Aves > Passeriformes > Sylviidae > Hippolais > Hippolais icterina. Next base: position 3,419 of record VWYN01025796.1, read on the forward strand.
TTGGGTCAATTAATATTAGTTTCAAATCAGTAAAACTTTAGCCTTGCCTGTTCATATATCTTAGTGATTTTTACTCATATATGTTTTTATTTAAGACTTATTTTACCTGTGAAATACCTTACACAAATGCAAAGTATTAATGCTGCAATTATGGCAGCAAAGCTTTTATATTCACATAGAAATTTAAAAACTTATGCCATTCTTTTCTTTGCTGTTATTATCATAATTAGTAAAGAGATCACTCCAGAATCCATGTCCTACAGAGAAAGGCCTTCTCTTGAGTTAAGAATACTATGTGTTTTTTTTATCTGGAGAATAAAAAAGAGGTTTGCATGAACTGGCTCACAAATAGTAATTTTTAATCCAACTGAAGATGGATCAAGTCAAATGCTGCTATAAATTTATCAAGCTCTTACTTCCAAAAAGTTAGACACAAAAATAACCATTAGCCAAGACATATTCTAAGCAATGCACTTCGTTGACCATTGTATATTTCTTATATTAACCTAATGTTAACATTTTATTTTAATTATTATTAAAAAAGGAAAATGTCTAAGGATACTAGGTGTGAGTTTGATAGATTTGGTATGGATTTTTCTGACAGTATACAGAAATTCAGAAAAAGCGTGTTGGTTATTTTAAGTATTGGAATGTCTTTATGTTCTGAAATGTGACTTTATTATACTATATGAATAATGTAATTATATTAATAATTTGGAATTATTGATAATGAAATAATAATAATGAAGAAATAAAACCATGGAAGATCTGTTATGATTAAATGAAATAGACCATAGAATGGTCTGGGTTGGAAAGGACATTAAAGATCATCTAATTACAACCCCCCTGCCATGGGCAGGGACACCTTCCAATAGTCCAGATTGCTCAAATCTCATCCAGCTTGGCCTTGAACACCTTCAAAGATGAGGCAACCAGAGATTCTCTGCGAAACCTGATAAGGCAGCGTTTTTGTCACATCTGTAAATTATCTTACAGAGCTCTTATACAAACTCTTATAGAATCTTTTTCATGCTTTTTTTTTGTTTTCAGTTTTGTATTTTAGGAACAGAAGCAGTGTGAAGCTTAAAAAGTAGTCATTTTGAAGCTGTGTCTTCCAGGCAGTATCTTCCTGAACCCCCCCAGATAACTGGGCTTTGGCTGCCTTCTCACGTGATCATGCCCTTTATTTGCAGGGTGGGGGAAAATCAAAATAGGAGCAGATTAAGTCATAGGTCTTGAGCTTTTGAAAAGAAGTTTCAGGGGGATGACTGAGGCTATTCACCAAAAGTCTGTCATGTAGTGGTTAAAGAATAGCAGACAAGAATATTGGAGGTATGAATGGTATCATGGAAGGGCATTACTTTATAGCAGCAGCTTGGTAAAATTGGGAAGAGAAGGAAATGCCTAAAAAATATGAAAATGGCCAAAGCTCCAAAGCCATTCAGACCTTAAAAGAGAGACCAACGAAAGCATTACCAGGAGGTTTCCCTTTGCATGATCATGGAGCTTCATTTATCTGACATCTCCCTTTCAATTTGCTATAAAATATAACTGATGGATTGTATATTTAACCTTGTTTTGAGGCAGATTGTGTGAGAATTTACTGGATTATTCAAAATGCATAAAGGGAGCACCAGGGAATAAAATATTTCAATTTAATTCCGTGAACAAAAACTCACAAGAGGAATGTCTTCATTAAAAAAAAGTGAAAAGGTTTTATCAACTTTTGATACACATAATGTAATTGCTTGCAGAAGTTTGCAAAAAGCATCTCAATGCCAACTCAACATTCCTTCAATGGGGAATAGAAAAAAAGAAAACAAAATAAATTTTCATGAGAAACACCTCCCCAAAACACTTACCTTTGTTGGCTGGTACTATGTCCTAAAAATTCCACGTGTGTCTTTATCGGAACTCTGTTGCCAGCATTTGAAATCCAGCGATTTTGTTTGCTTCATTTCTTTTCTCTCTCTGGTCTTCCAAGTAATTTTATTGTTTTCTTATTTTTCTCTCTCAACAGTATTTATGCTTAAATTCCCTTGTTCTTTTAAACTGTTTCACTACCTGCTAAATCCATCTCCTTCAGATGTTTTTCTACCACACTAGAGGGTGAAAATTAAAATAACTTGATGACTCACTGCCTGTAAAATTATTTTCATTTTATCATGAATTTTAGTTCAGTCCCATAGTGAGTACAGATTCAGTTCAAGCTTTGTGTTTTGTGCTCTGAATTTGGGATTTTAACTAAATTAAAGCCACCCTCTTAGTCAGAAATTGTGTATTAATCTGCAGAAAGATTGATTTTCAAAACATAATACACTACTGATCACTTGGAAAATTCATGCTTGGTAACTCCACTTCACGCCTGACAAATAGATTCAAAATTAGCACAAGGCTTACAGGGCTTTAAAAACTAAATTATGGAAGTGGGGTGTTGTGCGTAGGGGTGTTTTGCTATTTCTTTTTCTTTACACTCATTAAGAGAATTTTGGTTACTGCATTAGCAGACCTTGGGAATTTACATGTAACTATAAATGTCAGCAATACATAGATTTAGAAACAGACCAGAATAATGCTTTAATTACGTAACTTCTGTACATATTTAAATCAAGGAGGCATCAGCTGGACCAATGTATTTGAATAGAAGTAGACTGTTAACATACAAGCATCACATTTTGAAGTTACTTGTGTTTTATCCTCCTTTTTAAGGTTTTGCAATCTATTCATTGCAGAAATTGAATATACTGTATTATAAGGCAATAACTGTGTTCAACTATAGATGTTCAGATGAAAATTGTTTAATATTAAAGCACTGATTTTTTATCTGACTTTGCAATAGGATATTTTTTGTTTCAATGTACTGTATCTAAAGTAACCTAACTAGCCATTTTCCTCCTATTTTTTCAGTAAGATGAAGCCAGCTGTACTTTTTGATTTAATGATGCAGATATTTATGTGAATCATTAATAAAAATTGTCATTGCCGCAAGGTTTATTTTTCACCTGGCTTTAGCAAGTAGAGAAGCACCATTTTATCAGCTCTTACAGTTTCAGCCAAAGAGACTGATAAAAATGAAATTGCTCCCATAAACATCTAAGCTGAAAGCTTGATTGGGACAAAAAAGAAATAAAGGACAATTGCAGCTCCGAAACTCACCAAGTTGATAAATTCAACTAATTGACTTCTGTGTCTGTTGAAACTGCTATTCGCAGTAGTTACAGAAAATTACAATAAGAATGGCTACAATCAGGATGTAGTAACTGAATTGTTATGGAAACCTGAAGCATAAGTAAAAGTCTGTGTAGCTACTGTAGCCTTTCATATGGTATGAATGTGTATTTATGACATTTAGATTATCTAAAGATTTTAGTCTCAACTTAAATTTGAAGAGAATCCTATTGATTATTTAGGTGTAAGTTTCCCTCTGATGAATGCAGCTACACAGATTAATAAGAAAAGAAACTGGTGAATATAAGGATTTTCAAAGAGTCTTTTTTTCCTACTACGTAATATTAATAAATAGGGCAAATACAAAATGGAAAGGAGGAGACTATTGAATAACATTTTTAGGACTGTGGAGGCAGGTTGAACACTCTTCTCAAGAGTTTTGATGAGAAAACTGGTATTCACTATAATACGTAAACAAATAAAAAATGCACAACAATCAAAACAAAACAACCCCCCTCCCCCAACCAAAGTAACAACTTTCTGAATCAGTGTCTGTAAGAAGAGAAAATTCCATTTTTAGTGCAATATTTTGAAGGCATAGAGCTCTCAGTTAAGATATGGTTTCTAAGAAAGCATTCTGGCAAGGACATTAGTAAGACAGAGGGAATGATAGCAGTCACATTAAAAAGAAGTACAATTTTTAACAGCAGTACCTAGAAAACACACCTGTTAGAAGAATCTTCAAATGTCTTTATTTCAAAAATATCTTCAGAAGATAGCGTTATGATTCCGGACGGCAGGCATAATGATACAAGACTCTGAGTCTTCTGATTGGAGGGCATATAGCAAAAGTTTATTGAAAGACAAATCTATTTTATACAGTGTTTCAATACAAACGATATGATTGCTTGTTAGAGCCAACACCTCTTTCTAAACATCTTTGCCAGTAAGCAAGTTGGAAAACACCGGGTGCCAGAGAAAAAATATCTACAAGGATTGTTTGGATTCCTCCTTATGATTTCTGAGGCCAGAGTTGAGAGAATTATGTACTTAGCTTTCCTACAGGCCTTAAGCTAGTGCCTGAGGCCTAGAAATCTATTTTTTTGACCACTGTCAGTCTCCACAAGAAGAAGGTCAATGGTAATCCTAAGCAGATGTGGAAATCAAAATTTTTTACTCTGTGGAGCTTTTTGAGATTTGTCAAGTTATTTACCTTATGTTTTTACCATTTTATTATTAATAGAGAGACCTTTTCAGTCAGCCCAGCAATATTTGGAAATTTTTCTTGCTGATTTTATTCAGCTGGCATTTTTTCATGTTGTTGCCATTGTTTTCTTAACATTTTTCACTCTTCTGAAACCCTTTGAGATGCCATTCACAGGGAATTCCTGAATTCCGCTCTAGTTAGTCAATGATATTCAAACATGGTCACCAGCACCCACTGTGCTGTTAATATTCACTTCCTTCTTCCAAATGTCTCATTTACAATGGTTTTGATTCTTCTGCAGATTGTTATACTTCCTGCATCTGTGCTGAACAATTACAGAGATAAAGTATGCAATCTTGACATAGGTGTCTCCAGTTACATACACTCTTTGGCAGCTTCACAATCTTTTTGTATTGGTACTTTGTCCCCAAGTACTCATTTTTTCAGTAGCTGCATATTTCATGTCACCATTAAGCATTCAAAACCATGTATTAATCTGACATATTGACATCAACAGTCTTTTCAAAATCAACAAAACATTAATGAGCTTTTCTTTGAACTTCTGGTGGATACATATACCATCATTTTGTTTCTCATGCTTAATTCTATGTAGAATCCAAACATACATCTTAGGTTGTTTATCTCACAGTCTTGATAATTGCATGTGTAGTTTAAATATGTAAATTTTTTTTATTTTTATTTTTTAAAAAATAAATTTTATAGTTGTCACGATCCAGAAAGGAATCGTGATACGTTCTTGTGATCTTTAGAGTGCAAAAAGTACTCAAGGGGACAAATATTTAATTACACACACAAATGCACCTTTATTGATGCCAACAACAGTTGCGATAGAGGGAATAAGAAAGGAAACATAGGATACAGAGCGAGGAAAGGGGGGGCAGGGGGTATANCCTGCAGTTCAATGCTTGCCAAACATGCACCATGGCTTAGGCACCCGAGCCCTCTTGTTTTCTTCCTTGACAAAGGGTCGTGAGGCAAAATCAGGGACCACCAAGTCCCGAATCTTACAATAGTTCAAAGGTTTTTAAAGTCTTTAGTAGAGGAATAAAAACCAGTTATTTGAATAGGTGTATTTATATTTCAAAGTTTGCTTTGAAGGAGTGAAATTTTTCAAATTTTTAATAACATCCTGCCAATATATTCTTTTTTGCTTGGTAGTATCCAGCTTCTGCCTAGATAACATTATGTACGTATGAGAGTTTCACATCTGTAGCTTTTTGTTCAGATTTATAAGAATTACAAAAATCATTCAGATATTGGCTATTCATGTAATAGCTCTTCATTTTGGAAGTTGTGTGGGCATAGAGCCCTCATTTATGTCATTAAAGGATGAGTTATAATCAAATATTTCAATGTTCTTTATTTTACTCTCCCCTTGTCCCTAGGCTGCTGTTGGATGCTACAAAGTACTGATAATTGATTACAGTCAGTGTGGACATCAAGACTACAGGCAGCTTGAGGGTCAAAGTCACCTTCTGACATCAATCTCTCCAAATAATTTTGGCACTACTTTTCTGGACAAAATGAGCTTGATGAGTGTGATGGTACTTCACTTTAAATTGATGCATGCTGGATTATCTACTTTTAATGAAATTGTCTGATGCCAGAGTCTCTGTGTCTCATGACATGAAATGATCATTGTGGTTGTTGCTTTATACAGCTTGTGAAACAGAGTGGTTTGGGTCATGTTCGCAGGTTCCTGGAGGTATTTATTACATGAGCTACGGTTTATTATGGGCAGGCTATCAGGCTACCTGAAACAACAGGTATTTTTGGAATGAACAGTCTTCTGGGACTCAAAACTCATAGTGAGTTTTCATGCTTCATTTTTCTGGTGATGTCAGAGACTGAAATGATTCATGCTTTGAAAATTGTTATGAAGGAGTTTTGCCCATTGTAGGAAAATCTGTATAAAGAAGTCACAAACACAGAAGCCAATCCCTCCTTGAAGATGCCTGACTGGACCCTTGGACTGTGAGTTAAATTGCCTAGATAAGATAAAGAGGAAACTTGTTCAGTCATCTCAGGCTGAGGGAGAAGAATGCATCCACAAGAAAGCCAAACCCAGCTGCACTGAGAATCATCCGTGGCTGGGTTTGGAGTAGGGGAGACCACAGCCCACAGAGGCCAGGTTTGCAGACTTCCCCCGCAATCGAGGGGGGAGGAAGATGTGTGGTGTAACCTCTGGTGAGAGGCAAAGAACATGCATACTCCCTTACACAAACCATCCCAGCTGTGAAACCTCCAACCCCATAGGCCACATCCATGGGATATTCACATGAGAGGCAGCTGAGGTGCCTCCCACAAAGTGCTCCCCAGACTCTTTTCTGAGGCCTTGCACCACAGCATTGCACGTGATACAAAGTGATGCAACAGACCCAGAGTCTTGTGCAAGAGACTGTCAAACTGCCCCCTCCCCCTGGGGGGTGTTACCTGGGCCTGAGCATTCTCACCTGGCCTGAGCATATATGAATCCATTCGATTTTATGTTTTCTGGAGAAAAATCCTCACTACCAAGAAGACCAGCTGGAGAGGATCAACAGGACACCATCAGGATCCATGGAGTGGTGATACTTTCTTTGATCTGTCTAGATTTCTGTCACCCTATCTTTTTTCTATTTTTTTCTCTTCCTTTTTCTCTCTTTCTCTCTCTCTCTCTCTCTCATATTTATTATCAAATAAAATCCATACTATGGACTATATGACTTTGGCATATAGTCTCACTTGCGCCTTAATTTGGGCAGAGGCATTTCTAATAACTTTAGAAACAGGACTGTAACAAAGGAGAATAGCTATTCCTCTGTTCTTCTTATTTTCTGTTAGGCTTGAGCCAAAAAGAATGAACTTCATATTTTTCCTAGGCACAGTGTTAAAGTGAAAACACCAAAATATGGGTGTGGGTATTGTGCAGACTGCACAATAGCAGCTGTACCTGAACTATTCCAACCGAGCATGCTCAAGCCTCAGAAAAAAACATCTGGAGGTGAGAGTAACCCAAGGTTACTCCACCTCATTAAGCTTTTTTACATCTGCAATGCAGATGTATCCACACTCTTCTCCACTATGAATATCTCAGGTGTTAAAGCTGGATGAGGAAATAGTATTGACACATACCTGTATAAACCAAAAGTTTGCACTCTCTCTTTTTGGTTCCTGTTGCAGCCTTCTGGCTCCATGGTGCAAAACCTTGAAATTTCTGCAGAAAATCAGTATTGAGTTTATTTAAAAATACAAAAACAAGTGTACTTAATTTTATAAGTTTTTGCTAATATGCTTTATGCTATCCTCAATGTGAAGTGCTATGGAATGTAAGTATTGGTTTTATCTAATTGTACTATGAAAAAATACATAAAAAATTTAGAGGCTCACAAGATCATAGCTGTTGATTTGGCCTTCTAAGCATATAGAATGTAAAAAAAATGTTTAGTAGATTATTTTGAATTTTTAAACTATTTTTCTCTGTGTGTTCCTTCCATGCTTGCTTTTAGTGCATGCATTAGCAAGAAAGATCATTACCAGGTCACTGAAATCCCAGACTTATAGCCAGTTAAACTATTTGCATGGAATAAATACTGTAGATGTTGTTTAAACATGCGTACCAGGACACGATCAAAGCAAAACTAACTCTGATTTGCTCAAAAAAATTACTCAGATGAATGGCCTCTTAAAATACTGGGGCTTATTATTTGCTACAAATGGTTTTACAGTTTTTGTCCATGTGGCCTTCACTTGGGAACAAAAGCTCTGGGTTATATTTTTTCACTTCAGGGTAAAATGAGCAACTAGCCATTTTAACATATTATGTAAAATTACCTTTGCATGCTTCATGCTCTTCCTTCATGGTAAAGCTATGTGGCATGATCACACAGCAGCTGATGATGGAAGTGAATGGCCAGGACATGATTGCAACAAAGAATAAATGGACTTCTTTAAAGAGAATCAGAGAAAGATGAAAGGGATACCTATCATAGGAACTGCTTTGTGCCAGGGCCAAACAGATAACGGCAGGCCTGAAGCAGCTTCTGCCACAGCTGGTATTGTTCCCAGTGGGGAAAAAAAGATAAAAAAGTCACTGCAGGAACTAGGAAAATAGGGAAAGACAGGGCAGAAGTGGGGGAAGAGAACAGGGAAGATACAGTGCCAATTGCTGGAGGTGAGAGAGTAAATGACAGACCAGTGTGGATCTGGATACTGGAGCTTATTCAAGAAAAGGGCAATGACGGTTTTTTATCCTTCATGATTGTCTCACACATTCAGTCACATCCTTCCCTGCAACTCTTGTCTTCCTTAGATCTCACCATCCCTTCGCTGCAGGAGGTCCCTCCTGGCCCAGGAAGGTCTCTAGAAAACTGGGTTGCTTCCCTCTGTGCTGTTGCTCATCCTTACCCATCTCAGCTGTTCCCTCTCAAGGTCCCCAGGCATCCCTCTTTTTTTGGTCTTCTTACAGCCTTCTGATTTCCAGGATCTCCCCTTGCTTCTGGGATCTCTCCTCCAGCAAAGATCTTCACTGTTTCAGGATCATCTTCTTTCCAAGACTAGTTTGATAGGAATCTTTTTCAGTGAAAGTCTCTTCCAAATCCTCAGTTCTCCCGTTTTCCCCATTTCAAGAGTCTATATGCTAAAACACAACACTTGATCAGTCTCTTAATTAATGGTTTTATCTTATGTGTCTTTATTGATTTGAAGATTTGGGGCAAGTAATTTTGTTTATTCCAGATATTGAAAAAATTCTCAAAGAAAAGTTATCTATTCATATCTATTGCTGCCAACAGGTAGTGGACTTCTTGAGGATTCAAGAATTTAATTTTAATTCACACACACAGACATTGACATTGACACAGACACAGACCTACACAGACAGACAGACAGACAGACAGACACACACGCACACACATATATCTAAGTTGTTTTTACATCCATGAAAGCAGATAAAAAATCATTTTGGTAAGAAGAAACAAAAAAATTCCAAGGGGTCAAAACATGTTGACATATAAAACATTACATATACCTGACAATAATAGTAAAAGGAAAAAAATGTGTGATGGATTTTGCCATTCTACAGCATTATCATACAATATGCTGGTGCTGATGCAGCACTGAAATTGGGAAATATTTTCAAAACTTTATTCACTTCGGTGGGAGGTTGTGTGGGTAAAGAAAATACAGCAAAAGAGAAGAAAAAGAACTGGAGAAATTTGGTGAACTCTAGCTCAGAATGTCAAGTAAGCTCACTTTATTATCTATCCCACATACCTTTCTCTTAGACATCTGTCCATACTGAATCTCTCATAGCTGCTGACAAGCTTGTGGAATCCTATTAACTCTTCAGGTCCACTGACATCTCTAGTTTGATTCTCAACATTGTTGAGCATTTACAAAAGAGTAAAAATTTTGCAGACTAAAAATTGCACAAAAAACACATTAAACAATCTCTCTCACTATCAACTTTAGTCTTTTAGAAGCCTTTAAATACCGCAGTGCAGGGTTTTTCTTCAAGTGGAGTTGTCCTCACTGCAGAAGAGTCTAAAAAATATTTGATATTCCTGTGTATTAACATGACCTTTATTATGAATGGATCCTACCTTTTCATCTGAGTCTCTCAAAAAATTTTATGGTGCTAGTATATTTCCTCCTTGTGCCATAGCAAGATGCCAAACCAAGAATCATGAAATCATAGAATGATTTGGACTGAAAGATACCTCAAAGATCATCTTGTTGTATACCCCTGCCATAGGCAGGGACACCTTTCACTAGACCAAATTGCTCAGAGGCCCCATCCAGCCTGGTCTTGAGCAGCCACAGCTTCTCTAGGCAACCGGTGCCAGTGTCTCACCATCCTCACAGTGAAGAATTTCTTCTTAATATCTGGTCTATATATACCTGTTTTAGTTTAAAACCATTTCCCCTTGCATCCCCATTACATATTCCTGTGTAAATTCCTTCTTCAGCTCTATTGTAGAGGCACTGGAACATGCTCTAAGGTCTCCCCAAAGCCTTGTCTTCTCTGGGGTGAGCAACTTGAATTCTCTCAGCCTGTCCCTGTAGGAGAGGTGCTCCAGCTCTCTCATCATTTCACCTCTGAAAGAATTTCACACTTTCACTGGTTGGTACTTCAAATAACATTTGGAAGGGTGAAAAATGTGAAGAAAAAATGTAACTAAAGTATGAATTTGATGTATTGTATGGGTTTACTAGTGCTCATGAACACTAAATCGTTTGTTAGTTTTCAGACAGTGCAATGAGCCCTTTGGTCTTATTAGTTCTTTGGTCTGACTTATAGTCAGACAAGGTTTATTTTTCATTGAAGCTTGGATAAAACTTTCTGATCTTCCTAAAAGTATTTTTTATTAGTCCTGCTGCCTGCAGCTCTCTGATTCAGGCTTCAGTCTGAGGACTAACTTTTGCCAAGTAAAAAGTAGAGCATGCTCTGAACTTCTAGTTTGGGAAAAAATATGGGAATAAGAAAATCATCATAAATCAAAACTAAAACCTTTGGAATGTCTTCTTCAATACAGACACATTCAGCTGCCTTCTGAGACACACAAATGTGCATGAACATGCGCATTCTCAGGTTAAAAATAATCTTTAGAGAAAAAAAATCAGAAATTTCTGTGACAGAGAATTCTATTCATTTTACATTTCACTCTTTTGCTTGAGTGGTTGTTATTTTTTTGATCCATGTGAAGCAAAAAAGGTTGACTGAAATAGGACTTCTACCAGAATGAAAGTATCTGGAGAATCATCTTTGGAGCTGTTTTGCTTCTTCATGAAGGGGTGGGAAAACAAAAATAAAATCTAAAAAAACCCACAAAGCTGAGGCCTCAGTAGGAGGCTCAGTAGGATCCATCTTTCATTTCCCTCATACCGGAAATCTTCCATTTTCCAGAAATGATCCTTGTCCTTGTAATTTTTTTAGGGCTCTTTTTGTTTTGTCTGGCCGATCATTGCACAGTTCTTGTACTTGGCTTCATTTCTCTTCTTTACTACGTTTGCACATGGGTACCACTGTGGCATCAAATTCTGTGCTTCTCCTTCCATTTAAACATATTATTTGAAAATGCATAACTATGAGGATGGACCACAGTACAAATATTCTTATAACAAGCAGTAACACCTAAAGGGCTTTTTAGTCAGTATATTAGCCACTGTCTATTTATGGATTTTGCTAAATGGGTGATATTATCAGCATACACTGTAATATTCTCTGATTGTCTCCCTATGACTTTTGAGAAGTGTTATTGTAACTAGCATTTTGCTGACACATTCATGAATTTGTCCATTTTTTCTTCAGAGTATGCCTTTCCTCCTTCTCTAAGCAAGGATAAACTGCGCTTTTGGAAAAGATCTTTTATAACTTACTCTTAGATTTATACCTTAATTGTAAATAGAATTAAGTTCCTATAAGAACTGTTAATGAAAGAAATGGTGTCTAACAAAAAATGTTTTTAGGGTACAATTTATTGAAACATTAAATTTGTTTAAAAGGTTGAGATAAGGAGGCAAATACCTTCTTTATCATACATGGTTTGTACAAAAATATTTTTCTGTAGACCTTAGTTTCTCAATTATAAAGCAGTAAAAGTAATTGAACATCCCATAGATAGAAATATATGTATGAGACTTAGTGGCCATCAGATATGAGAGTATCTTTCTGTACCTTCTGATTGAAGTATAGGTTAGTGTTTTCTGGACTGCATCATTAGAGTTTCAAAGACATTATAATGTTTCTATTTTCTAAGTGTTAGAATAAATTTTTTAAAATATTTAAAAAATAATTCTATGGTGATTGTGGGAAAAGAAAGCTCAAGTGCCCATTTTAGACATTTTTCTATAATGAGGAAAAAAGAAATTAAGCTAAGTTACCAGTAGTATCACTGTAATTCTTTCTTTGCATTAACTTTCAAATAACTTTTAAGCAGAATTTTAGTGAAAATTGATTGTGTACCTTTGAGTAGGAAGACTAGAGTCAAGTATTGCTGTGGGAGTTGGCCAAGCTGAAGCAACTACAAACCTAAAGCTGTGGGAATCCCCTTTCTAGCTGTGGCAAGCAGTAAAGGTTCATTGGAGTTTGTATGTTAATGAAGTTATTCCAAATAAGGTTATGCTTTTATGATTGGTCAGTTATGTTTTACAAATATAGTTATGTTCCCAGTTTCTGATTGGACCCTTATCCTCAGACCTATCCTATGTATTGCCATATTTTCCTCAGTTCCAGGTCTTTGAAGGAGCTCTGTATGTATGGTGTATTTCTTTGTTTTCCTATTAAAGTCTTTGCTTTTCAGGCTTTCTTCGTCATTCCCGCTTCTTGGTTGTCGACATTAGTGATTCCCGCTAGCAGGAAGGTCCTAGCCCTTGTGTCCCTGCTGGCAAGGATCTATTGCCACTCCCCGCATCTAGACCCAAGCAATGACATGTTGGGTGCACCTACACTTTATGTGTGTGAATGTATAAATCTCAGACTGTACTCAAGAAAGACTTTTTTAAAGTTGTCAGAAGAAATATAAGAGAAATATGCAAATTTCATCAGCATGCTACTCAAGTCAGCATATGACACAACGTCTGGCTGGTAAGTCATTTACCATCCTGATTCTATGGTGCATTAATAACATTCTTTCTTTTCCACCACAGTTAGTAATATTCAAAGCTGCTAGTGCAGGTTCATAATTATGGTTCTGATAACAGTTAACAAGTGTACAGCAAGTCTGGTGATACATAATTAACAAATTTTCATCCACTTAATTAGCTTTCCCTTCACATGCCATTTGCATAGTGTGCAGCACTATTGACTTTTGGGGGTACATGTAATTTTTTGAGAGTGAAAAGAGTGTGATGTCTCAAAACTATTTTTACATTACTTATTCAGTAGTAGTAGAAATCTACCAATGAGTTGTGATTTTCCCAGTGGGATGGTGACTGCTCCCTCACAAGAAGCTGCAGGCACATTGTGAAGTGCTGTGGTGTGGCACATGGTTTGCCATACTTATTGGTGATCTTCCCGCCTGGAATTGTGCTGCAGTACCCAGAAATAATCCAGCTGTCTTTATGTGCTGTCTTGCAGAAAAGGTGATGGCTTTAGGATATAAATTGTCTAATACTTGACTTTCCAGATTTAAATCTGCCTCAAATCTAGCCTCTTGGAAGCGCAGTTCCTTCCTCCTAGGAAGCAGTCTTTCTGTCTAACTGCTGAGTATGCTGGTGTCTCTCTGAGGTCTTTTTTCCAGGGCTAGTTATATCATAGAAGGAATAGGGAGTTTCCTAGTGATGTAGTTTCCTTTAAGCTGCTTCTACCTGCCTGCTGGGGCAGGATAGAGAAATTTCTTGGTCTTTTGCCTTCTTCTGGTGGCTGTTCCTGTCTCAGGGAAGGCATGGTTCTGCCAATTTTTTTCTCTTTTAGACTCCCTGATGCTCTTTAACCTTTTTACTTCCTCAAGTGGAGGAAATAGAAAGGTTACTTCACTTGGTCATGCTGTTCCCACCAGCAAAAGGCTCTGGTACGCCTTGCCCAAGGCAAGGTGGGAGCTCTGTAGCCGCAGCAGTCCTGGTGAGTGCATAGCAAATTACAAACCTTCTGCTGGCTGGATACTACAGTTAAGTAACTTGTGGTAACTCATCTTTTGAGCTTGTAGGGTGCCAATGCCCTTCCTGTGCATCCTTCTGCACAAATCACCACATCATACCCGGGATTATGGGCTGCACGTTCTCTGCCTGCTCTGCTTGCTGCACTCTCCAGGCTGTTTTTCATAGGTGTGAATATGCAAAAGGGGTGGATTTCTCATTCTCCTGCTCTTGTTGTCTCTCATTTTGATGTGTTTTGTAATAATTAGAGATGGTGTTAGATATTAGTCACTATCAAGACATACTTTAATCAACCTGAGTTTAAAAGAAGACTTTTAAAAAAATATATTTATATAACTTAAAGACTTTCCACAAGTATTATAATTATTCATACTTTTGCTTAAATAAAGTGCTTAAGCATTTAATTTTGCTTAAATAATTTTGTTTTAAATGGAGTTCAATTTTCATGATGAAACATTTGCAGCTTCCTTTCTTCATCATTAAACACAGAACTTCTTGCTAAGTCTTATCCCAGTTGCTAGACTAATAATGTCATTTTTGTAAGAGAGTTGTTCAAATTAATGAATTTTAAATACAAATTTTCTGATAAAGCTCCAAATTACAGTCTTTAGTAAATAAAATGAGTCCTATTTAACAACAGTAATCCATGAATAAAGTAATTATAGCAATTTTGTTTGCTTTTTTTTTTTCAATTACTGATCAACAACTCTCTCAGATTTTTTACATCTCCTTATTACAGCTTTCTCATGTGACTCACTCTGTTTTGGAAGGCAAGACCTGGACAAAATGACTGGTCTTTTTGAAAGAAACATTCTCCACTAATTTCACTTTTTATAACATTGGCAGTGAAGAGGCTTTTTTGTTTATGTGTCTCTTTACCATTGCTCCTCAAATCAAAGATTAAACAATGATGTGGCAGTCAGATGAATATGCTTTGATTTTATAAGGGGAATACAATGCAGTCAATAAACCAAAATTTTTCATAAATAACTTCTGAAGGCTTTTTCCTAAGTGCACTTGTACTGATTACCTATCTTCCAGCAATTTTTCAATTTAATTGTATTTGTTTTGACTCTGTTTACCCCTTTCTCTCTGCTTGCTCCAAATAATGAGAAAATTTGTCAGCTGGTATAAATGCTAATGTAAAATTTATTTTACCTATGTATTGCCAAATATTTGTAGGAATAAACTATAATTCATATGCAATATCATTCGCGGATGCAATCTCACTATAAGATTTTGGTTCATTAAATAAAACAAAATAGATTTTCTCACTGTGTTTAATCAAATCAGCTGGACTTACAAAATACAAATGTTTAAACTGTACTTTGAAAACTACTGATTGGGGTTTGTACACACTATTTGTCAGATGACAAGGCCATGGCTTATATGTGAATTGGATACTAAAATTATTTTGTTTGGGTCTATTTAATGAAATTCATGCATGAAGTAACTGTTTATTTACAGGAAGCATATAAACAGAATTGAATTTGCTAAGATATAACTTCTGTTTTGGGTAAGAGTTACAGAAGGAAGCAAGTGCTCACTAGCTACATAAAATCTATAGTAGGTCTACAAAGCAGGCTGTCATGCATTTCCATAATGAAAAAAAGAAAAAAAATATGCAAGATATAAAGTAATAAGAAAAAAAATTGATTGTGTCTCCATATTTTGCAATCCTGTTACATTGTTAAATTTCCTGAAAACTCTGGTTTTAGAACTGAACTATAAAATAAAAACTCTCATTTATTTAAAGAAAAATGTAGTGGGTTTTGTGCAAGAATAAAGTTTAGATATTATAAACCCAATAACAATATTAAATAAAAAACCCCAAAGTAAATGGTTTTTAAAATCTCATTTTCAAAACTTGAAGATAAATATGTCATGGCTTGGCAAATCATCCTTGATCTGGTCCTTTGTTTGAAATATAATCATTACTCAGAAACTTGTTCATCTCACTATTAAGGACCTACAAGTATGAGTAAAAGCTTTTGGAGTTTTTCCTTATGATTAGATATGATTTTAAGGAAAAGATCATTTAGTCTTTAATCAAAGCATAGCAAAAGTTTTTTTTTTACTTTGCTGTAACCAGTGGAATGTGTGTGTGTGCACATGTATTTTAAGGGGATTGCCTTTGGTGCAACAAACTTCTGCATGAGTGCTGAGCCTGTCTGGATTACTGAATTGAATGACTGGGGCATTTTTCTAGTTTGAGATGAAAATACAGAAGTTGTCATAGTAATGACTAACAAAATGCTCACTTTATATGGTGTTAACAATTTTAGTTTCTGTATCATTCTTTTTATGAGAAGTAGGTAAGCAAAAAAGCAGCAATGAGGCTATTTGTAAGTTATTTGTGATGCTGAACACTCGCAGAAAGCAGAGAAGGGAGCAGAGATATTTCAATATAGCTGGAAATACACAGTTGTCTGAGTGTCTTGGTTTGGAAAGACAGGTGTCTGTCAGGGAGGGCAGGAGCCTCCCTTGGAATGGAGAATGTAAACCCCTTCCCTCTGAATTACTACAATTCTGAAATTAAAGGGCTCTCAGGCAAAGATATGAGGATAGGAATAACAGTTCTTTACTAGTATGTATAACAAGGCAAACAACAATAACTATGGCATTAACAACAAAACAGAACTAGGAACCTTGTGACAGCCTTCTTGGCCCAGACGGGAAGGGATGGTGGAAAGGCTTTGCTTCACAAAACCCTGGGGCAGTCTGATCCCGGTGCCCCTGCAGGACTCTGAGAAGCACCAAGCTGGAGCAGCAGGAATGAGCAGAAATCCTGGGCTGGTGGATGAGATGTACCAGAAGCTCTGCAGTGGTACCTGGAACTGCAGGATATCTGGGCCGGGCAGGGTGCTGTGGGGCTACAGCACCGAGGAAGTGGCAAGGCAGGACAGCAGCAGCCCGGCTCCCAGCAAGGCAGGAAAAGGTGAGCTCAGGATTCCTGGACACACAAGCAGATGATGGTAGATCCTTAGGACTGTACTCCAGTAGTGACAGTGAATTTTCCTCATTGTAAACAACAGCTTCACTCTCCTTCTTCCAATGCCAAGAGTGAGATAGCGCAGCTGCCCCCAGCCCCATCCTTTACTTGCCCCCAAAACTGATGGTATCTTCCCTCTCTGAGAGAAACTCCCAGAGACAAAAGAACTGTAGCCAGGTACTACACTCCTCTCCTTTGGCCACTTCTTTTGTTTTGCTTAAGTACCAATAAGTACCCAGTAGTTAGTTTCCTAGCAACTTATGGGAAAAAATTCTTTAAGTAAAAAAGAAACAAATCTAATCACCAACACTAAGAAAATCCAACTGTTAGCCAGAAATATTGTCCAGGACAGCTTCTGTCCTGAATTAAATCTGGAAAAGATATTTGTTCCAGGTATGTGCAACTGGATATGTGTTTCTAAGTCTGTCAGTTGGTACAAGGTTTTGCTTAGTCTGTAGGATAAATAGCTTAGGTATTCCTGTGTAACAAATGCTCAATAGTTAGCAATTAATCAATTGTTTAATCGAATAGCTCACAACAGCATGAAAACATTCACCCCATAAATTGCATGGAAGGTGGAGTAGAGAGAGTCAAAATCAGAGGCGTAACCAGAAAGGCGTAAGAAGCAAAACTTGAATTTGCAATGGGCAAAATTCAAAGACACAGCTGATCTCTGTGGGTTGCTGCTGCTCTTCAGCTGTGTAATACACAGGGCAGGAGATTTTTCTCCTTTTTAAAGCCTTTATTGTGATCAGCTCAGGGTGGGGGCCCAACGGGTCGAGTGCACACCACCGCCACTCCCAGAAGCAACTCAGCAGCTTTGTCCACTGGGCTGCAGGCTGCTCCCAGAAGCAACTCAGATGGAGAAGGTGTGCAGCAGCCTCATTCACTGGAATGCAGGCAGGGTCGGGTTCACGGTCCTCACGGCCAATCCCGAAGGCTTAGTTCGCTCTGAAATTCCAGGGGGTCCTTCTCTGGGCAATGTCTCTGAGAGTCAGGGTGAGGGGTGAAAACCGCTCAACCTTGGGAGGAGAGTCTCACTCCTTGCATGGTCCATCCATGTGTCTTGGTGGTTCAGTCTAATAAAGATTTTCTGGTCCGGAGCAATAATTTCTTCTCCTAGCTGGCACTGCATCACTTCTATTTGCATGTCTCCTGGATTTCTCCTCCCCCTGGCTTTTTTAGTTGCTGTGTTGAGTGTTGGGGTAGCCAGGGGGCTCACCTGGAAGGTGCAGCAGAAAGGGAACAAAAGAGGTGATTAAAAGGGTGGGGGTGAACATTTAACAAGGAGCACTGGACTAACAATGACTTCATTTGCAATAAAATTACCTTGTTTATCTCAAGCTGTAGGAAAACAACTGAACACTGTGAAAGATACCAAGACAGAGGAAGTTCATGTGTACAGCTGGTTGGGTTGAAGGTGGACTTGAATAGGAAGGAAGGAAAAACTGAGTTGTTTTTCATCCTGTCTAGATAGAATTTTGGTCTTCAAGTCAGCTCTAGACAAAAAAAACCACAAACCCCTAAGCAAGAAAACAAATTAGTTAATGCTTCTTAATTCTTAACTCTCACTTGCTGTGAAGCCAGCTCTGCAAGAAGTTATTCTAATTTATTCTAGCCGTTTTCCTTCCCTGAAGGCTGGTAATAGCTGATTCAGTAAAATCCAGTGAAACAATACGCTGCCAAACTACGAAGTTTTTTTAATTGAAATTCTTCAGGAAATTTGTTTATTTTAGCAAGAATCTGTTTCAGGGAAGAGGGGATGTGGAGAGGGGGAAGGAAGTCCTGTTTTGACACTTTCCCTTTAAAACTTCCTGAAGACAAGTGTAATTACTTTGTCTGAAAAATGAGGGTGTGGGCTTTGCTTCATCTGAAGTGTAAAAACCCTTTTTGAATAAATGTAAAGAAAAAGATAGTAAATACTGTCAATCCCCTTCCCCCTAGTCATTTCTTGGCACTTTTTCCATGATGAGTACAACAAAACTATATTAGGTTTGAACACAAGTTTTGTCTCATTTAATGAATCCATTAATGGATATCAAATGGTTCTGCAGCTAATGACACTCAAACTGAGGCCTTTTCTGCTGTTCTGCCTCTGGTTTGAGTTGACTCCATGTACAATCCCTTTTAAAATACATTTTCCGTGATGTCTGCATTTAAAGAAAAAACATTTGGCACAACTGAATGTATGGGAAAGAGACAGGTAGTGAGACAATTAAATTGCCTTGTTAAAAAAAAACCCCAGTTTAATTTAAATGGGAATAGCTAGGTCAGCTGTACTGGTGGATTCATGAAATCCCTAAAAATCCCTTCAGTCCACTGCTTTTTTTATCCACACTGCAAAAGAATAAGTCTTTTACAATAAACAATAATTTGCTAGAATGTTCTTTTTTCATTAAAAAATGAGGGGGTAGTAGTAAGGAAGGGTAAGTAACGACAATGAAATATGTAAAAGATTAATGATGACCTATATAAACTATTGGATATTAACTTAGAACTTTGAGAATGACCAAGTCAATAAAAAAGCAGCTTACATTTTTAGTTAAAAAGACAGAAAAACTTTATCAGAAATCAAATTTAGCAAATTGAAAGCACACCTTGCTGCATGAAAAATAAGCAAGAAGGAGGTTTATTGCTGTCTTAACTCCTAACCCTTATTTTCCTCCTACCTTCTTCTACCCATCTATCCTCTCTTCCTAGAAGGATTTCCTTGTGTAAAATACTTTGCCATTAAAAATAATCTGAAGGCATCCTAATCACAAATATTTTTAATACTTTTTTGAAAAGTATTATTTCAGTTAAAGTTGTTTGGAAGTTCTCAGTCTGAACAAAAGTTTGTTACAATTTTTGCTGACAAGCTGCTTACAGAAAGCATCAGAGAATAGGTTTAGCTTCTGGTTTAGAAGTATTGACATAATGAAGTTCCCTAGAGGATTCTGCATGAATCTTCTTGTGATGCTCATTGATGCCACGTTGAGAAGGGTCTGGGGCAGAATCAGATTGTTAGAGTTTTCATGGCTGAAAACAGAGAAAAGGAAATCTGTTTGGTTTGATTTTGAGGGGAATTGTTGGTGTGGCTTTTTTGTCTTGTTTTTCAAAAACGTCCTTCCTGTGTTGTTTTAGGCTTCTTTTCTGCCATAGCTCTCAATTTTGAGTACATAACAAAGGAATCTGTATTTGTGTTTTAGTAATGATGACACACTTTCTCCCTACAGAGCCTGCACTAAGTCAAACATTGCAGAGCTGCTGGCCCGTGACTTACTTTTGCTTATGATTGTATACAGAGTATACACACACTCCCTGATTCGCAGTGTATTCATTACTAGTTTGATCCTGCTGCTAAGTGGTTTGGCCCAAACATCAGATTAATAAACAGAGGTCTGAGTCCAGCCATATCCTAATGGAAAGCTACTCAAGTCACTTGTTTCTGTTGACAGTACAGCACCGGCTATTCTGCCCTTGTGGCAGCCTGCCATCTCAGAGTGTCATGATTGATGATGAAGTCCCACAGAGCTGAGGAAAAGCCTGAGCAGCTTTTGCGGAGATTAAAACAGTCTTTTAAGAAGGAAATAAGTATCTGAATCCAAACAAAAGTAAATGTGCATTATGCAGCTGTAATTCCTGGTCTCTTTTGTGGCTGAAACATGCAGAGAATTCAGAGCTGTTCCAGTAAGGATTTTGAATTACAACACACAGACACACACACACTCCATGCCCATGAGGGACAGTCTTTCAGGAAAGAAAGAACACAGTCATAGTCAAATATTCAGCATTCAAAGACCACTTCTACAGGATCAGTTACACTGGAATGGTTTCTGACATGTATCAAAGTGGGGTGCCTAAAATTGTTTCAAGAGGTGGGAAAAGTGAGTTGGATTTCCAGGAGGCAGGCCAAAGAATGCTTAAAACCCCATGTTCAGGGAAATCATTAGTCATTTGATGTTAGTTCCACAACATGGGGAACTGCTGTTTTGGCCCATGTGTTGGTGTTAGGGTTCCTAGAGATGGTGGTTGCAGTAATGCTGTCAGAACCACTGACAGTGCATTCAGAACCAGCAAAGGAAAACAGCCACAGCAAACAGAGAAAGCTGCATCTGTTGTGTCTGTAGCAAAATTGAGCTAATTTTTTACCCAAGCCACAAAAATACATTTTTCCCTGCAGTCTATAGAGATTATAAATTTAGGAGAAATTTACTTTTGATTTGTTTTTAATACCAAGTTAATTCAGTATTATCTATTTCACACATGAGATCCAAGAACTTGCAAGTATAATTATATTTTATATAATACAAAGGATAACAGATATTTTATGTCTAAAATAGAAAACATCCAATAGTTCTGTTTTGGACTCAACTTTAAAGTATGGTTTTCTCTTCAAATGGAATTTTTAGGGTCAGTGGAAAGACTGTGCTTCAGGAAATGTTCACCATTTTGGGGCAACAATGGTATTTTCTATCACTATTCAGAGTCTACATGGCTTTTTAGAGCACTTAAGGGTCAACATTCAGAGAGAAAGATTTTCCATCTAAAGTATAACAGAATGGAACTCTGTTATAATCAAAAGGTTCAGAAGTTACTCTAGAAAAGTCCATCACTTACTCCATGAAATGCATACACAGTAAACCCCAAATCCAATCTTTCTCTTTGCAAGATAAATAATTTTTAAGAACAGTGATGACTTAAGAGTCATTTGTCAGTATAGTAAATTCTAAACCCTCAGTGAGGCCTCTGCTCTATTTATCACATTTTATTAAGTCAGCATTGCTAGTGATGCAGTGTTTAACAGACATGGCTCCTGTCGGACATGAATACTGCTCTACTCTTTTCTTTTACATGACAGCAAAGTTCCAGATTTTTATGAACTGGGTTGGAAGAGACATTTAATACCATCTAGATCCAAATCCTCTGCCATGAGCAGAGACACCTTTCTACTAGACCAGGTTGCTCAGAGATCTATTCATCCTGCCCTTGAACATTTCCAGGGAGGGGACAGCCACAGCTTCTCTGGGAAACACATTCCAGGGCCTCATCACCCTCACAGGGAAGAATTTCTTCCTAATATCCAATCTAAATCTTGCTCTCCTTCAGTTTGAAGCCATTCCTCCTTGTCCTGTTACTCCAGGCCCTTGTAAAAAATGTCTCTCCATCTTTCTTGTTGGCTCCCTTCAGGTAGTGAAAGGCCACAATTAGGTGACCCTGAAGCTTCCCTTTTCCAGGCTGATCAGTCCCAATCCTCTCAGCTTTTCCTTATAGCAGAGCTGCTCCATCCCTCTAATCATCTTGGTGGCCTCCTTTGGACTTGTTTCATGTCCATGTCCTTCCTGTCCTGGGGACACTTGTTTTCTTTAAGTTTCTTTCAGTATTTTCTACAAGTTTAATAATACTCTAGTAAAATAAGTTTTCCAATAAAAATTATTACTTTGACATCAAATAATTTAATTTCCTTGAAGGCTCAACTGATGTCCTTTTGTGGATTCTCTTGGAATTAAGAGGCATCCATAGTAAAATACATTCCACTGGAATATACTGTTCAGTTTACAGAGCCAGGAGGAATTTATCAACACAGCATGTCTAGATGTTGAAATAAATATTTATTTCATCACTTATTATACCATTCATTTGGCACAGCCAAAGAAGTGTTAGAAATATGGTAAAGAATAAAACAGAGGTATTGTTGGTCAGTAGAAGTTTTATCCAAGCAATGGAAAAAAACCCCAAACAACAGGACTTACACTTCATATGCACATGAGCATCTATGCCTAAGAAGCAGAGGTACACACTATGTAGTAGAGATGCATATAAGTGTTTATAATCTCATTTCATGGGAGAAAACCAAGAATTGCCAAAGTGGAACTAGATATCTCAGATTTAGTCAAAGGATATAAATCATGTCCCTATGAAATGAAGTTGACAGGAAATAGTAACATTTAGGTTCTGAAACCTGAAATGAAGTTAGAAATTATAACTCCTTGGCAAACTTTAACATTTTATTCAGGAAACAAAGTAATTATATTGCAGAGTTTCCTAGAGTGAGAGCAAGCTATGTGAAAACTGATGGTAAAGAAGCAAAATGAACTTCAGCAAAAGCATGAAAAAGCTGCCAAAGTGCTGAACCAAACCATGAGTTAGGCAGGAAAACAATTGGAAACCTTTATCTAAATCACATTTCAAACAGGTCATATCCTTGGAAAAATAAGTTTTATTAATTAAGAAATGCAAAAATTTCTCCAAGCTGTAGTTAGATGCATCAACTGCTGCCTAATATTGAAAAATCCTGTTCCAAGACAAAATAAGAAACATGACTAGATAGGCACTGCTGTTAATGCCTGTATGATATATTTGACAGGGAATTAATCCTGACCCCTGAAAACAGACAATTCCATAAAGATAAGCCCTTATTAAAAATATAAGGATATTGGGCTTTTTCTCATCATGGATCCTTATCACACAGTCACATCTGAAGACATTTTTTTCATTTAAGATGACAGTCAAGAAGTCAAAATATTTTTGACATCACGTCTAGGATATTAATTTAGCAAAATTTATGCTTTAGAAGAAGGAGGTCTTGAAACCATATATTACAACTTTCTTCAAGTCTTAGATGATTAGATGTAATTAGTTCAAAAAACAGAATTAGTTCAATCCTTCCTTAAGATATGTGTATGTTTCAGTTTTACTTTCCTGTGCTGACCAAAAAGGAAAACAAATATCCAATTTATACTAATGTTGCTCTGCTTTTATTTCTGTATTGTCTAGAACTGAACAAATCAAACAGGCTTTAATAACACAATTAAAAATCACATCATCTTTTACATTTTATAGAGTCAATTGAAACTATGTCTTTGGAAGCAAAACAGTAACAATAATAATGAGAATACCTGTAAAGTACTTCTCAGCTTAGTTGTTTCATTCATCTTTAACTTCATCAGACAAAATATAGTTACATGTTACAAAATGTTTAAATTCTTTAAACATTGAATTTGTTTTCTCAGAACTTCATGTAAACTACCATTATGATGTAACATTGTAACCTGCCACAGGTGCTGAAACTACTTCAAACATTATTTCATATTATTTTAAAAAGTTAGCTAGCCTGTAAAGTGTTTCTATTGTCAGGTATCAAAAACCCTAATCTCAGCCTTTACAAAGAACTTGTGTAGATGAAGGTTTGTTACAGGTTCTCTGTCTTGGTCCTGGGCACAGTCAGGGAAGGATATATGCTGAAACAGGTCAACAACAACACTTCTGACTTGTTATCTTAAGATTTTGTATAGATGTAACTATTTTTTATTACTTCTGGCCTTTACTTCCAGCCTTGCATAGAGTTTTTTCTCCCTTTTCTCTCTGCATTCTCTTCATTACCAGTGTTCATACCTGATTTGTACTTTTTTCTTGAAATATTTCATTTAATATATAAGAATGACCTTGGAAATCAAATTTTCAATTTTAAATTTGCTCATCAAGTATTCCTCAAAATCACTTTGAGACTGAGAGACTGGCAAAAGACTTCTAGACCTTATCTAAAGGTGAAAAGGAACATTGAAAGGGTTCCTGCCACCTGGTAAGTTTAATTTGCATATTTATCACTTGGTTTCAATATAATTTTATAAACTGTTCAAATTTTTGTATCAGAAGTCTTCCTAAGAGGATTTCTTTATAACTTTCTCTTAGGAATGACAGTGACAATCATATGTAGCTGAATGTGCATAGGAAGGTTCAGTGGTTCATTGAGAACACTTAAGGGAGAAAACGTGCATCAAAAATTCCTCTTTGAGTCACTTTAACACTCCTTTCAAAAGGAGTCCTACTTCTTATAATCATGTACATTTTAAAAGTTTAATTTATGATAGCATAATTTATTAATACTATGTAGAGAAAGTTGGATGTCCTAGTCAAGTGGTCCCTTGGTTGCATTAGATAGTTCAAGATGAAGTGAATATTCCTAAGGGTCTTGCTTAGTTCAACAAGTTATAACCTAGGTTGCTGAAATTTGCTGAACACTTTCAGGGGCCACTGAAAGTCATAGAGTACATAGAAATTGAGTGCAGTAGTTATCAATGCCAGACACTCACTTTTATTGTAGTGATGCAATGAATGAAAAATGAGTCTTTCATTTAAACTGTAGGAAACTCCTGAAGTACATTGGAAAGACTATGGCCAGAAGATTCAGGGTGGTGGTCCTGTCCCTCTATTCTAGTGAGGCCACATCTATTCCCTCTAGCTCTAGTGAGGCCACATCTGGAGTGCTGTGTCCAGTTTTGGATTCCACATTTCAAGAAACACAAGGAGATACTGGAGAGGGCCCAATAGAGGCCACAAAGATGATGAGGAATCTGAAGTATCTGTCTTACAAGGAGAAATTGCAGGATCTGGGCCTGGTTAGTCTGGAGAAGAGAAGACTGAGAGGGGTTCTCATTAATACATATAAATATCTTAAAGGTGGCTTCAAGAGGGTGGTGGTGCAAGACTCTTTTCAGTGGTGCTCAGTGGTAGGACGAGGAGCAGTGGCCATAAACCAAAACATAATAAGATCCACCTCAACTTGAGCAAGAACTTCTTTCCATGGAAGGTGTTAGAGCACTGGAACAGGCTGCTCAGGGAAGTAGTGGAGTTTCCCTCTCTGGAGATATTCCAAACCCATCTGCACCTATTCTGTGTCAGTTGCTCAGGGTGACCCTGCCTGGGCAGAGAGTGCTGCAATCTGTCAAATTACAGAGGAATAAAGAGAACTTACTCTCTGTGAATAAAATGGACCAGACCCAGAAAGGTTTGAATATGCCCCAAAATATGTGATTAAAACCAAATGAGGGTAGATCTTGATACCAAAAAAATGATATATTTTATTTAAGAGGGGAAGGAAGGAAGGAAG
>VWYN01025797.1:0-19622 GCA_013400075.1 Hippolais icterina
CCCGGCCACGGGGAGCCCGGCCATGGAGAACCCAACCATGGGCAGCCCGGCCACGGGGAGACAAGCCGTGGAGAGCCCGGCCACGGGGAGCCCGGCCACGGGGAGCGCGGCCATGAAAAGCCCAGCCGTGGAGAGCCCAGCCATGAAGAGCCCGGCCACAGAGAGCTGCCACAGACCCCTGCCCTGGCAGCAGCAGGTGAGCACAGCACAGGGTCTGTTGCTTTCACTCACAGCCACCTGTTCAAACGTGCTCTTGGAGGGTGCTTTGAGGAGCGGTGATGGGGCTCCTTGGCTCTCCTTAGGCTTTCAGAGTGTGCTGCTATCCTCAGCTTGTGTCTATACTATAACTGCTGCAGAAAGGGTTCCTGTTCACCCTAGAATTCCAGTTAAACCATGTGTGCTTTAGCTGTAGAGAATTATAATGGAATTTGACTTGGACAGGTTGGTGAAGGGTAGGGAAAGGAAGAGAATTGTCATGGTATGTGGGAAGTGACAGAAGTGCTCTCAGGTAGTTGAAGTCCTGTGGTAAAAATGGTGCATATTATGAGGACTGTATCAGCACATACTGCATCCAAATTAGGAATGTTTGTAACATTTGATAAATAAAAATGACAAAATAACAGCATTAAAAATGTCAGTGCCTTGATTTAATCAACATAAATAGTGTCAATGAATATTTTTGAATGACTTCTCAGAAATGACTTTCAGTGAGAACTGCTGAAGAAAATGGATAAATTTTTATCCTTCTGCCTCTGTCATGTTTTTTCCTTTTAATCCTCTTCCTAAACAAAAATACTAAATTAAAAATTCTCTCTGTGTTTCATTAGAGGAAACAATTGATGGAGGAAAGGAAATGGTTCAAGGCATTTTGGAAGATGTGGTGGAGTCAGCTGTGAAAGGTAAGGAAGTCTTCTAAAGTAAAATAGTTGCATATGTATTGATTGTAAAATCATGGAAGTAAAATTTTTGTTACTAAGTATCTTGACAAGAACTAAGTATCTTGTCAAGCGAGAACAGGTTTTGATTGTATCACAATATTCTTCTGCTGCTAGCTGAGAAACTTTCTCGTTTACCAGTGCTACTTCTGTGCCACTCAGAGCTTCACAGTCCTGGGATTTTAATCCTTTTTCTTTTCTCCCCTTTAGTGGCTGAAGAAAAGCAGGTAACAGAACCTGTACAGGCCCTGCCTGCATTAGAGACTGCAGATACTCTTCTTTCTGGCTCTAGCAATGAAAATGTACAAACAAATGGGATTCCAGATGATGGGCAGTCTGTTTCCTCCACTGATAATCTGGTAAATAACTGCACTCATTGCCAATATAATCTACAAAAGAGGAAATGTTTTTATTGTGACAACTAATAGAGTGGGATTTGGCAGAAGAAAGGGACAGAGCTAATGTGTGTGTCCTGCTCAGGTTCAAACAGGAAGCAGCAGCTGCAATTGAAGCATATTTTGAAAATACCTGTCCTGAAATTGGTGATATTAGTTGTATTTTAATACAGAGTGGGGACAGAGATAAAGGGTCAGCCAACATGTGTGAAAAGATCCAGACCCTTGTAATCGTGTTTAGGTTTAGTTTAAACTGTAGCTGATTCTCAGAGGAGCTGTGGGATCTCCTAATTGCTCTGTTTCTTTGTCTCACTGAGGGTCTGTGTTGTGTTTCTTACCCTCAAGGAAACAGATGTATCTGGACATCAAGCTGCTGCCAGATTTTCCCATGTTCTACAAAAGGATGCCTTCCTTGTGTTCAGGTCTTTGTGCAAGCTCTCCATGAAACCTCTGGGGGAAGGACCACCAGATCCCAAGTAAGGAGACTCTGTTTATTATTCTGTCCTCTCCTGGTGCCTTTTGGAGATGGTTAAGTAGCTGCTGTATAGTCTGCTATAAGCAGGTGTTCAAAATCCACTTGTCAGGCCCTTGGTTTAGTTGGCTTGATGAATCTAGGATTGAAAATAGATTCAAATTATTAAAAATTCAGTACTTGAGATTCTTGGTTTTTGCATAATAGGCTTATTACTCTTACCAGTTGGAGTGGCCTTGACTATAGTATCTATGCAGCTTTTGATGGGAGAGTGGGGAAGTGCTTAAGAAGCACTGAGCTGCATTTATGAGGCTAGTCTAAGACATTAATATTACTGAAAAAATTTCAAATTTGGGTGGTAGAAGTTCAAAAATCACTTGGCTGATTTCCACCCCTCTTGCCCCCTGCACTTAAATGAATCAAAATAGCAGCCATTTTTTCCTGATGTGGAAGAAATGCTGCAGTGCTAATGTTGAATGAAGTATATACTAAGAAAATATAAAAATACATTTAATGTTGAACTTTTTCTAGGTCCCATGAACTGCGTTCCAAGGTTGTGTCTCTCCAGCTGCTCCTCTCGGTGCTGCAGAATGCTGGTCTGGTTTTCAGGACACATGAAATGTTCATCAATGCAATCAAGCAATATCTTTGTGTAGCATTGTCTAAAAATGGAGTCTCTTCTGTTCCTGACGTGTTTGAGCTCTCTCTTGCCATCTTCCTCACACTGCTTTCAAATTTTAAGACCCATTTAAAAATGCAGATTGAGGTGAGAGACTTTTAACCTATAAATTGCGTATGCTTTAGTTCTCAAAATACTGTAATGGTAAAAAGACAGCTGGAACTTCCATTTTAATGTCGTAGTTTGGTTTGCTTACTAAACTAATATATTACTACTGTATCCAAATTCTACTATGCATGAAATGTTACTCTTCAAGAGAAATTACTGAACAGAAATGCATCTGTACATTTGGTGTGGTTCCAATAAGTTTCAGATCATCAAGTCCTTAACCTTATTTATTTTGCAGGTGTTCTTCAAAGAGATCTTCCTGAATATTCTAGAGACTTCTTCAAGTTCCTTTGAACACAAATGGATGGTGATTCAGACTTTAACTAGAATTTGTGCAGGTATTTCCACTGTGTAAAAGAATCTCTTGTTCTGGCAGCAGATGAAAATTATTTTGAAAAGAAATGCCATATATAATGTTTAAGTATGAAAATTTGAATTTGATCCTAGAGTGCTTGGGTTGAATGCCTGGCTTCATCTGCACTGCCTGCCCCCACTGGCTGATTCCTTTTAAAAATCCTTCTGCACAGAATCCTAACACTTCCATTTCCTTTTGTTTTCAGATGCGCAGTGTGTAGTGGATATTTATGTTAACTATGACTGTGATTTAAATGCTGCTAATATATTTGAACGTCTTGTAAATGATTTGTCCAAAATCGCACAGGGGCGAAGTGGGCATGAGTTGGGAATGACACCTTTGCAGGTAAGGAAATCAGCTTTGAAGGTGAGGTACTGTTGTTTCATAAACAGTGCTATCTTTGCATTGTTACTGATACTTCCAGAGGTTCATGCTGTCTGTTACCTACTGATGTTACTTATTTTTATTAGTTTGATAGTTTGAATTGGATGCTGAAGCAGTGCCATTAATTACTTGGTGATTTTGCTGCCTGTTTGCACTGAGAGGCCAGGCTGGTTCTGTTCTCTTTAGTTGGACTGCCAAGGGAGAGAGAACCAAACGAGCCTTCCTGTGCCTCAGTTAAATGACTTCCTTTCTGGAGCTCATGGACCAGTGGTACTGGCTGTGGGCTTTGCTTTGTGCCATATCTCCACCATAAGCATTTTATTTTTGAGATTATATTTTTCCCATCCTTAGAGGGAGACTGTTGTAGAGACCATTTTCAGCAGGGTTTGTTGGTTTGGTTTTCCTTTTTCTATTTTCTTCTTCATGTTTTAGGAACTAAGCCTGAGGAAAAAAGGACTTGAATGTTTGGTATCCATTTTAAAATGTATGGTAGAATGGAGCAAAGACCTTTATGTGAACCCCAATCACCAGACTAGCTTGGGTAAGACTGTTTCTGTATGTAGAGAGTGATTTATCTAATGAGTTCATTCTTGTGTTTGTTCAGTGTTTAGAAGCTATTCAGAGGTGTGGATGCCAGGTTTGTACCTAACAATTTGTTTACACAAGTGAGGTATTTTACAAACAATTGTTAGGGCTGTTGCAGTAACTGATTCTCTGTGTGTCTGGTTTGAATAACTGGGTTCTGTTGATGAACTTTAATGAAAGCTCATGTAGAACAAGGCATGTGACCAGTCTTGGAGTTACTAAGTTGAAGTACTGGAATTTCTCCATAGATGTTGCTGCTTTTCTGCCTTTTGTTGGATTATTTTACAATTGCATCAATAGAGCATCCTCATGTAGTGTAGTGCAGACTGCCAAAAAATATATACAGTAAAATAAGAATATTGACTCATAGATTTCTGCTTAAATGTTCTGTAACTAAAAGCTCTTGACTGAACAAGGATAAATTAAATCTCACCTTGTTTGTAAATAGGTTCATATAAACCATCTGAGCAGGAAATGGCTGAAGGTAAATGCCTGGACACTGGAGGGAGACGGAGCAGTGTCAGCTCCTTGGACTCCACTGTATCCTCAGGAGTTGGAAGTGTTGGTACCCAGACTACTGTCCCAGATGATCCAGAGCAATTTGAAGTCATCAAGCAACAAAAGGAAATAATCGAACATGGGATAGAACTGTAAGCCCAGTATGACAGGAAAACTGAAGTTCACTAGTAATAAAATGTATTGTTTCTTGTGGTCTCACAGTCACACCTGTAGGGACACTTACAAATTGATACTAATACTCTTGCCTGCTGCTGTCAAAAACCAGTGCTGGAGCTGTTATAGTTAAAAGGAACTTCATAAAATCCTGGGTGGAGTGGAAGGGATTTTCACAGCTTTCCTTTTTGCTGCCTCAGCTCCACAAGAGTGTGTACGTCTAGAGATAAATTGATTCGAGGGACACAGTTGTCTTGCAGTTTTTACATGATTTGTTGTCCTTCATTGAAATAGAGTTTGTAGAATTAAATCATTGTGCAACTATGCTTTATTCCCTTTTCATTAATTTGAAGGTCTTCATATCTGTAAATGCCAGAAAAAGGTCTTGAACAGCAAAATTTTTAACATTTCATGTGAAGTTTCTAAATTTTAATGTTCAAAAAGGTGAGTTTTGGAATTTTACAGCAATAATTTCTGAGGTTATCAGCAACTCAATGTACCTTGTGAGATGGAGCCTATGGTGTGATATAGGTAATAGATTTGTTACACATTCTTTAACTTTTTTCATAACTAGACAGAAAAGACATGGATCTACAGCACAGAACCTTTGATTTATGATCTGTATGATCTGTAAAACTCAGATTTTATAGGCTGTAATATTTTTAATTGTATGTCAATTTTCCCATGTTTTTGTCTGAATAGGTTCAATAAAAAACCAAAGAGAGGAATACAGTATCTGCAGGAGCAGGGAATGCTTGGCAGTACAGCAGAGGACCTGGCACAGTTCTTGCACCAGGAGGAACGCCTGTGCTCTGTAAGATTACGTGCAGCACAATTCATGCCCTTGCCCCAGTCCCTCCTGCCCCGTCCTGGTATCTGTGTGCCCTGCTCTGGAGCTCACATCTCAGAGAAATGAGCGTGCAAGGCTCCTCATGGACACACTAATGCCAAAGCTGCTGCTGTTAGCTGCTGTCCCAGGCTCCTTGTTAACGTGCTGGAGGGCTGATGTGCATTGTGTCTGTCCCTGGAGGCTGGAGGGAGACACAGCAGTGGCAGTGCTGGCAGTCCTTGGCAGCAAGGCAGTATCACGTGCTGCAGGGGCAAAGCATTCTCTGCTGCATGTGCAGAGAGCTTTCCCTGGCTCTGCAGTACTGCAGACCTTGCCTTTGGCACTGAGGGAAGCAGCAATGTGCAGACTGAGGGTGTATCTGGTCCCCCTGTCCCTCTCCATCAGCTGCTCTGCCCGCTCAGTGCCGTGTCAGCTTTGAGAGCTGACAGCTGTGCAGGGCTGGGCTGGAAACCCTCGACTGCACAGTAATCACTGTCTCTTGTTGTTGTATTCCACTGAGAAATGGTTTTTCCCCTCAGAGTCCCCCTGAAGTTTGTGCCATATAGTTAAACCCTTTTTCCCTATCTTATCTACTTCTGACCCTATTGGCTGAAGGCCAATATCCTCCTTGGCCAGAGACTAGAAAAGACCCCTGTCTTTCCTGTCTCGTTCTCTTGCCCCTCTTGCCCCTCTTGCCCTTCGCCCTCCGCTCCTGGAACACCACATGGGAGAATAAAGCATGGACTGAAGGTGAGGGGTGAGAGCCACCCTTTTTGATATCTTTATTCTGTCTCTATGAAACATATATTTCTAAAAGCCCTGGGAAACTGAGCTAGTTAAAGCCTTGGGGGTTGGATATAGAGGTAAAAAGAGATATATAGTTTCATCTTGTGTTTTCTAGACTCAGGTGGGGGAGTTCCTTGGGGAAAGCAGCAAGTTTAACAAGGAAGTGATGTACGCCTACGTAGATCAGCTGGATTTCTGTGGAAAAGACTTTGTCTCTGCTCTGCGTATATTTCTGGAAGGTTTTCGTCTGCCAGGTGAAGCCCAGAAGATTGATAGATTAATGGAGAAGTTTGCTGCTAGATATATTGAATGCAACCAACGGTAATTGAAACCCTTTGTATCAGATCAGTGCCCAAAAACATTCCCTGGCTGTGCTGTTGTGTGGCCCTCAGGGGCAGGGGGTAGATTTAGCTCATGCCAGGCCAGGAACTTGTGCAGGCTGGTGTGAGGAGGAGATCTTGCTGCTGATACTGCATAGGAAGGATGCTGATGCTGGCATTTCCTTAAATCCCAAGTACTTGCTAGAAGGAATTATTGGAAAAGAGAAGCCCTAAGTATATTAAAATGCAACAGCTAATACAGAGACAATTTTAGACAAATGTAGG
This sequence comes from Hippolais icterina, assembly GCA_013400075.1. Taxonomy (NCBI): domain Eukaryota; kingdom Metazoa; phylum Chordata; class Aves; order Passeriformes; family Sylviidae; genus Hippolais; species Hippolais icterina. The sequence continues at coordinate 6,806 of VWYN01025797.1, forward strand.
TCAGTCAAGTATAAAAAACAGTATTAAGCTGTAAAAATGGCTAGAATTAAAAATTCATGACCCAAAGAGCTAACAGGATGTTAAATGCTTTTGCTTGCCTATTAGATGTGGAACAAAATGTGTGTATGTATATATTTAATACCAAATAGGCCAAGTTGCTCTTGTTCCTAATGCAATAAGCCCTGGAGTTTAGTCAGGCTTAATTAGTTGGCTTTCCTTGGTCCACTTGGAGTATCAGTGGGTTGGTTTTGTATCAATCTTTATGAAGCTCTGAGTGAAAAATAAGCTGTCCTTTAACTTTTTTAACATTATACATTATTGTTCTTTGGGTAGGGAATGTACTTGAAAAATCTCAGTCACCTCTAGTTTTCAATATTGCAGAGATGATGCACCTTTCCCCCCCTTTTTATGGGTGTTTTGAACTGCTTGGGGTTTGATGCATTTCTAATGGTTAGCTTCACTCTTTGTTGGCTCTTTGGCTGAATCCACGGCACTTCTGGGTATTTTTCTTGCATATGAAATGAGCTAATGGATTGAGGAACTGGGAGTCTACAAACCTGTTTTGTTTTTTCCACCCTCAGGCAAACACTATTTGCTAGTGCAGACACTGCCTATGTTTTGGCATACTCCATTATAATGCTGACTACAGACTTGCACAGTCCACAGGTAAAAATTTAAAAAATCCAAACTTAAAGAAGTTCAAATTTTCCTGGAACTTGCATTCAAAATCTGATATCCAACTTATTTCTTCTTACAGGTAAAAAATAAAATGACAAAGGAGCAGTACATTAAAATGAATCGAGGAATCAATGACAGTAAAGACCTGCCAGAAGAGTATTTATCCACCATCTATGAAGAAATTGAAGGAAAGAAAATTGCCATGAAAGAGACAAAAGAATACGCAATTGCAACCAAGTGTAGTAAACCAAGTAAGGAGGAAATAGAAACTGGGAAGATCACAGTGCTCTTGAACTATGGCAGGGACTTAGGGATGGCACCGTGCTGTGCAGAGCCCTTGTGAAAATGCCTTGAGCAATACATGAAGTACATTTAGAACGGTTGATGGAGCTGTGTGGAACAAAACTGGCCCAGGTGCAGCTTCACACTGCCTTCTGTGGTGGGAACAGCCGTGCAGGAGCCTCTGGCACCACTGCAGAGCAGCACTAGAAACCACATCTCTTGGGGTTTTTAAATATGAGGGTGAGGAGTAACTTGAGGGGGAACTTGCTTTGCAATTAACTTGTTTTTATGTGCTAGACAGTGAGTGAGGACTTGATTTGGGCTGGTTTTTTTGTCTCCCTCCATAGTTCAGTGGCCTGGAGGTGTCACAGTCCTTGTGACAGTGTTTGCAAACCAGAGAGATGAGAGTTTGTCATAATCTATAGTCACTCTCCTCATCCAGACCAGGGGAGGGCTTCTGTGTGCAGCATGCAGTAGAAACCAGGATCCCTAGCTGTACCCTACTTTTACTCAGAATAGCTGGTACTACTTTAATTCAATTTAGTGAATTCTGAATCTTCAGCATAGTGGTTTTTCCAGCGTTTTCATGCTGTTTGCAGGTTTTCTTCATCAAAATAGGAACAAAATTAATTTGCGTGCAAATTGAAGTTGCACCCTGTAGTATAAGGATAAAGAAACACTAAGTTATTAATTTGTTTATCATGTTGGTGAGGGCTTGTTTTGGGAATGTGAGCCTAAGAAGATACAGGATTTTCCATCCACTTTTACAGGCAGAATGACTTTTAGTAGAGTATGCACCTCTGACTTGGAACAATTAGGTAATAGCATGTGTTATATAGTAAAGGGCTGAATTAGTTATTTTGTACAGAATAAAGTATTAAGTTTCAGTGTGGTTTTTAGTGCTGGACTCCTTGCTTGCAGCCTGGGGCAGCCTCCTGACTTCTAAGATTTTGCAAGATTTCTATCTTTATATTTCATTTGCAATACCTTTATTTAGCATTTTGTGACGCTCGGTGTGAAGAGGTGGAATATGCTCTTGTAAGCATGAGTCTGTGTGTGGTGTTCCCCTTAGGTGTAGCCAATGAGAAGCAGAGGAGGTTGTTGTACAACCTGGAGATGGAACAAATGGCCAAGACAGCCAAGGCCCTCATGGAGGCCGTGAGCCATGCAAAGGCACCTTTCACCAGCGCCACTCACCTGGATCATGTCAGGCCCATGTTCAAAGTGAGTGTCAGCTTCTCACCGTGTCTTCCTTATCAGGAGTTTCAAGCATGGGAAAAAAAGTGGAAAATTACTCTGAACAGTTTGCTAATGAAACAGATGGGCTGTTTGGATATATTTGGCTTCAGTAACCCAGTGTTTTGGGCTAAAGCTGTAAGAGACCTCTGAATTTCGTTTCTTCTCTGTTTAGCTTGTCTGGACACCCCTGCTGGCAGCTTACAGCGTTGGCCTGCAGAACTGTGATGACACAGAGGTTGCATCCCTGTGTTTGGAAGGAATACGCTGTGCCATCAGGATAGCCTGCATCTTTGGAATGCAGGTTGGTGCCAGACTCAGCCTGGGACTCGCTGAGGGCCCTGTGGGCTCTGGGAGGCAGGTGAAGGATTACAAACAGTTTATACATAGAAGATGAATGTCTCATCTGCTTTCTTGAAATGGTAAAAGGTCTTGATGTAATCAAGCACTTCTTCAACTCTTCTTTTTCTTGCTGTATCTTCTGTTAAGAGTGTTTGCTAACTGGCATCCTGCTCTCCTTTAGCTGGAAAGTGCTCTAACTGTGCCAGCTAGCCATAGAAGAAATTTTGTAGGCAAGTTGCTCTCTCTGGTTCTTCAGGGACTGGATTTTGATGCTTGTTTCTGTCTTGTAGCTTGAGCGAGATGCTTATGTCCAGGCCCTTGCTCGTTTTTCCTTGTTGACTGCCAGTTCCAGCATTACAGAAATGAAGCAGAAGAACATCGATACCATTAAGACACTCATTACAGTGGCTCACACAGATGGCAACTATCTTGGCAATTCTTGGCATGAGGTAAATTTTTATTAGTTTAAATAGTGAATGTGAACCCTCTTAAAAATGTGAAGGAAGTGCATTATATTGTTAAGTTTTTGGTTTTGTTTCTTTTGTATATATATATATATATAAAAATAATGCACGGCATTTTTTTAAAGACCCTGTGGAAACTGTGTGACCATACTGTAATTTTTGTGGCTGCATTTGAAATGGAATTTAAATTATATAAAATATCTCATTTGGCTTCAGAAAATTCTGCATATAAACTATTGTATTCTTATTCATGGAAACAAAAATATTCTAGCTCACAGGTCCAGACTTGTCTGTGCAATGTTTGACAACATTTACACCATAAGCACATGAAAACTTAGGGCTAAAATACTTTAGTGGATGATGGGTAAAGAGGAGCTATCAGGATTATATGCATTTTCTCAAAGCCTATTTTCCAGGAGAAATTTTATCAGCTCTAAATCTGTGCTGTTGCTCAAGGGAGCATTTCTGCTGCATTATGTTCTCTGGCTCTAGTCTTGGGCTAAATGATTTGAACCGAAGTGTGCCAGAGCTGACAGATGCCTCAGTCCTGGCTCACAGCACACTCTCCTGAGTGCTTGTGCCAGCCAGGGGATGTGGCCATGGGGGAAGGAGGAGAGTCAGTTTTGTGCTGTGGCAGGCTCAGCATTGGCATTAGACTGCCTAGGCTGGAACATCGTTACTCAAGTGGTGATGGCTGCAGAGTTTCAGTCTTTTCATCCCTCTAGGACAATGAAGCCTCTAGATCAGCCCCAACTTGTTTGTAGTCTTGAAAGTTGATGCTGTAAAAAGTAACAAAAGGTATCCTTTAGTAGAGATACAGGTTAGATTTTGGAGCACTGTTTATTTTATACTTGTATTGGAATGGTTCATGGTGACTGATGATATTGAATGAACCACTCAACTTCAGTTTTGTTTGTAATGTTTTAGCTCCATCAAAGCTGTTATCTCAGCCAAAGTTTGTTTGAATGGTTGGAGAACCTGGGAAGGTCACAAATGTTAAATACAAATACATGTTAAGAATAAAAAGGTGGTGATGTGCTGAAACACGACATTTAATTTCTTTTGGTTTTAGATCCTGAAATGTATTAGCCAGCTGGAGCTGGCACAGCTCATAGGAACTGGTGTGAAAACTCGGTATTTGTCTGGTTCTGGGCGTGAGAGGGAAGGCAGCATTAAGGGCTATGCCTCTGCAGGGGAAGAGTTTATGAGCCTGGGATTAGGTAAGGTTATTAACCCTGAACTTCACAAAGGTGCACAAACAAGTAAAGATATTAAAGAATCCTCACTGTTATACTCAAATGTATTTACTTCCTTCCAGGGGAAGCTGTGCTGGATTAATGAAACTCTGTATTCCAATATATGTTTATAATTACCAAATCTGTTCTAACTTTGGAATTGGGTTAAGCTATTTAATAACTTTTTTTTTGTTGGAATATTTTTTCAAAACTGTTTTGCCATATGAAGTCATGGTTTTGTTGCAAGTATTAATTAATAGAAAAAAGGACCATTTGTTTTTAGGAATTAAAGAGGTTTCAATAACTGACAATTGGTTTTCCAAAGGAATTTCTTATCTCTGCATGTTGGGCTTGCTGTTCCATTTCCTATTGTTTCTACAGTGTGTACAAGAAACAAACTTTAGATTTTTGGCTGTAAATTAGTGGGACAAGGCAAATTGCCTTAATCTTTATTAAAGCACCAAGGAAACAATTTAATTTTAAAAAACTCTGGAGTGGATGCTATACCTAATGATTACAATGAATACAGAACTGTGTTCAGCATTAACTATTTGTAGCTGATTTAGAGTTCATATTTTAAAATAGTATTTTCTGTTCTAATTTTATTAACAATATCATATTGGCTTAACCTAACAAATATGATATTATTTGTGTAATAATCTGGCACAGATCTGGCAAAGGCACCATCTGCTCCTTATAAATTACATGGTAACTAGAAGCAGTAGTCGCTTCTCTTTGTCTACTTGTTTTAATATAGTTTTATTTTATTGTTTTAATATGAGTTACTATAAAGTCATTATTTCCTGATGGCAAATACTGTTTTTGATGGATTTATTGCAGGGAACCTCGTTGGGAGTGGGGCTGACAAACGGCACATGGCGAGCATCCAGGAGTCCGTGGGGGAGACCAGCTCACAGAGTGTGGTGGTGGCAGTGGACAGGTACTGGAATGGAACCTCTGCCCTCTCACCTAAATCGTCATCTTTGTCATCTGCCCTTCTGAAATGGTGTCTGAAGACATGTTTCTATCCTAAACCATGTGTTGGAGAGGGAGTTGTTAGTAACTCTGATGCAATTGTGCAAGTCTGCACACTCATATATTCAGACTTGCAGTGTTTATTCTGACCATAAATGTGTCTGTTACCACATCAAAGCCCAGAACATTTGGGAATGTTCTCTGCTTTACCAGTGTTTTATATGGACCACTATCAGCAGTCTGAACTCCTCTCAAGACCGAGCAGCTGAAGGGGAAGAAGGGACAACAGGGCATCCATAGTGTTTCTATAGCCAGCCATATTCTCAGAGGGTGGTCAAAGGTGGCTGATAGCCAGTAAAGTCTTGTAGCAAAGCTTTCTTCTTGTCTGTTTATTGTCCCCATGAAATTTAACATGCTGTCACCCAGATGAGTGTTCCAGCATAACCTGGCCTGGGTAAACTTGTGAGCCTGTTCCTGCAGTGGGGCAGGAGCACAGTAGAGTGCCTTGGTGCAGGAAAGAGGATGCTTAGACTAAGGAAAGATGCATGTACTGCTGCCAGGGAGCAAGAGTCCAGGAGGTGCAGAGTTCCTGTCCTGAGGACTGGGAAGTGCCTGCAGATGTGCTGAGCTTTTGCTGCGGCACTGAGCTGTAACCAGGCCTTGTGGATGCACAGCTGAAACTCCACCTCCTTTCTTTGCCGTAGGATCTTCACGGGCTCCACCAGGCTGGACGGGAACGCCATAGGTAGGTGTGGTGGGTGGCAGGGCCCCTGGCCCGGGGGCAGCCTGGCTGACAGCAGGCTCCCCCCGTGCAGTTGACTTTGTGCGCTGGCTGTGCGCCGTGTCCATGGACGAGCTGGCGTCCCCGCACCACCCGCGCATGTTCAGCCTGCAGAAGATCGTGGAGATCTCCTACTACAACATGAACCGCATCAGGCTGCAGTGGTCCAGGATCTGGCATGTGATTGGAGATCACTTCAATAAGGTACCTGTAAATAGTGGGGCTTCTTTAATCAACTTTTCCCTTCTGTGTTAGTGGCTTAAACTCTGATATTGAAAAAAATTCCGTTCAGTGCACCTAAAAGAAGCACCTATTTGAAAATCTAAACTGTACAAATAGAGATGTTTGTAGGAGTGATCTTTAATTATATAATCTTCATTATAAGATTTGGTATTTTTGTAATTTTTCATTGTCTTTTCCTTTGGATAAAATGCCAAGTTAGTTTTTCTCTAAAATGTTCACAGGTGATTCTGGAACAACAGTTGTTTTCCTTAGGAAATTGAATCCTGCTAGGATGGGATTTTTTAATTAAAGATTTCATTTATTTTATTGTATTGTAGTGTAGTTTAATTTTAGCTTCTAGCTGGCTATTACAGTTCTGCTTTGATGCATTCAAAATCCATGGATCTGTTTAGATGGATGAAATGACAGAAAGCCCCCTTCAACAAGAGCCCCTTCTTTCCCAAATATCTGAACACTAGAATGTGCTAGCAATGTTTAGTGGGCTGAGATGGAACCTGAGTGATGAATTTGTTACTCATGTAAATGACACATTAACTGATAAGTGTTTGACAATGTGCTTTTCTTCTAGGTTGGATGTAACCCCAATGAAGATGTTGCCATCTTTGCTGTGGACTCATTAAGGCAGCTGTCAATGAAGTTTCTTGAGAAGGGAGAGTTAGCCAACTTCCGCTTCCAGAAAGACTTCCTACGGCCTTTTGAGCATATTATGAAGAAAAACAGGTGTGAGGCACTGCAATTTCTGCTTTAGCTTGCTTTAGTCCTGCTTAAGGATGTCACTTGGCGTGGGTTAGGTGGTCATGTACAGGGAAGTGGGGCAGTTACTTTGTGCCAGTGTAAAGTGGCCTTGCTTTCCTTTACCTTCTTTTTTTCTTAAGGTCTCCGACTATTCGGGACATGGTGATCCGCTGCATTGCTCAGATGGTGAACTCTCAAGCTGGTAACATTCGTTCAGGCTGGAAAAATATCTTTGCAGTCTTTCATCAGGCAGCATCGGACCACGATGGGAATATTGTAGAGCTGGCCTTCCAGACTACAGCACACATAGTTAGTAAGTAATGCTTGGCAGATGCGTGCACCCAAATTAGCCTGGCTGCTCTGAGTCTGCTTCTAAAGACTCATCTCAGTAAGGCTTTTGTATTTCCAGGCAAATAAACACACAGCCTTGCAGCCAGGCTGTTTAAACTCTGTAAATCTCCTGAATGTCATGGACAGGACAAACTAGATACAGATATTGTGCTGTAGAACTTTGGGATGCAGTTGGTGGGGTGGGACAGGGAAGAAGGCAAGAGAGGGCAAAGAACCATATTTAGTGCAGAAAATCTGGTCCTTTCGTGTCTGTCTGTCCCATAGCAGCATCCCATGGGTTACATGCCTAGATTGATGCTGTTTATGTATGGATTTTAATATCAGTAAATTTTAAAAGGTGTATTTGTTTGTTCTTCACAGCAAATATTTTCCAGCAGCATTTTCCAGCAGCAATTGACTCGTTTCAGGACGCAGTGAAATGCCTCTCTGAGTTTGCCTGTAACGTTGCCTTCCCAGACACCAGCATGGAAGCCATCAGGCTTATTCGTTACTGTGCAAAATATGTCTCAGAAAGACCACAGGTATATTTGAATTTTTACCCTGCTGCATTTTCATACTCTCTTCTACTGTTAAATGGAGATTAATCTACTAAGAAAGAGCTTTCATACTCAAACTGCAATTGCAAGTGTTTGTATTCAAAGCTTATTAAATTTAGGAGAAATTTTGATACTGTGTAAGCAGTAAACTAGGGCTAGTTAAGTAACATGAAATCCTGTAAGTCCAAATGGGAAATAACTGAACTAAATAGTCCTTGGTTTTTGGGTTGTTTTTGTTTTTGTGGTGTTAGGATGACTTGGAAAGCAGTGCTCCCTGTTCTGTCACTCTAGTTATGTCTAGTCCAGTTGGTTACAAACCTGTATTCTTCTCCATCAGTCTGTTGTGTGAGTACTGAATGCAATAATCCCTGGTGAGGAGAGCCTGGGGTTACACTGCGTGTTCCACTGCCTGCTGCTTTCAGGGTACCAGAGCCTTGTAGAACTGGGTTCTGCCAGTTTCAGATTGCCTTGTTACATGTATTGATGTAACAGTTGTCTGTCACTGTTCAAGTTGCTTCCTGAGAAGTCCAAACCTCAGCAACTTGTAAGGCCTTTAGCTGGACTGATGTAAAACCAGATTGAATTATTTATTTCCATATATTATTTTCTAGTATTTTTGTGAATAGTTACATCTCAGAGCTGTACTTACATTTTGCAGAATTGAAGTGTTACAGTAGGAACTAAGCTAACTTTCCAAGTTGGTCTGTACCTCTGGTAGTATCTAAATTTGTCATATAAAAGATTTTAAGATAATTTTTTCTTTAAATCTCTTTTTCCTGCTGATCTTCAAGGTGTTAAGGGAATACACAAGTGATGACATGAACGTGGCTCCTGGGGACAGAGTGTGGGTCAGAGGATGGTTTCCTATTTTGTTTGAACTTTCTTGTATCATCAATCGCTGCAAGTTAGATGTTCGTACAAGGTAATAAAGCTTTTCTTTTTTTCCTTTCTCTTTTATTTTAATTCATTTAGTGCAGATATCACAGGAACACATTTTGACATCTGTTCCTGTACTTGTTTGTGTTTGTTTATAGAGGCTTAACAGTGATGTTTGAAATCATGAAGAGTTATGGGCATACCTTTGAAAAGCACTGGTGGCAAGACCTGTTTAGAATTGTGTTTCGGATTTTTGATAATATGAAACTCCCTGAACAACAAACAGAGGTAAAACATAAAAAAAACCACCAAAAAGCAAGCATTCCCTAGAGTTGTCTTTTTAAGAACTCTCACATCTATTTCAGCAGTTCCTATTGACATCAGATATTGCCACCCCGTACTGCCCCAGACCTAACTAAGCACGTTCTGTATTCTGCTGAATTCTGTGGCATGAATGAAACTTGCCACAATGTGCAGTGACCTGTGTGTCTGTCTGATTATTTTCAAGGAGAATGTTCTCCTTCTGTTGTGAGCATGTACAGTTTCCTGAGCAGTGTTCATGTGTGCAGCTAAGCACTTCTGACAAGACATCTGCAGTCGTGAGGCTTTAGTTCTGAGTTCTCCTCTCCTCAGGGCTGTGTCTCTTGTTGACCAGCCACGTGTAAGCCAAGTGTCATCATGGAAGAATCCCCATAAAACCAAGGACTTTTCCTTTTCTGTCCCAGAAATCAGAGTGGATGACCACGACGTGCAACCACGCCCTCTATGCCATCTGTGACGTGTTCACGCAGTTCTACGAAGCTTTGCACGAGATCCTTCTTGCTGACATACTTGCACAGTTACACTGGTGTGTAAAACAAGGTACCTCATTTACCTCTATCTTTTGATCAAATAGTTTAGAGTGTTCATTACTTAAGAAAGGGAATTTACTGAATTTTGGAAGAATAAAAGTTCCCATTAGGACAATATGTGTTGCAGTAGGTTGATGCAATATCTTGAATATCTGAGCACTAATCTTTTTATTGAGTTCAGCAACTTTTTTGTTACTGTGTTCATGATGGGCTCATGGTGTTACTGTGACACAGCAGAAGCTTTTGGAGAGTGGTGTCAATCCTCTGAACCTTCTGCCAACAACCTTTCTTGGTTTGACTGCAGGGATACATTGCCTCCTTTATTTACACATACAGATATGTGCATGCATTCTGGCACCCCCAGAACGAATTCTGCTTCCCCCCTTCTCCCAGCCACGAGTACTCCTAAATACAGCTTTGTAAAGGACATGTTTTCTTTCTGGCTCTAAGCCTTACACCTGAAATCCTGCATGTTACTAGCATGGAATGTCAGGGGACAATCTTGCAGTAATCATACGTTTCCTATTGCTGCTTTTCCCTCCTTTTTTTCACTGTGTGCTTCCCTTCTTCTTCTGCTCTGTCTTTTGTTTTCCGTTTGGATTTCCGTCTCATGAAGGCTATTTTGAAACTCCTCTTTTTATTCAGTAGGTTCTTCAGCTTCATATTGTTGTAACATATTGTATAGGTAGGCTTTGAGCCAGGAGAATGTGCATTTCCCAGTATTGATAGAAATTTTTAATGGAGCAGTAATAGGGAGTTCTTATTTCTTCATTAATATTGTAGAAGTTGATAAATATGGAACATTTCTTTCACAGAAAATGAGCAGTTGGCACGATCAGGTACAAACTGCCTAGAAAACCTGGTAATACTCAACGGACAGAAATTCAGCCCTGACGTCTGGGGCCAGACATGCAATTGTATGCTAGAAATCTTCAAAACAACTATTCCTCATGTGTAAGTTCATAAGTTTAATTCTTACATTGATACCCAATTCCAAAGCAACAATACTTACCATTTTTTGTTTTGTTTTGTTTGATTTTTGTTTGGTTTTTTGTTGTTGTTGTTTTGTTTCTTTAACTCTGTGAAGCTTGCTGACATGGAAGCCTGTAGGAATGGAGGAAGATTCATCTGAAAAACACTTGGTAAGAGTCAACTCAGGGCAATAAACTGACTTGAGGGGTTTTGTGTTAGGTTAGCTTTTGAAATATTCTGTTGTAGTCAATACACTTGACAAGGAATTGACAACAGATTGTATTTGGTGTTATTGTAAAAAAAGATGTAAAGAATGGATGCAGGAAGGCTTTGAATCTAGGATTAGAGAAGTCATCTGAGAAGTGATAGCTGGTTGGGAGTTAGTGCTTTGGATTGCTGGAATTGCTCTGCACTCTCTTCTAGGATTTGGACCTGGATCACCAGTCTTTGAGCAGCATGGATAAAAACGCCTCTGAAAGAGGACAAAGCCAATATTCAAATCCAACAGATGAGAGCTGGAAAGGTGGTCCTTATGCAAGTAAGGAAAACATACAAGCTTTTTCAATGCACCTTTAGAGCCAGTCTTAGTTCACTTCTGTAGTTCTCTACAGAAAGCTTTGGGGCAGTTAAACTTGGGATAGGTCTTTGCAATTTGTGTTTATGCCTTGCAGTGAGATTTTCTTCTTCTCTCTTTGCAGTGAGAAGATAATTCACAGCATTACTAAATATCAATTTGTTAAGGGGAATGTCATATTTTGCTAGCCTTTTGTAAGTGAATCCTCATGAATTGCTTCTGAAACTTGTGTTGCTCCATTTCATTAGACCAAAAACTGTTTGCTGGCCTCCTGATCAAGTGTGTGGTACAGCTGGAGTTGATACAGACCATTGATAACATAGTGTTCTATCCAGCAACAAGCAAGAAGGAAGATGCTGAGCACATGGCTGCAGCTCAGGTACCATCTTGTATCTTGTAACCTTGTTGTCACAGGCAGGTACAAACTGTGGACTGCTCTGATGTGTTCACAAAATAGAGAAAATCTTTTTCTGATTCTCAGCATTACCCTGAATGTGTGTATAAACTTCTCTCAAGTTGTGATTTTTTTTGTCTGCCTCGAGTGTTGCGTGGCAGCCTGTCTGTTATAGTATTATATTGCTTTATTTTTATTATCAATATAATAGATTATAGTTGTTTTTATCATGAATACATAATCATCAGAAATGGTTTTTGTTTGTTTGGGGGAAAACATTCTTTTCTGCTCATTAGACTGAGTGTCATTTAGCCACAGCTGAGGCTCTGCTCAGTCTGGATGTTTGCACAGAAGGGTTGCAGAAGTTGAACTTCAGCAAGGTCAATGGTCAGGGTTTCACTCGTTGCTGACCTCGGAGATGTCCCTGTCCCTGAAAGTTCTCATTCTGGGTAGTAGTGCACAATAGCTCTGGCTTGGCTGTTAGTAAAGCCCTAAGCTGGAAGCTCTGGCTAGTGCATTCAGGTAGTGTTTTGGGGATGGTGTAGTTAAAATCCTAGTGAAAATAGCTGAAAATATTGACCCATTTAATTAAATTTGACATGAGCCAAGGATGGGGAATTTCTACACTAGGCAACATTTAAGCCCACACTGTTTTTGTTGTTAATTTTGATGTTTTCAGAATTCAACAGACCTACCCAGTCAGCTTCTCGAGAAGAGGAAATGTTCTGTCCTGTATTGCTGTGACTGCAATGTCTCAATAAGGGAGTTCTTCCCTTGCTCTTGAGTCTTGTTTTCTTATCAGTAACGAGGATAGATCATAACTCCTCTCTTTTTAAGTACCTACTGAGAACAGCTGTGATCTTTGACAGGACCACTCTGCTGTGCTGTACTGCACTAATGCTGCACTGCACCTATAAATGCAATTAGAGTTACTGGAGTTTATGGCATGTGCTCTCTCTCTGTGTCCCTCTCCCCCTTTGCTTTAGCGAGACACGTTGGATGCAGATATCCACATTGACACAGAAGACCAAGGAATGTATAAATACATGTCTTCACATCACCTTTTTAAGTTACTGGATTGTCTGCAAGAGTCTCACTCATTTTCAAAAGCCTTTAATTCAAATTATGAGCAGCGAACTGTGTTATGGAGAGCAGGTGAGGCTTTTTTATTTTTATTTGATAAAAGTGCTGAACTACACTTCTAGCTTTAAGTATCATGACACAACAGCGTGCCATTGCAGTCACCTCTAGAGTTTATTGGACAGTCACATGCTTTTATTGCTTGTCTCCTT
>VWYN01025798.1:9311-19591 GCA_013400075.1 Hippolais icterina
CTGAAGGAAGAGACGGAGCCTTTGTATGGAGTTCTGCAGGAGGCTTTATTCAGCTTCTTCTTTGGAGGGGTCCAGTGACGAAGAGCCAGAAAGTCAGAGGGAACAGGGGTTTATATGGGAAAGGCAGGGGGTGGGGTAGAATATCAGGGCAAATCATCTGAGGGCTCAGGGGAGGAGCAAAGGGGAAGGGCCAGGGGGGTACAAAAGATTTACATAGTTGCCGCAAAGCCTGTTGGTGGTAACACACTTTCTCACCATGACAAAGAGATCTATCTGCCAGGGTTTCTCCCTTAGGGAGATTGCAACAAGCTCGAGCCTAAGGGCTGCTCTCTCTCCAGGGGAGCATGTTTATATTATTGTCTGGCTTAACAGCCTCCACACTGGTTAATTTTGTTTTCTAAAACCTCAGCTTAAATGAGTATGTTAAATACCCAGAGAACAGTCAGTACTCACTGTATTAGCAGATACACAAGTCATTTCACCAAATGAGTAAAAATTATTTACATGCATATTTATAACGCATGTTCTTTACAGTAGCCTTTTAGGAAATATTTCCCATTTGCTTTTGATAAAGGTGTTCTACTCAGTCTAACCAGTAACAGGTAACAGGAAGAAATACAACTGAATTTGGCATCAACTACAATGGTATATCCTAAGAAGACTAACATGATTATATAGGTTCCAAAAACTAGCAGTTGACTTCAGAATGTCAACATTTATGAAATATGAGTTTACTCAAAATACAAAATTAAACTATATAAAATAATTAGAATAATGGAAGAAATTGACAAGGATTGCTTTGAGATTAGACATGTTTGATAGTTTCAAAAAATATATCAAGCGCTGCACATACTCCTGGAGAAGCATGGGTTAAAACATAAATATATTCATGTAGTCTTGAAGAACACAGCAAATTACAGGATAGTTTTTGCTTGTAAAAGTTGAAAATAAGCTTACCCGAACCAAAGGTCTTAAAAGAACCTGACTTCCAAAACACTGCTTGGTTTCTCACATATCAACATGTAACATGCTTATTCTAGGAAAGAGTCCAGACCTCACATATATGTATTTTGGAAGAGGAAGGAAAAGGAAAAAGAAAACCAAAACTCCCCACAAAAATAACCCTTCAAAAACCACTTATCATGATTTCATGATTGTGATCTACAGAAAAAAACCCAAAAAAGTCATTGATCATATGCTCTTTAGTCAGAAAAAAAAAATTAAATACCAGATCTTGTCTGTGGTAAAAAGGATATGTCCTAGTGTATACTAAACCAAGTAAGCAATTAAATTGAAATTGATTTATTCTTCTTCTTTTTCCCCTCCAAGGGTAATCCTATGGGACAGCTCCCCATTAAATTTTCATTTCCATTATGATATTTTTAAAATCAATTTTATTGCAGCCACTGTTCATATATCTGTCCATAAAATAAATTGTGATATATACACAACACTCAGTTACAGAGCATAAGTTTACAACTTTTGGCAGATTCTGTTCAACAAAATGGAAATTGAATAACTTGAGTACTTGGAGAAAGTGAACTTCCTTATTTTGGCACAAATGTTTTTTGCCTCCCTGTACTCTAACCAGACCTAAACTGGTTTAATAAACTAATGTTATTGTGTAACATCTCACTGTTTTCTCTTATGTTCTGATTCTAGACAGAATTTTTCATATGCTTCTTCAATTTCTGGATCCATCTTGTTATCAAGGTCATTAAAATACCTAAAAAAACCAAAAACTGTTAAATTTATGTACAGATTTTCAGAAACAGTAAATAGGTGAAATATTTACATAGACATCAAGGATAAAACAGAGCTTATGGGCCCTAGGAAAACAAACAGAAATACCAAAGCAGCATAGATATGTACAAATTACCACAGTGTTTGTCACCATTTTAGATCATCTTAGGCTGTCCACAGGTTAAAAGACAGAAATATTTCCAAGATGACAGAAAAATGCAATAATGTAATACAAGCTTTCAAAAACGTAATAACACATTTGCACAGATGCATTTACAAAAAAAAATTATAAGCATCATATTAGCAACATTTTAGTTTGTTAACATCCCAGTTCAAATACTGTGTCAACTCTCTTGGTTGCACACTAGTCAGAAAAATATATTTATATAGAAAACCTGTATTCCTATTTGTTGATATATGAAAGAAGGTGACCTTACTTCACCTCCCTTTTGTATCTGCATTATATTACCTTCTATTACATGTTAACCAGTCTTTTGGAAAAGATCTGTCTCATTTAGGTCACAGAAAAGACTGTATCCCATTAATGATAATCAGTATTGTGCAGAGTGGAGACTAACAGAGTTTCCAAAAAATCAAGATGGGAAGTGATAGGGATCACTTAACAGCTTTTTTTTCTCCTCAGATACTGAGAAGTAACTTGAGTGTTCCCTGTTTTGTCTAGGTCCAACTGGAGTTTTCATCACCATAAAGTAGGACAATGGAGTTGTAGCTTGAACATGATAGTGTATATAATTCTAAACAGCCTTAAAAGAAATCAGCACTACTGACTCTCATAAAGGGTGCATTAGTTTCAGGTGCACAGTTTATTACCTTCTGTGCTTTAGTCCCAAACAAGGGAATCAGCATTCGCAATAAAGCAGATAACATATTTACTTTGTTTGTTCTTCCTTTTCTGTAGAAGTGTAGACTTGAGAAGAAACTCAAGAATCCTTCTCCCTGATGTCAGTCATGAGAAATAGCTGATAGAGGATCAGGATAGATTTGTCTAAGCTTTTCTTAAGCCTTTAAAGAAGGTTCCACAGTCACCTTGCATGAAGATTGACTCACAGTCTTTCACATGCCACTTTTCAGATTTGCTGTGTTTAACCGCTGTCTGTATTAATTTTGCATTTAAGTTGTTCTAAACACAACAGTTCACAAGGGTAGTGTTTTCCACAGTATGATCTTGTTGATTTCTGATGACATCACTATTTTATCTTCCAAAGTTCCTGTAACTCCCCTCAGCTAGGTGCCATCTAAAAGTTTTCTAATTTGCTAACAAAAACATTGATCCAGACCAGCACTCTTATCACACATAAACACAACACTGAAAATGCTTTTGAGTATCAAATAATGATCTGAAAGTCTTCCTTCAACCAGTACAGAGCTCAGAGCAATTTATTTTAGACTGTATTTCTTTCACTGATTTCCTATCAAATTCTTATAAACTGGTGTCAGAAGGTGAGACTATATTCCTATCTACTGATTCCCCTTCTATCATTAATTGAGGGAATACTACTTATCCTGAAGAGAAAACCTTAACAACCTTCTCCCTTTGAAAGACACTGAAAATTTTGTAATTATCTCTAGCTAGAATGAATTCAGGTTGTCTCACTACCAACACCTGAAGGTATGATGCATCACTTTGTAAATTTTTTCTAAAATGCAGATGAGAGTATGTTTGCACATGTACAAAAATGTATGAAATTTAATTGCCCTACTCAGTTGGATAAATATAAAATGTTTCAAACTTGTGTGATTACAAACCAACTTACACCTGAACAAACACAATTTCCATTGTAAAACTAAATAATAATTATTAATTTCATTTTTTACAAAATTAGATTCCTAAATTTGCAGTAAAAATAACTAGTGTTAAAAAAACCCCAAAACCACCCCACATCAACTAACACTCAAAAAGAAAACATACTGATCTCCAGGTCCTGATAAAGTCATGCCATTTTCTTCATAATCTGGAAACAAATCCTCTCTTTCAAGCAGTTCTTGGTATTTTTCTTGGTAATCTGCCATAGTAAAAATGAGACCCAGTAATATATTAGTTCTCTAAATTAATGTACATCTATACAGTTTGAAAATAGCCTATTTAATGAAACCATAAACGGCATGAAACATTATCGCAAAAACTCCCACTACAGTGTTTTCTCAGGACATGAATCAAACTCTAGGAATGATACCTACCTTCCCAAAGAAACAAAGGTAGTTACAGTTGTCTTTACCTCAAATGATGTTGTGCCATGTAGCGCTCAGATTATGGGAAACAAAGAAACAAACCCTTTTGCTACTAGCAATGGACAAACAAAAGAAGACCTGTGGAAACCAAGTGCTGAGAACTAAGGCAAAAATTCTGAACTGTATAAGTTCAACTGCACATTCTCCATTTCAAACATTTACCTTCTTTTAACTCAGAATAAGGCATGTTACACAAAGCCAGGAGTTCAGCTATGATTTTGTTTAAGTTGTATGAGCTTCAGACATTTTAAGAACAACTTTTTATGTACTTCAACAGGACATAATTGCAACTTTTTAAAGACTGAGAAAACAGGGGACATACCCAGATCTGCAGCAGTGAAAGGAACACCATCAGAAGTGTAAAATGTTGGTTCATTCTAAGAATAAAGTTACACAGTGATATATGAGTTCAGAGACAGATGTTTGTAGCTTTTAGCAATGTGATTGTCTATGAATCAAATTCATATTAAACTAAAGAACTGAAATACCAGTACATTCTTACCATAAAATAGTTAGGGTCATTTTCAGGAGTAGCTTTTGTATGTGGAGAAGTTTCATGAACTCTACCCCAGTTACTTGATCGCAGTTCCACTACTTTCAGAAGCATATGTTTCACATCTCTGAAATAAACAAAAGCAGCACAAAAGTTAGAATGATTTGTGCAAAACAATAATTGGGCTTATGGTTGGCTAATGGGGGAGGGGAGGGGAGGGGAAGGACTTAAACCATACAAACAGAAAACACAAACAGAAAATAAGCATACACAACCATCTCATTAAGTGGAACATTAATCTCTAGTAAAAGATAAAAAACAGAACAAAACCAAAACTGAAAGAACCACTCCCCCCACAACTGCTACATGAAAGTGACCAACATATCACCTTACTTTTTGTAAATGAAAGTTTTTAAGGAAATATTTTGGACATGGTCATTATTCTTGAAGATTTTTAAGATGTTCTGTTTAATATAAAAGCAAAATACTGCAAATAAATTTATCTTCTCACCTGCTACAATTTGCATCCAACACAACATTTTCAATTCTCTGAATCATTTCCTCCATATCATTCTTTCCTTTTTCTTTCCAGGCATCTTCTAAAACTGAGCCTGTCAACTAAAGACAAGGTATAAGGTTTTGTTGGGGGTGGTTTTGCTTAATATTTTTTTTCTCTTTTAAAGTGAATTATAAAAGTTAAGCAAACTGTCAACAGAAGCGTTTCTTTAGCAATCCATAGCATTTATATGCATTATGTGTTTACCTGAGGGTTGAAGGTCTCAATCTCTGATATCTTTTTGTTGAACGGATTAATGACCACGTAAATAGTTTATTTTAGACTACAGACAGTATGGTAACTCTATGTCCAATGTTGCCTAGAATTTCACAGCCACTTTCCTCATTTCAGTCTTGAAATGTGATTTTGAAACAACTCTCCAGTGATTTAATTACACTGCAAAACAGTCACATTAATACAAAATGCATTTTTTAATATTGCAGTGATTTCTTGTAAAAAAGTGCTACATTTCATCATCTTTCTGAGATTGTGTATCAGTAGGACATGGAGATTGCATTTGACCATACTGTTACTTGTGTCACATCGACACAAAAATATTGCAACATTCATAATCCTGCTGAAAGGACTAACAGCATTTGTCAGATCTTAATCGCTTTAAATACATGCTATTAAAAAAGAGACCATATTTTTGCAGATGATGCCACAGGCTTATCTGATAATAACAATAGGCGAGTAAGCTTTAGAAAGACTTCAATCAACATACCTAGAATCAGATATGCCACAGAATTTCACCTGGGTATGTATAAAGAGGAGCCAAGAATTATCTGACCAAGCCAACTTGAGTTTTAATACATAAAATCTGTGAGACTGAAGCTGTTGCTGAGAGAGCATTAGCAGCAGACAGTCTAGAACTGCTATGGATGAAAGCCTTTTCTGTAAAGAACAGGTACTTAATTCATCATCCAATAATTGCACAGTAGGAGATAAGAGTTAAACTAAAAAAAATAATTTTGCCACTATGGTCAAACTTAACAGCAGTTCCTAATCTACTCAGCATAAATACTACATGATCTAAAAATACTTGGAATGATGTCTGATGATACAAAGGAATAAAATGCAAAGATAAAAGTAAGCACTTGTTTCACATTCCCATTTTTCTACTGCGGTCCTGCATTGATCCTAGGTAATTAGATAACAACTCTAAGAAGGTTTAATTAAAAATAAATATACTGCAAAGCAAATAGGTGAAAAGCCTGTATCTATCACTATATTAAAAGGAAAGGACAACAGGAGACATCTATTGCTTCAGTAGTGAATCCAATGTTTCATGAGGTAGCCCAGTCTAGCTACAGATACACTTCAACATTTGTAGATACTTGGAGCTTCCCTCTTCATTCAGGATTATGATGATATATAAAGAAAAAAACAAAAACAACTTTTTTCTTTTTCTTCTTTTAAAACTACTGTCTCACCTTCAGCAGTTTCACCGCACACATCAAATTATTATCCACAGGGTTAGAGAAGAGCACATTTAGTAATTCCCGAAGGCCTTCTTGAAGAATTTCTGCTCGTGTGACCTGTCCCTTTGTTCCTTTAATCTGAAAAATATATTTTAAAAAACCAAAACCCAACTACATTTAAAAGACTCAAGTTTTAGAAATTATTTTAGTCACATTTTCTCTCTTGGATGCTGTATGATTTGGTTTGTGATTATATAGTTGAGCTCTTCAGTTGAAAGAACATGTCAAATACCATAACTATTTCTGGAATATAGAGTAGTATCCTTGCAGTTCTGACATATACATAACAATGCCTGCCTAGCACTTTTTCTTTGCTAATAAATTGCTAAGAAAAGCTGAAAAATGCCTGGCAAGTGATCCACATCATCCCAAATTCTCAGAATCCCATGCTCTTTTCCCATCCTAACTTATGCATTCTCTGCAGCTGTAGAGTACCTTACTTCTAGAAGGCATTGTTTATATATTTAAAAATTAGAAAAAAGCTTTATAAATAAATGGTACTGCAAACTGGGCAACTTCCCCCAAATCCTTTGGAAAGCTTCCTTTTTACTCCTAGTAAGTGAAAATTAGATTTCAAGGCCGACTTATGAATAAAAATGGAAGTCAGTTTTCTTTCCTCATGTCAGCAGAACATTTTAGTAGTGTCTGCTTAAATCAAACCTTTGAAATAATTCAGTGAAAAATATATTTTAAGGACACTACAGTAGTCAGTGAACTTACTGGACTCACGGGTATAAGAGTCAAAGAATTCTTATGTGTACATACATTTTTTTTGTACGTATCAGACACACAACAAAAATTAATGAATATGAATGACATACAACATTCTTCTTACCTCTAGGTTAAGGTAAAGTTCAGCTAAGAACAACACAAAGGCATGAAATTGTGTTTGAGCAGTTTCATCTCCTTTGGCAGCTTCATCTCTGTTTTCATACTCTGTTTGGCACCTGAAAACATTAAAGCAAAAATCATATAATCTACAGACAACCCAACATACAAGATGGTAAGTATTTAATAGAATGCTAAGAACTTATTCACTGCATTAGAACTATTAAATGCTGAATAGTAGGAAGTTTGATTTGTGAAGGAAGTGAGAGGACTTCACAAAGAATGCAGATTTTTGTTCTTCTAGGTGAGCACTGAGATATCTGAGAAAACAAAATGAAATAGGGCAAATTGCAACATGTAAAAATTAAGAGACAGTTACACAGTTTATATATTAGAATATAGGTCCAGGAAGTTTAACATGGGCAGAAAAACATCAACAGAAATAAAATAGGTGTACTCTGAAGGATGTTTTCCCCCTTTCAGGGTGCTGCTCACACTGTTTTAGATGCCTTTACATTTATTCGATAAATTCTTTATCCTACCTTTTTAAGCAACAGAAGCAAAATTTAGATATAAATGCAAACAGTGAGGACCAAGATAACATCACAGTGAGGTAATTTTTTAGTATTCAACAACTGTGTTCTTTTAAGTTTATCATGCCTTTACTCCTAAACATAGGTGGACTAAGTGAAACTTTTAAAGTAAGAATCAAATCTGGACCTTAGGAAAACAAAAGTCCTTAAAGAAAAAGACTAATTTCTAAAGAATTCTGAAGTATTAAAGTGTACTATTCTTTCAAGTGTCATACAGTGCAATTTAAAAGGAAATACATCCATTTAAAAAATGTTGCATTTTTGTCAACTGTGAAGTCTAATCATTATTAAACCTTAATCCCCCAATTTATGTAGTAACTGAAATTTGAAAAAATTTATCCTTCTGGATTTTATGCATCATAGGTGTAAAGTCAGTCAGCAAACCAACAAATAAACTTTTCACAGCAACTCCAGCCAGAAAAGTAATTAAAGAAAAAAACACAATGAAATAAGCCCTGGCAAGAGTCAAAGGACAAAGACAGTACATATACATGCATTTAGTATACATTTAAAGTTGACTACCTTTTGAATTTACCCTATAACTTGGTATCAGTACAATATACTCAACTGAAAAGAGCCTACAGAACTTGGAGTCCTATTTTAATATTAAAAATATAAAAATTTTAAAATATATGTCTTAGATATCTAGCTATCTACCTATGCTTTAATAATCCTCAATCTAGATTTCTATTTTAAATATGCACACTATGTTAAGAGTTACATACAAAAAAGGAAGATAACCTGAGAAAGTAACAGGCTTAAAATGACACACTGATACTGACCTTTGAAGTAACAACTGCCGAAAGCTCCCACTTTGTGAACTAATGGTTAGATGGTGAGATAGATAGTTACACAACCGTGCTCCCATGTAAGAAAAATTTGGGACAGATGTGGCCTTCCAAAATAAAAATGGAAAAATAAATTATTCATAGCAGTCATGATTAGGTTATCAGGAAATATCTTTAAGAGTTTTTTGAAAATCTGTCTTTAACAACAGTTGACTAGACAACTGAAGAACAGAAGATCAATAATTACTGTTTCTCAGGTTAATTTTTCTCTCATAGACACCTTGCTATATGCATTTCAGCACATGGAAGTTCATTATACTGATTTTGTGGATTTAAGAAAATAACCAGCATTGTGCCATTTGTCCTCAATTCTACTTCTCCATTGTGACTTACAAAGAGTATCAGAAAGTCACTTTCAAACTGTTAATAAAAAAACAAAAACCAAAAAAACAAAACCAAGAGTGGACATTAAGACTATTTTTAAGGACCAAACAGTGTGTTAAAATAAATATATCACCCTCATTCCGTCTAAGAGCTATTTATCCCAGATTTTTATTTTTGGCAATAAGGAACGCTCAGGGAAAGAGTACAAGAACATGGTAAGTAAAGATAAATACTTTCTTCTGTACATGCTCCAGCAAACTGCAGAATGGCAAACTTCTGATTCAGATATTAAAACTGTATCATTACAGTTAATAGTTCTTGGTAAGTCCTTTTTTCTAAAACAAGTCCTGTTACTTTGAATATTTACACTTTTATAATCTAAAAACAGGTGGTGACAATGAAATTCCACAACCTAAGTTATACATTGTCTGAAAAATATTTTGCTTTGAAACTGATACTTGGAAATTCCAAGAGGTGGTAAAAGTAATTTGGAATCCATTAATGTTTACATTCAATCTCTCTTAGAATTTAAGCAGAACATTCCCTTATTTTGGCAATTTATTACTGCTCATTTGTTTTGAGCTCTCTTCTAACAAGACTTGAATTTGATATTATTTCTCAGATATAGCTTCAGTGAAAAGAGGCTGTGGTCTAAGTAATTTGATCAGCTCTGCCAAAAAAAACCCCATGGATACTAATATATTCATTAAACTTTTCCTTTGGCTTTATTATCTTTGAACATTCCTTTTACATCTATCAGAGCTATAAATGTTTGCGTGCTTTTGCTTCTAACATGTTTGAAAAAGCATCTTGCCATTATCATGTCAATGCATTATAGCTACCTACCTTCTACAGGCAGAGGAAAATATGCACTAAACATAACTGTACTATGTGCATTACACTGCTGGAAAGAACTGAGATATCTTTGAGAAATACAACAAATTTAAGTAATTAAGAAAGTCAAATCAACCTTAGTTTCCAGTAGGAGGCATGTGAAATAGCTAACGAGCTTTTTGGTGCTTTAGTTGAATTAGTTGCTTGGACTAGAAGAGGTGGGCCCCATTTTATAAGGCAAAATATGTCACTTAAATTACACTTCTCTTTCATAAGAAAAAAAAAAACAAACCCAAAACCAACCTCAACCAAAAAAAAAAAAAAAAACCA
>VWYN01025798.1:19700-37391 GCA_013400075.1 Hippolais icterina
AAATAAATAAATAAATAAATAAATAAATCTCTTACTAACCAATCATTATAGTTCAATAATGTCTTCCCTGAATTATTGTTGCTTTGTAATCTCAGTTTATCTCCAACTCCAAAAAAGTCAAAATCTATGCATGAAGGCTAGCCTACCAATATATATCTTGAAAATTTTACTTGCTGTAACAGTAACAGTACACCATACTAACTACACAATAGTCAAGACTCTTAAGCTATGAAGTCAGTGTTCAACTTCTGGAAAACAAGCTAACTGGCACTTCACTCTGTCAAGACATAAATGGATTAGGAAGAACAGAGGGAAGTATATAATTAAATCTTACAGACAGCCTAAGATACCTGATACCCAGATGAAGGGAAGATTGTACAGGATTTTGGTTTCTTTTATTTTAGTCTTTTTTCCTTCACAAACCTAGCATCTGTAGATCTGCTCAAACATCACTGATGCAGATGCTTATAAACACACTTCAGCATATTTAAATGAAGTTTTGAGATAAACCAGGACAAGTAAAAACAAATACTTGAGCAGAGGCTCAAGATAGAAGAATAAGCATAGTTGACTGACACTCAAACACTGTCATATCCTGACATACAATGATGCTGAAATCATGTGCTTTTGGATACTAGGACAGCATTTTGCACTAAGCTAAGTTTTATTTTTCAGAAAAATTGTTATCTTTCACACTGATAACACTGCTTCTCAGTTAAGAAAGGCACATCCAACCCTAACACTGGACTTGTTTTAAATAGGGGGAGAGAAAGAGGCAACATTAAAACACTTATATTAAACAAGAGTAAATTTATTAAACATCTATGAAGTTTCCTCAAATAAAGTTATATTGAATATTTTCATCTTTTATTAACTTTTCTCCATGTGTCCAAATAAAGGATGAAAAAAAATATGCTGCAAAACACAGCACAAGTAATCTTAATGTCTAACTAAACTGTTCTGAATTAAATGTGTATCAACTCTGTATTATAGTAAGAAACATAAGACTCTGCAGTTCTTAAGACTACACAATGTGTCACAATCATGCAGGTTCTACATACCGCAGATTATTTCACAGTAAAAAAATCTGCAAGTATCTGCACTTAAAAGGTGCATAAAGTTTACATTCTTCAATGTAGAATTTGAAAGCAACTCAGGATAATGGGAGATACCTAATGTCATAAATAGCAAGCAGAAGTGTGACTTCATTTTCTGCAGCAAGCCCAGAAGACAGTAGCAGCAGCTCATTTGCTAAGCAACACAGATTAAGCTGTTTTTTCCAATGGCTCCCCCAATTAGTACAGAGTTCAACTCAAGGTCTCTGTCCACATTTCCATGACCATCAATGGCACTAGACCTAGTAACCAGCAGACTAGCTTTTCTTTTTTCTAATTATGATGTTCTGAAATAGATATAATACCAAATGAAGAACAAAGCCTGCCAGTAAAAAGAGCATTTCCCAAAGTAGGTATATATTTTTTTAAATACAAAAGAACAAAAAATATCTATTATGAAGAATATTTTTGTAGGATAAAATAAAAATGTACAACTGACAGTCTCTGCTATGTAAATCCAGCAATTCAAATATAACTTCTTTAATGCTGTAACTTCAACTCTAGTATGTGACCTGAGAGATTCAAATACACAACAAAGGAAACAGAGTAAATTAGGGCAATTTATCAACCAGCCAAGTATATCTCACTTGAGCTATCATTACAATTTATTGATAAAAATCTTCCCTTATACATTTCAGTCTAAAAAGAGAAATTCAAACCATTAAAATACTATGTAGGCACAATGATATAACAAATAATACTAGCATGCATATCTTGCACACTAGGTAACAGAGGCATAACATCCATGTTAAGACAGAATACACAGGCTACCTGTTGATATATGAGTTCAACAAGTTCTTGCAAAGTTTCATCCGCAGTGACCCAGCCATTCACTGTTTCAACAAACTGCTCTATTTCAGTTTCAAAACAACCTGGTTGCTCGGCGAGGTGATTTAGAAAGTCTTGTGCATATTCTGCCAAAGTCAGATAGCCATCATATTCATCTTCAAAGGAAGAATCCTATAGCAGTGAAAGAATATACCAGCTATTTAAAAGGAACCTTAAATAAAGTTGTCACACTTACTATCTCCAGAAGTAACCATATAGCCCTTAGTCTTGAGTAACTCCTGATGCTCTGCATACTTGATAGTGATCTTTATTACACATTTCACTTAAACATTTTTAGCTAATATAGACCTCTACATCAAAAAACTCTAGTAGTCAAGAACTAAGTAACATGTTTTAATAGAGATTAAGGTCTCCCAGCAAAACACATCAAAAGACAGATTAAAAATAAATTAGTTTGCCAATTTGACTGTAAGATTAACTAACAAACACATAAGTATATCTGCTAAGAATAAAATTACCAAACTGAGGGTCAATACCCTTTCCTGATGCACACACAAACTAAACTGTGCTATAGCTATATGAACTGTAGAAGAAAAAATAATTAAAAATTGGAAACAAAATACTTTGAGCTTACCTAGAGTGCAAAAGTGCTCCAAAATATGCAGGAGGGAGAGAAATTACAGAAATACAATACAATGTAATGTTCCCATGTATAAAATACATGTAGGAAATACTTTATCAATGTTTATGTTCCTGCTGATGGAACAGAAAGCCACTCTACTGGGTTTCTGTGGACAGGTTTTGGTAGCAGGGGGAACTGAAGAGGTAGTTTTTGTGAGAAGCTGCTGGAAGCTTCCCCCATATCTGGCAGAGTCAATGCCAGTCGGCTCCAGGATGGACTTGCCACTGGCCAAGGCTAGGTCAATCAGAGATGGCAGTGATGCCTTGGGGATTACATAGTTAAGAAAAAAAAAAAGTTATTGTGCAGATGTAATTGGGGCCAGAGGAGAGTAGAGTGAGAATATGTGAGAGGAACAACTCTGCAGACACCAAGGTCAGTGCAGAAGGAGGGGCAGGAGGTGCTGCAAGCACTGGAGCTGAGATTCCCCTGCAACCCATGGTGAAGACCATGGTCAAGCAGCTGTGCCCCTGCAGCCCAGGGAGGGCCACAGGGATACAGAGATCCACCTGCAGCTTCTGGAAGAGCCCATGCTGGAGCAGGGGATGCCTGAGAGGAGGCTGTGACCCTGTGAGATGCCTGTGCTGGAGCAGGGTCCTGCCAGAGACCTACGGACCCATAGAGAGACAAGTCCACACTGGAGCAAGTTTTCTGGTAGGACTTGTGACCCCATGGGGGACTCACGCTGGAGCAGGCTGTGCCTGAAGGACTGACCCTGTTTAAGAGTGACCCATGGCGGAGCAGTTTGGGGAGAGCTGTTGCCTGTGGAGTGGACTCACAATGGAGAAGTTCGTGGAGAACTGTCTCCCATGGGAGGGACTCCATGCTGGAGCAAGGGAAAGACTGACTCCTCTCCCAGAGCAGTGGCAGGAACAATGGGCGATGAACTGACCATAACCCCCATTCCGGTCTCCCTGTTCCGATGGGGGTGGAGAAGGTAGAGCTGGGAAAGGGAGGGAAGGTATTTTTAAGGTCTTATTTTACTTCTCATTATCCTGCTCTGTTAGTAATAAATTAAATTCATATCTCTACTTCAAGCCTGTTTTGCTCATGGACAGTATTTGGTGAGTGATCTCCTCCTGGTCCTTTCCTCAACTCATGAACATTTGTTATATTTTCTCTCCCCTGTCCAGCTGCAGAGGGGAGGGAGAAAGAGGCTTTGGTGGATGCCTGGCATTCAATCAGGAGCAACTCACTAATTTTGTCCATTCAAAAATGAATGTATGTAACAGTCTCTAAAGTCAGTGCTGTCCTAGATAATTACAATGCTAGTATATGAGAGGAATAGCATAGGAAGCAACATACTTTGTGATGTAACTAGTAATAACACAGTACCAATAATTCCTCTTTTCATACTGTACAAAAGATTGTGAAAAGTATCTCATGAGATCTCAGAAGAGCAAGCAGGAACCTGAAGAGGGAACTGCTAGAGCTGACATAATTAGTGATTCAAGACATAAGGGTAACATACAAGATATCCGAATTCTCGACTGATCTACTATTTAATGTGAAAAAGATTTAAATACATCTACTGTAATGAAAAATCAAGCTAAAAATAATAGCCACTTTTTCTTTACTTAGTGGACATAAATACACTGATAAGGTTTATAATTACATTCTCCCTCTCCCCACCATCCCTTCCTTAATGAGGGGATATCCTTTCCTATCTGTCTTCAAAATGCCTCATTCTCTACTGCAAAGGAACATGGATCTGTGAAAGATAAAAGCTCTGGATACGAACTGTGGAAAGAGATACACATTGCTGAAAATCAAGTATTGGCATTAATTTCACAACCTGTAAAGAATGTGTGGGGAAAAATTCAGATTTTCCAAAATTCTTTAAAGATCCGTGTTGTAAGAGTATACAACAAACTAATAAGGGACACATCAGTATAACAGAAGAAAAACTAGAAAGGTTTCATATGATGTTTAATTAAATAGAATATTTGCCCAGAGAATAATACTGAAGACAAAGTTAATGTGGCCCAGCAGAAATAGGAAAAAAAATTATGGATTTAAGGAAATGGTGGCAAATCATTATTACTCATAAGGATAAAGCCTTCAACAAGCTGATCCAAGTTGATTTTGCTCTGAGTTGGGATCAAACCAGAGGAACTTCAGAGGTCCTTTCCAACCTAAATTATTCTATGATTCTAATGGTTTAGCACTTATGAAACCAAAGAATAAAAGCTAACAAGTCTCTAACTTGCTAAATATTCTATTTCTCTAAAGGAAATCAAATTTTACTAGACAATTTCAAATAGTTCAGTAAGAGTTTTGTACAACAAACTATTTTGGTCCACAGAACTATGACATTATTGTGCAACAACTGCAGCTTAGTCACATACAGCACAACTAGTATCTATTCAAACAACCTGTTTGAAAACTCTCCAGCCAAGTTGCAGGGGATGCAGCTGCTGTAGCTAGTAAAAGAAGCTGCTCTTTCTGAAAGCCATCGGGTTGTTATGAGATCCTCATTTAGTAGAGGAAGGCATATTCCTCTCATACTCACCTGACAAAAAATCACTCTTGGAGGAAATGTCCTTGTTCTTCAAGGGACTCCAATCCCATTTGGTATACTGGTGTCCTCGTATTCATACTCCTCTTCCCATTTTGTAATTAAGAGGCTAACCACAGAGGCTAAATTCAGCAACACATTCATCTACCTCTACTTATTATGCAACTTCAAAGGCAGTCTAGGTTTTAGTAATTATGCCAGGGAACAGAACAAATGGGAGAGAAAAATATAATAATTTAAACTTCATTATATGTTGTATATTGCTAAATTAGGAGCACTCAATACTTAAAACCTAATTAGATTTAGTCCAGTAACTTCTAGACATAAACCCCTCATGTTTCTCACTGGCAGATTTTAAGCTTTAACAATGGAGATAGAACCACGTACTGTATCAACTAAGTTTTGGGATTTTTTCTTCAGATTATACCTACTCAGTAAGTATACAATAGTTAATGCAAAATTAGGTATAAAGACTGTTACAGGTACAAACCTCATATGACATGAATGGGTGATTTAATTGGCACCTTAATGTTTGACTAAAAGTATAAACCTGACTAGTGAGGCTGCTTAGCATCCTTTTGGAAATTAGTTGAAGAAAAAAAATAGGAGGTGGAGGGGAAACTCCACCTAAGATAATACAAATATCACTCCTAAAACTATTAATTGAGATCATTATGCCCTTCTGATAGAGTAAAAGTCATATTATTCTCATATATCCATGTCAGAGAACAAGTCTGATGTTTCCTACTGGCAATCCAAACCTCAATCTAGTCACCAGTTTTACTGCAGATATCCACAACTTCCAATGGGATGGACAGCTGTATGCGAACAGAATCTCACAGGGATCATTCCTCCCCAAAGTCCTGGTAAAGTTTTTCTGAAAAATCTAGTATGCCTTGGATGCTGTAGCCCTTAAAGTATCTTCACAGGTAGCTGATAATTTTGAGTATCAGAACTAACTGGAGATTAAATAATCTAACAATCAAATGTTATATGGACACACATAATAATTACAATTATGTACAATCAAACAAGGAATCAACCAACACATTATTTCTAAAACAATAAATGTTTAATAAATAGCAAAAAAACAACATGAATTTTCAGATCTAAAAATTTCAGGGAACATTATAAATGAAAGCTAAGTATTACTTGTAAGAAAAACTGAATTTTCTCAAAACTGCTTTGTTTCAAATTTTAAAACCCATGGTGAAAAATCTGTGTAATAGTAAAGTGTGCTAAATTCCTTATTTTTATTGCAGGTGGAACCAGTTTACAAAATTAATTCAGCTATTAAAGTTAAAAAAAGAAAAAAAAACAAATAAAAAACCTCAAAAAAAACCAACAACAAAAACTAACAAACAAAAAAAATCCCTAAGCCTGGTAATAGTGAAGGACTAACAAGTCTGAAACATCACTATTCTATCCCTAGTATACTCTGATTAGATTAGGGTTCCTACAACATACTTCCAAATAAATGTTCTAGGTTTTGCTACCATTTTAAGAGTTATTTTCGTTAACAGATGAGTCACTTGTATTCATAACATATTCCTCCAACATGTCTGTGTGTTTTTGCAAAACAGCTGAAAAGCAACATTGCTTGACTCAAAACTTTGTAATTATACATATGCACACTCATGCCATTTTTTCTTTATTCATAGAAACCATGTAACATCTACTGGGGCAAAGTAGTATTTTTTCCTCCTAGGTTACCCATTCACAGAAGCATGTTTGTACTGGCATTTGTCAATGGTTGTATATTATTATGGGTTTTTATTATTCAGGACAGTGATTTTATTCAGTAAGCTGGCAAAGCTGGTAATATCTAGATAACATTGATTTTACTGGTGAGAAAAAAACCCTTCAAAATTCCAAACCATCATGTTTAGCATTCAAATCAAGTATTTTTCCCTAAGTTATTAAAATATAATTGTTTCAGTATAATTGTTTATTATCATTTGATTGTATTTGTAAAAGCAATAGTTTCCACCTACTTATACCAGTACCAGTTTATTTGCCTGCATAACAAAAAGATATGCCAAGAATTCACATAGATCTTCCCTAGAGTAGAATTACTGTAGCAACAATATGGAAGACATCGAGAGTAGAAAATAAGAAGTACCAAATTTATTATGTGGTGAATGTACAATATGGATCAGAGATTACCCTTAGCCTGGCTGCAAATATATTTCATTTTAGGTATACTGTTAGGAATGAGCCCAAACCTACTTTTCTGCCCTCTAGTGATACAATATCCCTGAAGGAATTAAAAGACATATGATGGTACATTAAGTTAGGCAGTCATGGCAAATCATACCCATAGCACAGTAAATTTAGGAAAGGTAAAGGCTATACTTAGAAAAGCTAAAGTTCAAGTTTTCTCCCACACTTGCTTCAAAAACCCATGCAATCTGAATAAAAGTGCAGCTAAGTTTTTAATGAAAATGCAGTGCAGATGTAACTATAACAGAGGTAGTTGTGAAAAAGACAGCTTACGCTGATGTTGGGTGTAATCAATAAGGAATGTAGTTATCTGGAGCAAACTTCAAGCAAAATACTAAAGGCTCTCACAGTATAATATTCACTTATCACAACATTCTGACTGTGTCTGGAGGTTATCATCCAAATTTTTGAAATCTCTTCAGCAAATGCAACATTCAAGTTATCTGATACACCTGAGCACAAGAAACATTGTTAAACTGAACATCAGTAAACTGGCATATATTAAGAGAAGACTAACACTCACTGCAAAGTTCTGGTTATATCCTGATGGATAAAACTCAGGTGCTTTAACAGACAACTTTGATGTTACCACAGGAGCCACAGCCACCTGAGATTCAGCCATTTCTGGTCCAGAATGAGGAACTGAAACTTTTTCTTGTGATTCAGATGGAATTCTTGCCTGTTGCAGGTGTTCTGAAAAGTTTTTGATAAATGGTTTTTGTTAATGATTTTTCTTAGAAAACACTAAAATAGTATGTATTCACACGGAGTACACAAAAACTAATACATCACTTTTTAGACTTTAAATATACTTTTAATTATACTATAAATATACTTTCCTCCAAGCTCAGAAGGGATACATCCCAATAAAGAGGAAGTCAGGCAAAATTGCCAGAAGACACCTGCATGGATGAACAAGGAGCTCCTGGACAAACTCAAACACAAAAACGAAAGCCTATAGAGGGTAGAAGGGACAGGTAGCCTGAGAGGAAGACATTGTCTGAGCAGCCAGGGATCAGGTTAGGAGAGTAAAAGCCCTGAGAGAATTAAAACTGGCCAGGGACATCAAGGGCAACAAGAAAAGCTTCTATAGGTATGTCCTACCTGACAAATTTGGTGGCCTTCTACAGTGAGGTTACAGCAGTGGTGGATGAGGTAAGAGCAGCTAGTATCATCTACCTGGACTTGCACAAAGCATTTGACACTGTCCCACACAAAATCCTTGTCTCTAAACTGCAGAGACATAGATTTGACAGATAGACCACTCGGTGAATAAAGAACTGGCTGGATGGTCACACTCAAAGAGTTGTGGTCAACAGCTCAATGTCTAAGTTGAGACTGCTGACAAGTGACCTTCCCCAGGGGTCGGTACTGGGACCAGTGCTGTTTAACATCTGTTGGTGACATGGACAGTGGGATCAAGGGCACCCTCAGCAAGTTTGTTGATGACACACAGCTGTGTGGTGCAGTCAACAGGTTGGAGGGAAGGAATGCCATTCAGAGGCACCTGGAGAGGCTTGAGAGATGGACTTGTGGGAACCTCACAAAGGTCAACAAGGCCAGGTGCAAGGTCCTGCACCTGGGTTGCAGCAATCTCAAGCTCAAGTACAGGCTGGGCAGAGAATGGGTCAAGAGCAGCCCTGGGGAGTAAGACTTGGGGGTGTTGGTTGACAAGAAGCTCAACATGAGCTGGTAATGTGCACTTGCAGCCCAGAAAGCCAATGCTGTCCTGGGCTATATCAAAAAAGGCATGACCAGCAGGGTGAGGAAGGTGATTCTGCCCCTCTATGCTGCTTTTGTGAGACCACATCTGGAGTACTGCATCCAGTTCTGGGGCCTCCAACACAACAAAGATGTGGACCTGCTGGAACAAGTCCAGGGGAGGGCCATGAAGATGATCAGAGGGCAGAAGCATCTCTGCTATGGAGATGGGTTGAGAGAGTTGAGATTGTTCAGTCTGGAGAATAGAAGGCTCTGGGGAGACCTTATGGTGGCCTTTTATTACCTGGTGGGGGCCTACAAAAAAGCCAGAGGGGAAGTTTTTACAAGGTCATGGAGTGATAGGATAAGGGGGAATGACTTCAAACTGAAAGAGGAGGTTTAGATTGGATATTAGGAAGAAATTCTTCCCTGTGAGGGTGGTGAGGCCCTGGCACAGGCTGCCCAGAAAAGCTGTGGCTGCCCCATCCCCAAAAGTGTTCAAGGCCAGGTTGGATGGGGCTTGGAGCAATCTGGTCTAGTGGAAAGTGTACTGGCCCATGGCAGGAGGGTGGAACTAAATGGTCTTTAAGGTCCCCTTCCAACCCAAACCATTCTATCATCCTATACTTCAAATATATATATTTAATATGGATAAAGCTTTCACTTGAGCAAACTCTAGGCACCTTTCTACATGACAGAAAGTGAACACAATCAATGTTCATGTTAAGGTGACCAAAAAAAGGGTGAAAGAGAGCCCTCTCTTTCCTCGTGAAAACATGTTTTCTAAGAGCTAACCTGAGAAACGAGTAAATTTTCTTATGATATTCTTGCTGCTTTTGGGTTTTTCCATAGATTTTATATGTAAAGGTGTTGTGGTTTGGCAAGACTCTAAAGGTCAATAAATGGAAGAAATCACTATTTTTTAACATAATCCTAGACACTAAACTATCATTTTTGTATACAATTTTAAAAAATAATCCAATGAAACTGTTTTTTAAACCACATTTTCCAAATCCATGTTTATAGATTGGCTCCTAAATTTACTGAAAACATAATCTGGATCTACCTGAAAAAGGTAACCAACAAATAATGCTTTATGTTACTGTTGGGTTGGCTTTATTTTTTTTTGTCAAACCTTTAGCCCAGGAGTTAGAGAATTCTTCTGTAAGGGGAAGAATGAGAACATCTGCAGCCAGATGAACAAATGGCTAAAACACACATACAAATATGTGGGCACAGAAAGGGAGGGAGGGACAGACAGAGAAACGTTGCAAGCAGGCTACAACGCTACATCATATCTTTACTTGGGCACAGGTCCATAGCCCAGAAACATGACTGCTCATCTAAGGAAAAGTGCAGTTGCCAGGCCCCCTACGCAGCTCACCTCCATGTGGTGGCCTCTAAGCCCTTAGGTGCGTGGGGTGGGAGAAAGTACGTGTCCCCGTGGCTAGGCCGAAGGGAGGTGTGTGGGGGAGGCCCCAGGGCTCCACTCTCAGTGGGACGGCGACGGGAATGGGGGTGGGGGGCGCCGGAGCAGCAAGCGAAGCAGGAGCAGGGCACTGTGCACAAAGAAGGGGAGCACAGCGGACTTTAGGGGGTGCCTTCTGCACCGGGGGCCTCTGGAAGGGCGAGGAAGGGGCCACTGCACGGCGGCCAGTACCTGCGTTTCCGGTGCTCAGCGGCGCTGTCTTCGGAGGTCGCAACGGTTCCTGCTGCGGCAAGAGGCCGCCCCTTTTATGCTGCTTTTCGGCCGATACTGAACTATGGAAACCACTACCCCCAAGATAGGCCCCATCACCGATCTCCGACGCGTCCGCGCCTCTAAGAGCAGCGCGACCCCGGCCCCGGCCAGCACCTGGAGCTCGGTCGAAACAATCCGACATACTCGGGTCGGGGTGGCTCAGGCTCTCATGGGAAGGAGCCAGCGACTCAATCTCCCTTCGCCGCGGCCCGAGCACTTCACTTTCAGTTTCACCCCCCCACACACCGCCACTATGGTCGCGACCTAGGCCGGCTCACAGCGCCCCCTCGCGACCTCTCAACACCCATCGCCATAGCAACCTCGGTGGCACTGAGGCCTTTTACCACCCGCCGCCGGGAGGGGAAGGAGCATGGCCTGTCAGGCGCCGTTGTCACCTGCAGGTTTGAGTCAGGCGTGGTATTTGTGAGAGTTGTCCCCATCAGCTCTACTGCTAGTGGTTAAAGGCTCTCGCCTGGATGTCGGGCTTCGTAGCCAACCTCACCTGTTCAGAACTGAGTCAGCTTCCTCTTCTTCTCCCCCAGCACGGGCTTGACTTCCAACAACAAACAAGTTTGGGGTTTGTTTGTCAGCAGCTGGTTCTGAGGCCTCGGGATGAATTTGAGTCACACCTCCCTCAAAAATCACAAAAGATTGGAAATGGCATTTTCCAAAAGACAAATTTCTTTTGTAATTGTTTCCTACAGGAACTTATAGCATACTGTGACCATCACAAGACCAAGATTGCAGCTACACATGCTAGGAAACCTGTAGCTGCAGGTGTCTGCTTTTAAAAGCATCATACCACACTGCATATGCGGTTTTTCATGAGAAAGGGGTTTTTGTGGAAAAGTTGTAGGCAAGATTGTAAATTTAAGCCAACAAAGTTAACACACCAACTTTTATATATGTCGGAGTGTCTGGTTCCTCTTTTGGGAAGCGACCTGTTAAGTAAATTGGAGGCTCAGATTGTATTTAAAGATGGAGAAGTACAATTATTTATACCTGAGACTACAGCCATTGAGGCAAGGACTTTTATGTTGCAGGGAACACTAGAACCAGACAATTCTAGAGGAATACCATAAGCAGTAGAAAATGCAGTAACACCCTTGTTTTGGGCCAGTGGAACTCCAGGCCATTCCAAACAAGCTCAGCCTGTAAGCATTACCCTAAAACCTGTATCAAAGCCAGTAAGGCAGAAGCAGTATCCTTTAAAATTAGAAGCTAGTTGGGGAATCAAGAGTCTAATAGGAAATTTCAGGGAATTTGGATCATTGACAGAATGTGAGTCAGAATATAACACTCCTATCTTTGCCAGTTAAAAAGCCTGGGATGAATAAGTACAGGCTGGTACAAGACCTATGAGTGATCAATCAAATAGTTCAGGATATCCATCCTGTTGTAGCCAATCCTTATACCCTATTAACATCCCTTATGGAATATCACCAATGGTTAACAGTGATGGATTTGAAGGATGCTTTCTTTTGCATACCTCTCAATAAGCAAAGTCAGGGCATTTTTGCCTTTGAATGGGAAAATCCTCGAACTGGCCAGAAGACTCAGCTTACCTGGACTGTGTTACTGCAAGGATTTAGAAATAGTCCAAGGATTTTTGGGAACCAAGTGGCAAAACAATTAGAGGTCTGGAAAAAGGACAACCCCAAAGGGTTGGGCCTGCAGTATGTTAATGACATCTTGCTAGCAACTGAAACTAATGAAAAGTGTATGGAATTGACTATCAGTCTTCTAAATTTCCTAGGCCAAGGAGGCTACAAAGTGTCTTGGGGAAAAAGCTCAGATCATGAAGCAGCAAGTTACTTACCAAGGATTTGGAATAATACCAAGACCGGAAATTCGAAACGGACAGAAAATAAGCCATTTTCCAGGTATCCCAACCTGTGACTGCCTGAGATTTAAGAGCATTCTTGGGTATGGCTGGATGGTGCAGATTGTGGGTGTCAAATTATGAACTTTTAGGTAAACCATTGTATGAGCTTTTAAAGGAGGCCCTGGAAGGACCTTTGATTTGGACTCCTCAGAGTGAACATGCATTCTGTAACTTAAAGCTGGCCTTGATGTCTGCACCTGCCTTAGCACTTCCAGACTTAACAAAGCCCTTTGAGCTTTTTGTGCGCGAACGACAGCACCTAGCCTTCAGATTTCTGGCTCAGAAGGTAGGAGACTTCAAGAGCTTGTTTTCAAAACAGCTTGACAAGGTCAGCCAGGGATGACCCAGATGCCTGCAAGCTATGGTGGCAACTGTTCTCATCCAAGAGGCCAGGAAATCGACTTTGGGACAAAAGATAGCAGTGTACACTCCACAAGCAGTAACCACTGTATTAGGACAAAAAGGGGGACATTTGCTTTCTCTGAGTCATATGCTGAAGTATCACACTATTTTAATGGAGCAAGATGATGTGGAGTTGAAATTAACCACAGGGGTAAATCCAGCCTAATTCCTGAACACCCTGATGCAAGGGGATGAACAGCTAACCCATGACTGCTTACAGACAATTGAGCAAGTTTATGCAAGGTGACCAGGCTTACAAGACACATCCATTGAAGATCCAGAGACAGAGTTCTTTACAGATGGAAGTAGCTTGGTGCAAGATGGAAAATTAAGAGCCAGCTATGCCATAGTCATGTCAACCAAGATAGTAAAAGCTGCACTGCTGCCCACGGACACCTCAGCACAAAGGCCAGAGCTCATAGCCCTGGAATTGGCAGCAGGAAAAAGACCAACTCGAAATATGCTTTTGCATATTTGTTCATGCCCATGGAGCTATATGGAAGGAAAGAGGCCTATTAATAGCACAAGAATCTCCCATTAAATATAAACAAGAAATATTGTCCCTTCCTGATGCCATCCAATTGCCCAAAGAAGTGGCTGTACTACACTGCAAGGTATACCAGTGTGGGGATTCCCGAATTCATATAGGAAATAGACTTGCAGATAAAGCAGCACGAGAGGTTGCACAATAAGGCATCCTAGCATTATATACCTGATAAAGCTGTGTCACTGCCAGAAGGTAGTGGATATAGTCAAGCAGATTTAAAATGAGCTACTTATCTAAAGCCCAGAATAAAGAAGGTGGATGGCTGGGAACTCCCAATAACCAGGTCATAGTCCTACCACAACTGATGTTACAAATTGTAAAAGAGAAACACCAGCAAACCCACTGGGGAATTGATGCTATGATGACAAGTCTATGGACTCAGATACTCGGTGTTTGGATGACAAAAATTGTCAGGTCTGTTATAGAAAAATGCCTGATATGTCTTAAAAACAATCCTTTGAATTCAAAAAGACCACCTATGGGGACTATTAAAAGAGGAAACACTCCTGGAGAGTACTGGCAATTTGATTTTTCTGAGCTACCACACCAACAAGAATACAGATATCTCCTAGTATTAGTGGATACCTTTTCCGGGTGGCCGGAAGCTTTCCCTTGACGCACCAACAGGACTAGAGAAGTTTCTAACGCACACCTCAAAGAGATCATACTCAGGTTCAGAATGCCTATAGGGATGTAATCTGATAGGGGACCTCATTTTATATCTGAAGTGTTACAGCAACTTAGTAAACAGTTGGGTGTAAGTCAGGATTTACATACTCCATGGCGACCACAATCTAGTGGAAGGGTTGAGCAAATGAATCAAACTATAAAGAGACAAATTAGCAAAATTTGTCAGGAAACTTTCTTGAAATGGCCACAGGTGTTACCATTAGCTTTGTTATGAATTAGAGTGCAACCCTGAACTAAACTGATGGTGAGCCTGTATGAGTTGATGTTTGGAAGACTGTGTTCTGTTGCAATTTTCCCTGGATCTGAAGAACAAATTGGGAATCAGGAAATAGAACAATATTTAGTTTAATTGGGAAAATCCTTGAATGAACTAAANTTTCCCTGGATCTGAAGAACAAATTGGGAATCAGGAAATAGAACAATATTTAGTTTAATTGGGAAAATCCTTGAATGAACTAAAAAGATTTATCATTGTCTCAGAACGTCTTGCCCTAGACACCCCAGTTCATTCATTTCAGCTCAGGGATCACATACACATCAAGACCTGAAAATCTGAACCACTTCAGGAGCAGTGGAAAGGACCTTATTTAGTTCTGTTGACTACAAGAACAGCAGTGAAGGTGAAAGGAATTAACTCCTGGATACATTGTGCCAGAATTAAGAGGGCTCCTGACTCAAAGTGGACAGTGGAAAACACCAGACCCCTGTGGCTGAAAATTTTGAAGACATCTGTAAACAAGCAGCAAAATGTACAAACTAATGTTTATGGGAATCTTTCTATCTTTAGGTGGAGGTGTTGAAGAAAATTTAATATTGACTTTAATCCAAGAGTTTGGTAAGATGGGCAATCTGTCCAGCATTACAGCCTTCCTCCCTATCCCCAGTTCAGCAGGGGAACCTATTCCTTGGGGAATTATCCCTATAGATCTGCCAATAGTGATTCAATGTGATAATCTGACTAAAGCAATAGCAAAGGCAAATATCACCCACTATTTGAATGAGAATGAGATATGTAGGCAATGAGGAGATGGTATTCTTGAGGATCTAACAGCTTGGAGGCCAGGAGATAATAGAACTGTTTCTGGGGAAAAAAAGGAGGTAAGGAGTGTCCAATAGGGTCCCATAGTCTTGACCAACATTTTTTAGAATTCGCCTTAGCAGCCTCAGGAGGAGAAGCAACCAGGTTGTTAGATTTATGTGTTACTAAAAATCACACCCAAAATGTTTCAAACTTGCCGGAATATCAAAGTCTGAACTAAGCCTCATACCTGGATGAAGCCCTTAGAAGGACAATGGAAATACTTGGTGGAGGTGGGATGTTATCTAGATTGGGGAATCACATCTATGTATAATCTAAGTAAAAATCAATGGAGGTGTGGAGAAAAACAAAACAATGGAAGTCAGCCCAGCACCATAAGCTGGATGGCCAAATTACTTGTAAATTGAAGTAACCAACCTTTTAATTGTGTTAAATCTCTGAAGTTCCTCCCCCCGGTTATACTGTTTGGACTACCTCAGGCAGATATTAGACCACTCAACTAGTGTTTGGACCCAACACCAGGCAAATTACCTTAGAGTTATTAACCTTATGCCCAACTTGGGGAAGAAGCCCCATAAAAGCCCAGTATTGAGGTATGGTAAAATGAGACACCGAGGATGAATGGACTGGGCCTCCAGCTTCCACACAGTTTGGATGGGCCCTGCAGTTTGCTCTTGTCAGGAGCCGTGGCTCTGGAAAACAGAATTTTGTTAGATAATCTAATTTGGCAAGTAAAGAAACTATCCTAAGCCACAGAAAGGGGATTTCAAATTATAAATAGGCAAATACAGGCAAATACTAAATTGATATTACAAAACAGACTGGCCTTAGATCTATTGATGGCCAAAGAACAAGGGGTTTGTGAGTATTTAAAATTTAATAGAGAACATTGTTGTGTACACATCCCAAATGTAACAGAAGATCTCCAAAAACAACTTGACAAAATGCAGCAAGTTGCTGAAGATAGCAATGCTGTCTGAATAGCCTCTGAAACTAATTGGTTCAAAAAAATTCTTCAAGGAATAAGAGGATGGTCCCTGAAAGGATGGCTGGATGGAATACTGGAAACTATCATAATTGTGATTGTAATTGTAATAATTATTGGTCTTGCTATTAGTTGTGTTCGCAAAATGATCAGACATAATCTTGCAGGAATATATGTGACTATAGATAAAACCTGAGTTGAAACTTGTCAAATGGCCTAAAGGAATTTGAGAAGTTTCAAAAGGGGGAATTGATACAAAAAGGCTTAATCCAATTTCTACTGTGCCTGTGTACTTTTAGCAACAGAGTATGTAGGATCTGCTTTCTCAGCAAGGACAGTTGGAAGATAAGGGGAAGACATCTGTCTTAAGAATGCAGCCACAGCCATAACAAGAACTGAATCTGGGAACTTCAGGAGGGTTTTATGGTAACGAGCAAATCATAATATGCATGTGGTGACTGCATATAAGCAGTAGACTTACTTCTCACTTGTAGAAGATCCCATGCATGCAAGGCCCAGAGGCCTGTAATAAATAATGCCCTTCTTAACACTAAATTTGCGTTAAGGAGTCTAATTTGACTGCTTGTTGGCCGCGCAGGCTCAGGACAGGGGTTTCGCCCTCTGGCGTCATGTGGGGGTGCTTTAAAAGAGGCCTTAGGGAGTGTGAGTGACCAGGAGCAGGCAAACAGGGGTGTGGCACAGCTCTAAGGGCACGGCAGTTTGCGCAGGCAGGGCAAGCAGGTAGGGTTGAAGGTTTTGTAGCTTTCAGCTCTGTTGGCTAGTTTTTGGATTTTTTAGTAATGGTTATTACACGACTCAAAACTGCAATTAGTAAAAGTGTATGTAGCTAGGTAGAACCCTCCAAGAAGGATGTGTCTTTCCAGACCCATTCCTGTGAGGAGTGATTAAGCTTATCAGTGGCATCAGGGGGAGGTGGAGAAGGAGTCTGCATGCAGTGTGAACAAGTGAATGATCTCCTTTTGTTGGTGACTGAGCTTAGAGAGGAAGTTGATACACTAAGGAGTATTAGAGAAAGTGAAAGGGAAATGGATTGGTGGAGTTCCGCCTTTCCATCCTTTAGGGAGGTCCACCAGGAGTCAGAGGACTCCCACACCTCCCACTGTCAGACAATAGGAAGACTCCTGGTGGATGAAGGGGAGTGGAAATGGGTTCCTAGCCAGAGATGTAATGGAAATTCCCACCGACCCCCATCACCTACCCAGGTGCTACTTCAGAATAGGTATGAGGCCCTGGATCTAGAGGGTCAGTTAGATGATGTAGAAGAAATTGGTCTGCCCAGTGAGCCTCCAAATTATGCCTCATCAGTCAGACAGATTACTACTTCGAACATTAGAAAGAAGAGTAGTTGTCATGGGT
>VWYN01025799.1:0-15959 GCA_013400075.1 Hippolais icterina
CTCCCAGGAAGTTAACCCTGGAGAGAAAGGCTGCTCTTGAGATAGCAGAGCAAGACATCACAAGATCCACCTAATATGCCTAGAAGTGTGTATTACTGTATTTAATTTCATTGTTGATTTCGATCCTACTGCCATAATTGGAGAATGGGATACTCAGTGGTCTGACCCTTTGCCTGTTTTAGAATGGATGTTCCTACCTCCCCAACCTAGAAAAACAGCCCCTACCATTTT
This sequence comes from Hippolais icterina, assembly GCA_013400075.1. NCBI lineage: Eukaryota > Metazoa > Chordata > Aves > Passeriformes > Sylviidae > Hippolais > Hippolais icterina. The sequence goes on from VWYN01025799.1 coordinate 232, forward strand.
TGAGTTAATTGCCCAGTTAATCATGAAACGTTGTCAAAGGTGTTTACAACTGACTGCAAAAGATCCTTCAAAAATCAATATGCCTGTGATGCATGAAGAATTTGAGTGGTGTTATGCCAACAGTACTTCTTTGCAAAGTGCCTTACAAAATTTCTCAGGGCAAATTTGCTATCATTTAGCGAGTCATACATTACAGCAAATGTAATGTATGACTCAGTAATACAAATGTAACAGAATAAAACCACTGCAGTATCCCTAAAATCCCTGAACAGTTGCACACCCTTAAAAGATATTATTGTGTTTACTGATGGTTCTGGGAAAATGGGAAAGGCAATTGTGACATGGAAGGAAGAAAGCAAACACTGGAAGATTATGAAAATGGGTCACCTCAGTTGGTGGAGCTACGTGCTGTAGATAAGGCTTTTCAGTGTTTTCCCCACATCCCTTTAAATATTGTCACTGACTCTGCCTATGTTGCTGACATAACACAGAGATTAGACTGAGCTCTGTTGAAAGAAATTGACAGTGCACAATTATCTGGCCTACTATGTGGCATACCATTCAGACAAGAAATCACACATTCTACATTCTACACATTAGAAAGCCATACAAATCTCCCAAGTTTTATTGCAGAGGGCAATGCACGAGCAGATCACCTAGCTAGCAGTGCTTGGACAGCACCACAGCCAGACATGCTGGCACAAGCAAAAGTGCTTACACAACTTCTTTCATCAAGGTGTTTGAGCTCTGCAGAGGCAATTTCTGCTATCAAACACAGAGGCTCGTAACATAGTCAGTACTTGTGCTGGCTGTCAAGGCCACACTGCACCACCACAGATGGGAGTTAATCCCTGTGGCTTAAAAGCTTTACAAATCTGGCAGACTGATGTCACCCATATTCCCGAGTTCAGACAATTAAAATATGTGCATGTGTCAATTTATACTTTTTCCTCTGCCATATGGGCATCACCCCACTCAGGAGAACAGGATGCCATCACACATTGGCAATTAGCCTTTGTTCTTTTGTGTATCCCTCGTTGTGTTGGAGGTTTGCACAAATGAAACGGGGCTGCTGGGATATGTTCCTTGAGCTTTATTGCAGTATTAGTTTTATCACAGGTTCAAACAATTGAAAGATGGCAAGAGCTGACGTCTTGCCAGCAGCAGCCAAACATCTCTTTGTTACAGGGCATTTTAAAAGTTTTTCAGCCAATACCATTTTGCTAAAGCTTACAAAAAATTGTTCTAGCCAATCACTAAAAGCGCATATATACCTGCTTCAAACAGTACGTGCTTGTATGCTTTCTATTAACAATACACAATGCTCCATTATTAAGCTTAAAACCTTCTACTACCTTGCTATGCATATTTTTCTGCAGTCTTAAGGTCCATCTTATCCAAACGTAAAAACTCAAACTATTTTTTCATGTCCTTGCTTGCTGTACTATTGTAACTTTTCTACTTTCAGACTTTGCAGCTGCAGCGAGCTCTAAGTTCTCTGCTCTTTCTGTTTCTGAGGCCTGCTTTCACAACTTTCTGAAAGTCTCCTTACCTTTACTATTTCCCACACCTCATAACATCAAAACAGATAGTGGGCCTGCATACACATCACAANATGTCACCCATATTCCCGAGTTCAGACAATTAAAATATGTGCATGTGTCAATTTATACTTTTTCCTCTGCCATATGGGCATCACCCCACTCAGGAAAAAAAGGCCAGGATGCTACTGCATATTGGTGATTAGCCTTTGCTCCTTTGGCATAACATCAAAACAGATAGTGGGCCTGCATACACATCACAAAAATCTAGACAATTTCTACAGCTCTAGGGTGTGTCACACCAAACCGGTATACCCCATTTAGCAACTGGACAGCCATCGTAGAACATGCACATAAAATATAAAAAATAAAACATAAGTGCACATAGCACTTTAAAATGCATCTTAGGTAAACAAAAAGGGGGAATGTGTAGTGAAACCCCANGACACATTAAAATGTAGAATGTAGACACTGTAAAACAAAAAAAGGGAATGTGTAGTGAAAACCCACAGAGCAGAGTAGCAAAAGCTGTTTACACCTTGAATCACTTAACAGTACAGGAACAATCCCCAAACCCAGTAATCTTCAATCATTTGCTATCACTGCAGTCATCTGGAGATGCCCAGTCACCTAAACCTAAGGTAATGGTGAAAGGCATTATCACGAACAAGTGGGAAGGTCCATGGGACCTCATTATATGGGGATGTGGGTATGTCTGTGTTTCCAAGGACACCGGCACATGATGGATACCTGCCAGGTGTGTTTGTCCTGCTCTATATCCTGCTCGGGATCAGAGACAACATCTTCATGATGAAGCTGCAGCAGACGTAGCAGTGAGTGTTGTGGTGAAGCAATAAGTTAAATGACTGGTAGAATTGATAATGGTGATCTGGGATCTTTGGAGATGATAAGTTTATTCAAGACAAAAACCTGAACTTGGTAAGTTGTTTTCCCTGTTATTTGATTTTCCCACAGTTCTAAAATTGAAATGTTTTTTGTTCATAGAGTTAAGTTGTAAGTTTGTAACTTCCAAGTAATAAGCCTGCCATGTGCCAAGTTGAAAGCTTGTAGTGTTGGTAATCCTGCCTGACANAAAAAACCTGAACTTGGTAGTTCCTTTTCCTGTTATTTGATTTTCCCACAGTTCTAAAATTGAAATGTTTCTTGTTCATAGAGTTAAGTTGTAAGTTTGTAACTTCCAAGTAATAAGCCTGCCATGTGCCAAGTTGAAAGCTTGTAGTGTTGGTAATCCTGCCTGACAGCTCCTGGGAATGGATGTAACATTTCCAATGCTATTTGGGATGCATCACTGGCTGGGAAAGGCTAAGCTTGTCGAGTTTGGTAGGATCATGTGTGTCATCATGCTGTCCTGTCATCTTATCTGCAAAAGGCCCTTGCAGGTAAAATAACAGAGAATACTTTGCATTTTTATTAAAACTGAGGGGGGAAGTGTGATAGATATAGCTGGTTTCTAGCTGCANACTGGCTGGGAAAGGCTAAGCTTGCCGAGTTAGGTAGGATCATGTGTGTCATCATGCTGTCCTGTCATCTTATCTGCAAAGGGCCCTTGCAGATAAGATAACAAAGAAGGGGGAACGGTAACAGATATAGCTGGACTATATCTGCACAGATGATTTGACTTAACAGACACCAGCTCGACCAGCCTAGCTCAAAGTAAACAAGTCCCTGGACACGATAAGTCGGATTCAAACCTGAGGTCTGTGAGGACCTCAGCCAACCCCTTTGAAGCACAGATGCACCCATATCATTGGCCAGTGAGGCAGGATGGAGACCCTTGACTAACCATGTCCCTAAGCATAGGGAATTTGAAAGCCTATAAAAGGAGCTGCCAGACAATAAACGGAGCTNTTGCCGGACAATAAACGTGGATTGCCACTGCATGATCTCAATATGTTAATGCTGCGTCCCTGTCTCCAACCCCACAGTGACAAGTGTGCCTATGGTTCAACGGAATTGGCTGGGGTCCCCTGTTTGAGTATGAATCTGTCCTATCATTGATATGCCTGAGGACTTGTTTACGTCTATCTCCTAATGAGCTAGGTTGGTTGAGTTGGTACCTATTAAGCCAATCTATCTGTGCAGCTATAGACCAGCTATAGCTGCCACAGTGCAGGACACTTCAGTATCTGAACTAGATCCACTATGCATTCTACACTTATGGTACATGGGATTTTTTTCTGCCTTTTTCCTATTCTGTGCAGTAACATGGTAGAAAGAGACAGAGACTGACTGAAAAACAATATCAGAATTCACAGCTTCAAATGTGCCTAAGAGCCTGGGAGATACATGCAGGTACTTTCAGAACAAAGTTTATTTAAATTTTAAAAATTATTTGTACTTCATGTGCAGATGAATGAAATGGCTAAACCAAACTGATGAAAAATGATTTTGCTTTAACGCCAGCTGACTCCCACTGCAACCTCTGCATACTTGCACTGAGTGGTAAGACATTAGACATTTCTCAGTTGGAAACCAACAAGTGTTAACTAACTGGCAACACTTGCTTCAACATCTTTATAAATTTTGCAGGCATTTCTTTACTGTGGAGGGCTAGCTACAAATAAAAGTGATAATTCTTCTAATAGTTACTATTATATCACGTTTTTAAAACTGGAGTATCAAGGACATATCCTGAACATCTGAAGATGTAGAACTTGTTCCTGTGTGAAATGTCATTATTGTCTAGCATTTCTCAAAGTCTGTTAACTAGCTGAATGAAATCGTTAAATCACGAAATCAAACTTCTAGATCAACCTGCCCAGCTGTCCACAGGCTGTTTCACCATTTCCAATCACATGTGGGTGACCTAATACAACAGCAGTGTGCTAAATGCTTTGTTTAAGCCGAAGTATATTTTCCCACTGTCTTGCACCAAAGGCAGGCTTGAAAGCAAACAAAACCCCAAGTATACCAGTTTGGCATTGCCAGGAAATGAACAGAGCACCCTATGACCCTGTGAGAGAGGGGCCTGTTGGACTCAGTCCCTCTCTGTTGTTTGGCAGCTGCCTGTTCATTCTGTCTCTCAGTGACTCAATTCCCTGCCTAGGACACCAATGCTCTCAGCCTTGTTCCTGCCTCCTTTTTTAGCCTCTACAGGCATGGAGGGGGTTGGACTAGGAGTGTGAGAAGAAGAATCTCTTAACCTGCAGATGTTTCTTAGCCCAAGATGACATGGTGTCAGTGGATGCCTTGGTGTGGAGGAGGTAACAAAGCGGGTAGCAAGAAGATGGACAAACCTGACTGTCACAGAGGCTTTCAGAAACAACTTCCACCATACACTTTCTGTCTGAGACAGAGACTAGCCTAGGCTTCCACTCAATTGCAAGGCATTTCTGATCCATTACTGCCTTATGTACCTCTATGTACCTCTAAAGCAGTATGATGCACATACTGTTTGTGATAAGTGCATTTGCACTGACAGATTCTTCCCAAGATAATTTCAGAATTATGCAGCAACAACCATTAGTATGGCCAGTTTGCAGATTGTTATACTAATAATCGTATGGCCACTCTATTCCATTTGTTTACTCTCATTCAGCTTATTGACATATGTCTGAGATTCACGGATGTTTTCTGAGTTTTTTTTAATTGATTGTATCTGAATAAGCATTTAGTAAGTCTTGCTCTATCACCTGGTGTGAAAGGATTCTTTTAAGGCAACTGACAATTCTGTCATTTCTCATGTGTACTTCTGAAAGTGCCACAAAACATGCAAAACACTAACATCTGTCATTTTTTTATAAGACCTCTCCCTCGTATGTCTCAGTAATTACAATAGCCTGTTTATGTACAGTTACTGGAGCATATGTCACACTTGGCACACATGAATATTCCTTCCTTGTTTCAACAGCTATAGAGTGAAAACTACAGTATAAAAGTAATTATCTACTAAATATGTGCATGTCACATATTCTTCAGCATAGTGTGTGCCATTTTCTGAGACGCAGTTTCACTCAGCATGCAACATGCACATTTAGCTGATCACAATTCCAGGATGTATGAAATAAGGCCTTCTTGGTTGATTCTGTTAAATTAGCTCCGTAAATGAAATGCAACTAATTGAAGTCCACTGAGAATTTAGTTCCTGTTTGTTCCAATATCATCCCTACAGTTTCAGCAGCACTCTGCACAATCCAGCACACAAATAAATCACAGCTGTAAGTATTGCAAATTACTACAAACAATTTGAGTATATTTTTTTTCCTTCTCATTCTTGCACAAAACACACTGACATAGTGCCAAATTTCCATGGAGAAAATAGCACTCAGATTAGCATGAAAGCTTAACTTGGAAGCAGAAATTCAGTACAATAGGGATGATAGGTTCATGATGCAAACTGTTCTCATTACTGACAGTAAAGATTATCCACCTAAGCTCAGGAAAAAAAAGCCAACCCATTTGAAAAAATTGGAAGTAACCTCTGAAAATGAAGCTCTGTCTTTGAAGTAAACATGAATAATTTTTTTTTCTTTCCTTGAATCAAAACCATCTCGATTAGTCTGAAACAGATCATATGTCTAGGATAATATAATTTAAAAACAGCACTTTAATCAGCTACTCTCAAACAAACTCTCTCATTTCCTGCCATTTAATCCAAATCTATCACATTCATTTGTATTCCTGCTGACCCCACAGAGCTTCAGCATCAGGACAGGACAAGGACTAGGAGTCAATGTGTGCCTGTTATTTATATTGGTGACTTGTCTGGAGACAGTAGCCATTTCTATGTCACAGCCACCTAATTATCATCACTTTAGTTGCTCGTTGCTTAAAAATACCAACAAGGCCATTCTGTAAGCTATAATTCAAGCCATCATACTTCTTCTTAGCTTCCCTTCATAGCTCATCATTCCTCCAGTTATTAACCACAAGGAAATAATTTCATTTCACTTCAGGTCCCTACTAGCTTGGTAGCCAGCTTGTATTTCCTCCTGCTTATCAGTTGTGAACTGGATCTCTTCCAAAAGTTCTCACTTCTATAGAAAGATTTGCCAGGACTCCCCTGCTAATTCTCTCCTATTTTTCCCAATCTCTAATAGTGAGGTTTCTTCCACTCCCTTCTTACTCCTAACCTCTCTTTTGGTGTGTATCTTATCTTTCATGGTCTCTCATTTCTACCAGTCCCCATTCCATCATTATAATCACGTCTCTGCAAATGTTCAGTAGCCCTTGAACTATATCAAGACATCTGCATGCATTATTTTTCCTAACTCCAAGATTTCTCTCCACTCTGGCTTTCATTACCACTGGCACACTGAACTCCCTAACCTGGAGTGTCCTGAACCATGGGTCGATGATGACGTGAATTCCCACAAAGAAAGGGGATGGATCTAGGGCCCCTGGATTACATCAGAATTGTGCTTTCACACCTAATCCCTCACCTAGCCAAGCATCCTATTTCACCATCTGTGGACAAGATCTCTGAATGTTTAACAGATGAACTGTTGGATAGTTTCTGACTACATGTATATATACACACATACATATATACCCTTATTTCACCCATTTGTGCATGTACAGTGTGTGACATTTGTGTATACCTTGTGCATAGTTACACAAACAAGTGTGCACATATATATACTCTCATACATGTGTGTATACACACTCAGCTATATCTATCCATCCATCCATTTATCTATCTATCTATCTGCCTACCTACCTACCTATCTACCTACCTGCCTAGATATATTTGGATCCACTGAAATGTTCCACTTGAAATATCTTCAGTCCAACAAATTCTTGGCAAATGCAAAGCAAGCATCTGACAGATCCCTGCTTGAAGCTCTCCAAGACTTTCGTTGGCACTAAATTACAAGAGTACTTAAATTACAAGAATGTCAACTTCTCTGACCACTTGAAGGTTTGGGGTGCTTTATTTTAGTAGAAATTATAAAGTCACTTTAACAATGTCATGAGCTGAAATAACATATCAAAAATTTTAGTGAATCAAACTCCCTAGTTTTCAACCAGATCTATTTTATGATTGTTGTAACCGAATTCCTACAGCCCTCATCTACATTCATTAATCTGATATATTTTGTGTCTGCATAGTTTAGTAGCTGCTTAGGAAGGTCAGCAAGTTGGTCTACAGATCACTTCTCAACTCGCTATTAGCTAATAAATACTAGTATTTTTTATTTTTCTAAAGATCTGGTATTTGCAGGTTTTTTCTCTCTTGGACAGCTAAACATAAAATCCAAACTCTCTCTTCTAACCCAACATATAGATCTGCTCTATAATTTTTTTTTTTTCCTTCTAACTGCTTTGCCATATATAATTTAAATCTCCCCAGTGACATTTTTCCTTTACATCTTCCTACATTTAAGTTTCTCATCATAATCTTCAAGGCTACCTACCTCAGCCTCACTCATGTCTACTTCAGCCTTCATACCTGTCAGTTCTATTTTCTATTTTGAGGGACAGTGGACAACATTGCTCCAGCATTTATGATCTCTCTTTCTTGTATGTTTTTATTTGATTCTACATCCCAAGACATTTTCCTCAAGCCTCTCACACTTCAGATGATTACAGAACTAAAATCTTTATTTTCAGGCCTCATCTAGATAGTCCCTTACTTTGTTAAGAAATTATTTGCTTACTGTTTTTAGTGTTTACCTTCAGATAAGACTCTATCAACCAACTAAACCAAGTAAAATAAACAAACCTATGTCTCATATAAAAAAAAGATCTAGTTTGTTCTGCCTTCACACTTCAGAATCCTGGCACAAGATAATTCATCATTATGAAAAACATCTGCCACCCATACCGGTGCTACTGAAACATTCTTCCCTCCTTTTCTATAATGCGTATCAGAAAATCTCTGTTTATGTAAAAATTAGATTCAAACAATAATATGCACTTATAATCTCTTAAAAAATTCAGACAGTAGAAAGATTCAATGTCTTTTTCTCCACTCACATTCCTAAAATTATAGTTTGAAGAAGGTAAATGAATACAAAACTCAGTGCAAGAAATTACAGATGGCTATTTGGCCTAAAGGCATAAACCTCACTTGAGTACCTCAGTGGGGTGAACTTATTTCATTATGAACTCTTCACAGAATAGACAGTGTCCTTCCTGAGAAACAAAGTTTACTTTGGTTGCTTCCTGCCAGGAAGAAAGGTGGAGTTTACTAATTCACTGCAACAGAGCTACAATAATAAACTGCCTCCCAGATGAGAAGCGATAATGTGGATTTCTATACCAAAATGGAGCAACCATGCTGAAACGGCTTTTCACGTAAAGTAAGAATAGTAAGCACAAGAGAGCACATGTGTATAAGTACTCCACTTCCACTTTTGCAGAACTAAAACAGTTCCCCAAAACAGCTGTGTTGATAACTACAGTCATTTAAAAACCATCATAACACAAAGAGGAGTGGGGTGTTTTACCAGTGCCAGCATCTTGCACTACTTCAGGTCAATGTCCTGGGCCTGACAGTGGCAGAGAAACAATCCCAAGTATTTGTTGTGACAGCTGGCCTGAAGGCCTCACAATTAAAATTAATCTCCATTTTATAACTGAAAGGCACCTAATTATATAAGCCCCTTGATTATATAACTTCATCAGCATGGACTGTTGGAGAGCAAGCCTAGGCCATTGGGGATGCGAGCAGCCATTGGCTAGTTGGCCAGGTGGCAACTGATTCCAATAGTGAGTGACCATGCAGACCTTCAGAGCTATAAAAGAAGAAGAGTACTCAATAAAAGTTGGCCGTTGTGCATGAACCCAGTGAGCCTTGTCACTTGTCTGTCTTCCAAGCTGTGACACCAAGGAACAGCAGCATCTTGATTAATTTTACTGTGTCACTGACAGGTTTCTATGGGAACTCTGCTTTGCCTGTCTGGGTTAGCAGGATAACAGCTGGTTATTCCATTATAACTAAACTGGAACTGATTTGCAAAAGCACTTCAGAGAGCACATTTCAACTGTGCACTGCAGCTAAGATTTTCACTTACTACCAAAATCCTGTATTTCTTGAACCCAGAACACAAGGGTATAGTGTATGTATTAGAAAAGGGGCAATAAGTCATCTCCTCACCTTTTTAAAAAATGAGGATTCACAGAAGCTCAGCTTTGCCAACTCAAGTCAGCAGCTCACACTCAGAGAGCAGGCAGAAAATCTGGTAAAAAAGGAAACCCTGTGAAAGAGCTACATGGTAATCTTTCTGGTACACCAGAATCCAGGAGGGTAATCTTGCTTCACCAGAAGAACCTTGGCCCTCAGACTCAGCTTGCAAATAATAATAATAATAATAATGTTAACATTATATTCTGTATAGCTGTGCACAATGATGCTGGCCCATTGTACCAGGTGAATCACTCTTCCTTTCAGACAACTAGGGGGAAAAATTTTTGGAAAAGTAAAAAGATCTGAACAGCTCTGGAGCCAGAGCTTCCTTGAGTATAGCAAAGAAAATGGGCTGCATAAGAGCGTTTTCTGAGCAATGACGGGGAAAAAATACAAAGTCCTTGCAACTAAGTTTAATTAGAAGTTTGGAAACCTTCAAAACATCTACTTTAAACACACTTGTTAAGACCCTCTTTCCTATAGTGCTCAATTGCCATATGCCAGTTCACATCATCCAACTACCATTGTAGAACTAGGTCAAAGCCCATCACTCTGCATTTCAACTTTGTCATATGCTTGTAAGAGATATTGTTCAACTGTCATGTAAAAAACCCAATTAAAAGCCTCAGTCAAAAAATCTGTTAATAGTCTGCCTGAACAAATGTGAACTGTGCTGACACCTATCACACTATGCTATGAATGTCTGCAGATGGAAATAATGACAGAACTTAAAAAAATATATAATTTGCCATTTGCTCACCTCTATGTCTGTTATAATGCTGGAAATTCAAAAGACTGTAGTAAAACTGTATTTCATATGAAATAGATGAGTCCTGCTAGACCGAATCCAGAATGCCCATTTTAAGAGAAAAGCTAATAAGTGCCTACGATTTTAGAGGGCTATAAAAGCCAAGTTTGTTATTATTATAATGCATAATCCCATTACAGCTGATGCCTGCTTGAAATAAACAAGGTCCACTACCATGCTGGCTTGAGATCAAAGAGCTAACAGCTTCCCACACCCCTAAACATAAAAAAATGTCTGTCAGACAAAACTGCTTTTGGACAAGCCAAACCTCCTGAATCTGTATTCCAATAATCAGTTCTTGCTTTAATGGATTCTTCTTGGATTCTATTTTTAGCCTGGCAGAAGGGAAATGACACTTGATTTGGAAGCACATGCATAGAAGGCAAGGTTATCCCGGGCACAAAGCTTTGTAGTAGGGTCAACTGTCCACACCACTGGAATCTTCAATTTCAGGGCCTTCTATCTATTTCAGTTCCAACTGAAGGCATGATTAGGCTACATTTTTACAGTAATCACTTTTATTGGCATGAAAAAGAAATTGCAGTAGAAGTTGTGTACAGAATATGGTTTAATTCTACTGTACATACTTTGTCACACAGATGCAAATAAACANAAATATGGGAAAAACATGGCTGCAAGAGGAGAAGAGGAGGACATCCAGCTCCTGTGGTTTATTGTATGTACTAGTTCCCAAACATGGAACAGAGTCCCCAGCCAGTAACTCATGAAAAATCAATCTCTAAACAAGAAACCAAATTCCAGTACATCCCACAAAGTGCTTATGTACTGGATAAATTCCTCAAAATACACAAAATCTAAGTACCTCCTATCTCCACTAGCCTCATGCAGAGAGGCTAGAAAGGCACTACCTTCTCCCACTCAAAAAGAAGTGCCTTGAGAACATGGGGCACCTCACGCTTTGGGGCCTATTTCCCTGACTGTAAGGGAAGGGCTGGGGAAGCTGAAGGAGCAGAGCTTCCCACACTAAGGCAAAAATAAAATTATTTTTAAACAGAGTAGATTTGGAGAGAGGGGTTAGGATAAAAAGCCGCAGACTTTGCCAGAAAAGGACATACCAATATTAATGAGTTCTAAAACCACAAAAGCGTCAGAAATTAAATGAGAAATTTTGAAGTAGATTCTCATTAACAGCAACACCAAACAAAAGCAGCCTACAAACCAATCATGGAATTCCCTTTCTCACAGTACAGCTCTATTTTTAGACTTCTTTGCTACTTTCCCTTAAAAGATCATTTCCCAAAATAATTTCCACAGGATTCTCATTTAATTCACAGCTAATCCCTGTAAATTAGCAACAGAGAAAATAATTCACACTTAGGACAGATACCAGAGTATCCCTAGACTGCCACAAATTTCTAGGAAACCCTTTTCCCCTCATCCCCTGCAAAAGTAGCTTTGCTTTCTTTGGCAACCAGACAATCCTTCCTCTTTTTAAGAAGTCAATTTTAAAATCTACATTTACTTGCTTAGTTAAAATGAGCCCAAAATGTAGTTTAGAAAAACAAAAAAAAAACCCACAAAAAAATACAAGGTGTACATACACAAGGTATCTTTTTGGGAGGGTGAATGACACCATGTTTTTAAAGTACTGTAATTTTTAATCTCTAAACACACTAACATTACACTGACTTGTGTCACATAAAATCTTATATACATAAGATGAACAAGCAGACATCCTTTATCATCAGGTAATCTGAATTTCAGTCTTTGTAATGAAAGACTGTTGGTTATGTAGTCACATGCCCTGATAGTCACACAGCAAAGGACAGTAGAAGTATCAGCTGGCTGTCTAACAGCCAAGGTAGGAGGTAAGGTAAGAAGTAACAGAACAATTGATGTATTGTCAAATTGCCTGAAGTGCTGGAGAAAGGATCAGACAAAGAGATTAAATTCAACACTTTTAATTTCATCACAGAATATCACATGTGAACATATGCCATATACCAAGCACCTCTGAGATATTCTCCTGCTAAAGTACTAAGTATGTTTTATAACGTTAAGGAATTACAAGAAATTATTATATGCTCAATAACATGACAGCAGTATGGAATTTACATGTAAATCACTTAATTTACATTTACATGTATCTCAGAGTACATAAATGCTTATTGTGACTCAGGATGAAACAGTGCGATAATACTGTTTGAAGCAGTTATCCAGAACGAGCTGCATACAGCCTGACATAAATGTAAACACAATGATTATACTAAGTGTGCTCTTTTATACACAAAAGCTATTAATATAAGTAGACCACAGCAAATTAGGTTTGTCTGATTAAGGAGCAGATCCAGGTAGGAAAGGAAAAGTCACATGTTCCTGGAAAATGCAAAAGTGACTTTCAGAATACTGTTGATCAGTATAAACTACGCCAACTAAAAAGAATAGCCTTCTCAAAATAGTGGTTCTCTCTGGCATAACTTGCAGTTCAATGCTTTTTGGGAAGAAAAATTAGCAAGGCAAATGTTCACTGAGTCTGACTAATGAAGAGGTATTGCAGTAAGAATATCTATTGTCAGATAACACGATGCTTCCTAGAACAAAGACATTGAATTCTCATCTGCTAGTGATCATGCTGAGAAACTAATGCTAACACAGCTATATGTTGATTTGTTACGCATATTTTCAGTTTAACTTTGTACTTTACAAACTTTTGGGCTGTGCACCAAATAGAGATGGTATTTGCACTTGATACAGAGAGCCCATAGCCAGAACTGAATCCAGTTTAGTTGCTTTAATTCTGCTGTACATACAGCATACGTTGTCACACAGATGCAAATAAACAGTCCATTCTCAAAGCCCAATAATATCTTTAGTATCTCCAGATGAGGTACAGACACATGCAAATCAGACAGGGGGAGATAAGAAAGAGCATATACCAGAGCAGTTATAAGAAGCATTAAGAACATTTTTGTGTTAGTTTGCTGTTTGTTCTTGATGGAGATGGTCCAAAACCAGCTCCTCTTGAGATGAGAAGTGCAGATTTGGCAGGTGCAGTTGCAGCAGTCTGCACCAACACCCTCCCACCTAGACACATCCATCTTGCATTGATGTGCCCTGCACAAGATAAAAAGCAAGATTATGCAGCCTTTGTGGCTGGCCAGAAGAGTGAGATGCTGCAGGAAGTAATTCTGGCAACTCTGTAAAGAAGCCTTTCTCTCTGTCTGAGAATAACTACATCTGTGGCATGGCTGCTTTGAGGAGGAAATAGCAACAATAGCAACAAACAATGGTCATAATGAAATTCTACCACACTCTGTTCTCAAAAATACAGCTGTAGCCTTCCCCTCTGCAAGTCAACCATATTCTCATCAAATCTTTTCCAAGTAAAAAACCTCTTTCAATGAAGGTGCAGTCAAAGAGGTTCTAGTATAGCTGGAGTGTCTTTGGATGGAAAAATCAGAGATTGAAGTGTTGGGGATCTCACCAGATCAGGGAATGGATAGTTAAAAACTCACCACTATCAACATACTTGGAGTCACATTTTAAAAATGTAAGATTTTGGTGCAGAGATTTTTCTCAGCAGAGCAGATGTATTTCCAACTAAAATAATGGAGATCTTATCAACATAGCAGATTACTTCTGACAACAAATACATTCATCTTCATGCTGAATTAAGGCAAAAGAAACCAACATTAAGCACACATACATGCATTACCACTTATATGTACACGTTCTATTAACAAAAATCAAGTGTAGTCTAATCACATGCACGGAAAATATGAGAAGGGAATTTATTAAGCTTTTAGGGGTTAGATTTGTTTCTTTTNAGGAAAATATGAGAAGGGAATTAAAGCAAATCTTGCTTATGTCTTGGTTTGAAAGACAAGTGTCTGCTAGGGAGGGCCAGCCCTCCCTTAGAATGGAGAATTCAAATCCCCTCTCTCCAAATTATTATTATAATTTAGAAAATTAAAGGGGCTTTCAGGCAGAGCTATGGGCATAGGAATAAGAGCTCTTTACCAGAATGTACAACAAAGCAAACAAATGACAACTTCAGCATTAATGTTAAACAGAATCAGGCACCTCGAGGGGGCTTTGTTTCACAAAGCCCCGGGCAATCTGATCTTGGTGCCCTTGTGGGACTCCGAGAGCACCAGGCTGGAATGGTGGAAAATCCCGGGCTGGTGGATGGTGTCAGGAGCTCTGTTGGTGGTAGCTGGAATGGCAGGGACGCCCCGGCAGCGCAGGGCAGTGCAGGGATACAGCATAGCAAAAACCCCAAAGCAGAGCCGAGGAAAGTGGAGGCGGTGGGACAGGGACAGCCCAGTAGGGAAGGAGGAGGAGAGCTCAGAAATCCTGGGCAAATGAGCCCAACAAGATGATGGTAGATTTTCTCAGGACTGGACCTGGTGGTGACTGAAAACTTCTCCCGCAGCAAGCAGCAGCCTGACCATCCTCTCTCCCATGCCAAGAGCAAGAGCACAAGGCTGCCTCTAGCCCCGTCCTTTACCTGCCCCGAAACCTCATGATATCTTTTTTTCCTGGTGCTACAACTCTCCTTTGGCCACTTCTTTGTTTTGGTTAAGCACCCCTAAGTACCCNTTTGTTTTGGTTAAGCACCCCTAAGTACCCAGTAGTTAGTCTCCTAGCAACTTGGGGCAAAATTCTATAAGTAAAAAAGAAACAAATCTAACCCTTATCAGCTTACTAAACTTTAGTGGAAATTTAATGTGAAATACGCCCATCACATCGAGTTATTTCCCATGTGATGTTTTCAGAGAACAGCAATACTTCATCTCCTGGAACAGAATTCCCTCCTTCCTTGTGGCACTGTAGGCTATGGGTAGAGATCCCATAGGTGCTCCCAAACATCCATATGGACCAACAAATCCTTTGAAATGCTCGCTTTTTTTTTTTTTTTTCCTGTCCATGAAAAAGATTTAAATCATTTACAACATCCAAATACACACACACACGAGAACTCCTATTGGCACAAATAGGTACATCATCAGTAAGTGGTGACAAGTCAAGTAAAACGTTCATATTTTAGTCATAAATGTTGGTACCAAGGGAAAGAGCTATAAACAGGAATGTGTTCTTAATATTTAAGAATAGAAACGCAAATCTGGAAAATGCTGAAAGAGATGACCACCTACAAAGATTACAGAATAAATTATTCAGGCAAAACAAAAGCTGAAGCTGAACATGGCTTAATAAACCAAATTATAGCAAAATGATGCAAAATGAACAATGATAGAGACATATGCAATGAGTATAAATGGCTAAAATTCAAACAGCACTGTTTTAAAAATTGCATCACTCCTGT
>VWYN01025800.1:4585-20587 GCA_013400075.1 Hippolais icterina
GGGGGAAAAAATAAAAAATTTTCAATATGAAAAACCCAAAAAAAAAAAAAAAAAAAAAAAGAAGAAGAAGAAAGGAAAGTAAAAGAAAGAAAACAAAGATATAACATTTTAAGGGATAGAATTATTCAAAGTTGAGTTGCAAGAAGTCAAATGAGTAGGAAAAGTGCACACACATTTCTGAAGGAATGTGGCAGAATAAAAAGCCTCTGATAACAAATAGAGTGCAGAGAATCAGTTCTGCACTTCTCATGTCTCCAAATGCAATTTAAATAAACTCAAGTTCACCTTTTGTAGGAAAATACCCGTACATGAATTTTGAACTGACAAACCCATGGGCATCCCACATGCACGCCCCAACTTTTCCATGTTTATTAGGTTTTTGCAAAAGCAAGCAGACTAATGAAGCCATGACAGACTTTTCTGTGCAGCATCTCAAATAACAAGTAAATAACCACGCAGATCCTGAGTGCCTGACAAATGTGGGATTGCACACAGAGCAACAATTCCTGCAGCAGCACAGAGCCAGGCTGGGCTCTGGCACAGCACAAAGGAAAGGAGTTCGTTTCTTTCAAAATGGTGTAAAAATGTGTTAAAAAATGTGTTAAAAAATGTGTAAAAANCATGTTTATTAGGTTTTTGCAAAAGCAAGCAGACTAATGAAGCCATGACAGACTTTTCTGTGCAGCATCTCAAATAACAAGTAAATAACCACGCAGATCCTGAGTGCCTGACAAATGTGGGATTGCACACAGAGCAACAATTCCTGCAGCAGCACAGAGCCAGGCTGGGCTCTGGCACAGCACAAAGGAAAGGAGTTCGTTTCTTTCAAAATGGTGTAAAAATGTGTTAAAAAATGTGTTAAAAAATGTGTAAAAAAATGTGTAAAAAAATGTGTAAAAAAATGTGTAAAAAAATGTGTAAAAAATGTGTAAAAATTTGTAAAAAATTTGTTTAAAAGTGTGTAAAAATGTTTAAAAATGTATAAAAATGTGTAAAAAAAGTGTAAAAAAGTGTCCAAAAAAGTGTCCAAAAAATATTAAAAAATGTGTTAAAAAGTGTCAAAAATGTGTAAAAATGTATTAAAAATATGTAAAAAAAGTGTAAAAAATCTGTAAAAATGTATTTAAAAAAGTGCAAAAATGTGTAAAAAATGTGTCCAAAAGTGTAAAAATGTATAAAAAAGTGAAAAAATGTGTAAAAAATGTGTAAAAATTTGTAAAAAATTTGTTTAAAAGTGTGTAAAAATGTTTAAAAATGTATAAAAATGTGTAAAAAAAGTGTAAAAAAGTGTAAAAAAGTGTCCAAAAAAGTGTCCAAAAAATATTAAAAAATGTGTTAAAAAGTGTCAAAAATGTGTAAAAATGTATTAAAAATATGTAAAAAAAGTGTAAAAAATCTGTAAAAATGTATTTAAAAAAGTGCAAAAATGTGTAAAAAATGTGTCCAAAAGTGTAAAAATGTATAAAAAAGTGAAAAAATGTGTAAAAAATGTGTAAAAAAATGTGTAAAATGTAAAAAATGTGTAAAAAATGTGTAAAAAATGTGTAACTGTGTTTCTGAAAATGCCCAAGCTGCAGGATCAGCCCCTGTGATGGAGGAATTGCTGCTGTGTTAAAAAACAAATCCTTGAAAACAAATGCTATTCAGAACATTCATGCTAACTTTAAAAAGTATCTTGAACAAATGAAACCTGCTCCTTAAAAAATAAATCCTTAAAACAAATGCTATTCGAAATATTTGTGCTAACTTGAAAGTATCTTGAACAAATGAAACCTGCTCCTTAAAAAAAAAATCTGAAAACAAATGCTATTCACAACATACATGCTAACTTTAAAAAGTATCTTGAACAAATGAAACCTGCTCCTTAAAAAGCAATTCCTTGAAAACAAATGCTATTCAAAATATTTGTGCTAACTTGAAATTGTCTTGGACAAATGCTCCAACGGATGATTTAAAGTGTAAGATGGTATTTATAGAAAAATTTTCAAGGCTTGCAGCATTCCTTGAGTAAAATATAAAGAAGCTAAAGAAGTCTCAAAGTCTCCCTCAGAGGAGCTAAATATAAGAGCTGCAGGGTGAGTTCCCAAAGCCCAGGCAGGCTCTGGCTATGTGGGAAAACAAATCCAACCCTGGTGCCATCTCTAATGGGAAACAGAGAGGCAACCTCACCACAGCCTCCAAGAAATACACAGGCACATTCTCAGAAACTAAATAGGGCATTTAACAACAAACAAAAACACAGAGCTGGAGCTCCACTGGAAAACCACACTGACAGAGAAAGATGAGAAAAGTTCTCTCAAATGGGCTGAAATTCCTTCTTGTGCTCCTTGCCAGTAATGTTAATCCCCTGCATGGCATCTCAGCACAGATATTGCTGATTTAGCTCTGAGTTTAGAAATGCTGGGCACTGCACTGCCATGCTGTGGGCCAGAGCAGGCATCTCACCTTTGCTGGTGTGCTTAAGGTAAAACAATCAGCTAAACAAAACAGATTTTGTCCCCTAGAACACTTCAAAAAACTTTCTTTTGCAAGCTAAGTATTTGTACAGTTATTAGGAACAGCAATAAAAAGTCAAGAGCTTAATGGAGCCACAGATTTCATGATTCCCTTTCATAATTCTTTTATTTTAAGCTACTATTCCTGACCTAAGCACTGCAGAAAGTCAGAGCCTTATATTTTTCCTAAAGTCTCTGCTAGAAAGTGTGAAAATAGGTCTTAGGGGAGCAGAATATTAGACAAGATTTGGAAGAAGAATAAAGAAAGAAATGCAGCATCCTTAGGGACTGAATTTAAAGCTCCACAGTTCTGTAAAACACATTCCTTGCCTGAGTCCAGCAAATACTTCCATGCAGGAGCCACATTCCTGTTTTCTCTGTGTAAATTCTGTATCCTATGAGCATGGAGAGCCAGGAATGCTGCCCCAGTGATGTATTTTAAATTAAGAAGCCATGATTGGGAGAAAATCTTCATTAGAAGATACTGGCAGATTTATAACTCAGTTATAAGTGTTTGGAGATAAATAATAAAAAAATATAAAAGGGCAAAAGGTTTTTGCTAATTAACTCTAGAGTCACTCATCCCTCCTCAGTTCCAGGGCAGATCACACAAACATCACACCTCAAAAATACTGAGGTGACATCCCTGAGCAGGTAAATTTCACTCCTGAATTCTGTCCCTAATGGTTTTAACCAGATTCTGGCAGAAGAGTGTAAATACATTAAAAAAAACCCCCAAACCATAAAAACTAAATAATGTAAAAAGTAAGAAAAATCCACTCCCTCAAGCCTCCTTGCTCAAATTTGGCTTGTGCTGGAGGCAAAGGACCAAAACTGCTTTGCTTTACCTAAATCAAATCACAAAAATATGTTTTCACCACTAAAACCACCAGTAGAAAATAGTTTCTAAATACAAATCTACCTAACTGATTAGAAGGAAACTACTGTTTGTTTTAAAGGGAAAAAGCCACTGTACATAAAACAAAAAGCAGTGAAGAGCAAGAGCAATAGAGACATCTCACAAATAACTGATTTCAGGTGCACAGCCCAGAAACCACGATAAAAATGACAAGGGTTACTCAAAGATCCATCAGGATCCCCAAAGTCCCAGGGCCAGGAGAGGCAGTCAGTGATTTAGTGCAGGAGCACCTAAGGAGCCCCACAGGTGATTTTTTTCCATCACAAGAGAGCACAAATAATCACCACAGCTTAACTGTTTCTGTTCTGCTCCTGCATCTCACAGGGCAGGATAACTTGAATTCAACAGGAATAAAACTGATTTTAACCCCTCCCTTCCAATTGTTTTGCTCCCAAAAAAATCTCTGCACGGATCCAGAAGCAGAGAAAATAAAAGTTGATGTTGTTGCTGGGTTTGTTTATTTAAGTCCCTTTCAGCATTTTATAATTTTGCAATAAAGCCTCTGCTTTAAATGTTGCTTTTTAATGAAACACACAAGAAGTTGATTCTTTAAACTCCTGTAAGAACTGGGGCCCTGTCCTTTTCCCTGTGTGGAATCAGAAGGCCCACGCTGACAGAAATCACACACATTCTTACCAGCTGTCAGGATGGTTTTAGCACTCTGCACTATACTGGAGGATCTCACAATTCCTGAAATGCCTGCAGAGGGAAAAGCACACAGATGTTACTCATCTCAGCACTTGTGTGGAGGGTTTTTTTCCCCTCCACCATGCACAAGTTAAATATTGTTCCAGTTACACAATCAAGCTAGCCTGAAAGTAAAACATACACTGAGAAAATTTGGGTTTGCTCTGCTTTTTCATACTAATTAAAGCATTCTCTAAACTATTTTATTTTTTTATATATGTAACATACAGAAAAAATCTCAAATCAGTATTAAAACAGACAACAAGCAGTAGGCATTGATCAAATCCATTTATTTAGTGCTCCCATTAGCTCTCTACTAATGATTAATCACAGAGGATTCAGAGTTGTTTCATCTAAGTGCTGGTAAATTAACAGCCTAGAGCAGAACAAATGATACTCCCTGTTTACTTCAACATGGAATTGGGGTTTGGCACTTCTCTGATCAAGCACAGACACCTCCATTGTGCAGCTCTTCCCTGGCTTTTCTAAATTACAGCTTGTGGAGATCAGGCTTGTTTACCACTGTGGCACATTGAGTTCTCATTGTCCAGGGGTTCTTAATAGAACAGTTAAAAAAAAAAATCTTTAATTTTTTTTTTTTTTTAGAACTATTAAGTAGTATTTGTTCTAACACATCTAAAAGCGTACTGATAAGTACAAAACTACTCACATCACTAAATACTTGAAAAAAAAGTAGAGCTGCAGCAGTCTCAGAGTTTATTTTCCACAGTGACACATTCTGCATTGACTCATAGAATAAAATTTCAAATATTTTAAAATCCTGCTTCACTATTGATGAACAAAGCTCAGCATAGTCCTTGTGTAAGTAAGGATACAATATTCCACTGGAAAATCATTTGAGGGGTAGGAATAGGGAAGGGAAAGGAACAAATTGTGTTGATGCAGCAAAATATCTTGGGACAATGCAATGCAACTTGAGTGATCAGCTCTGTCTTGTAGGATTCCCAAATGGCTTGGCCTGGCCTTTACCCAGACTGATGAACCAGGAAAATGCTTTGACCACTATAAAGTGAAAGAATATCTTGATTTGTTCTCCTAAGAGTTTGAACTGCAGGGCCTGAGAAGCTGTGTCCACTTTGGTGCTGCACTGCTGCTCCCTGTGCAGGCACAGCTACAGGAACACAACCACAGCACGAGGAGCTCAGGGGGCTCAGAGCTCTGTGTGCACCTCAGACACTGCAGCCCCTGCTCCCAGCTCCAGCTTTTATCCCTTTCCTGGCTCAGCCCAGCCCGAGGAAGAAGCTGAACACCTCCTTGTCCAGGTGCAGTCCATGGAGAGCTGTGTCACGTCGTGACACGAATTGAGCAGGCACTACACGCTGAAGGTAAAAAGGAGAACTTTATTTACATTTTTCTAGATTTTATAGATTCTCTAAAGTGAGAGCGGATTGGAGGGTGACATCCCTCCTCTGAATCACACTGGCTAGGTGAACAGTCTGTCAATTTTCTCTTCTTCTAAGAAAGAATGTGAAAAACACAGTGTTTTGGTAAAAAGTGTGGGAACTCTGACTCCAAGACTGTAAACATCAGAAGGCTTCGAAAAACCGGGGCGACAGAGCTGCAGCACCCAGGAGATTTATCTCCCCCACAGAATCCTGGCTGAGAGCTCCCTCAGCCCCATGGTTAGTGGCTGGTGGCTCCCAGGCTTCTTGGGAATTCCTGCTGTGCTCAGGGAGCTTGCAACATTTGCTACATGGAACAGAAGATGTGTCAGGGTCTTAAAATGCATCAAGGACCCCAAGTACTGAACTTTCTCATTTTCCTGCAGTGTCCCACAACATGGGTGTCTGCAGCATCAGCTTTAACTTGCTCACATGACATAATCTTGCCTCAGATTGTGCTGATGAGAAGCACCTCAGCCTTTTTGCTGCGAGCTGGAGCTCTGTGCCAGGCTCACATGTCTGGGCTAACCACGATGACTGCGAGGGGAAATGTCAGCAAGTCAGAAAATGACCTCAGCCTTGCCATCTGTGACTGGCAGGATACAAAGCTCAGTGCTTGGATGAAGATGGAAGCACCAGGGTTAGGTGATCCAAGCAGGCCACACTATTATCCCTTCAATTCTGCCTCTTTCAGGACCCAAGCCAAAAGACATCTTCCTGTAGCACCAGGAATGCTATTGATAATATTTCAGATAACCTGTCTGTAATCAAATCCAAACCCAGGCTTTTAGCAATGTATTTCATGATTCATCTCCTGGGTTTTTTCACCCTTCTCTTTAACCCACCCTTCTGAAATAGGAGAACATGTACAATAGATTTGTGTATCTATCATGTCTTAAAGGAGATTGCAGACATTGGCCCAGACCTACCCTGATGCACCACAAATCCACAGTCAGGGTCATGGGCAACTTGCAGTAAAATTTCTTCCACATCTCTGTTCTTTCCAGGAGGGTTTACCAGGGCAGTTATTTTCTGTTGTAGAGTCTTTGGCAGAGCCATAAGCTGTGTAAATTGACCTTCTGGACTTTTATCAATCTGAAAGTAATAAAAATAAGACGTTAAAAACATTCAGTTCTCTTTTTTTTTTTTTTTTTTAAAGAAGAGAGAAAATTGACCTCTGATAAATATCTCACAGAACCTGATCCATTTCACTAGAAAAGGTCCTTGACAATGCTAATAAAAACTTCCCAAGCACAGGGAAATGCAGTATCTCACCTCTCAACTTGAAGAATGACTCAGGCAAGGGTTTTTATTCAAGAGAAGACACACATGATCTTGCTGTGTCTGCAAGTAAGTTTTCATTGAAACTGTATCATTTCTGTTGTATCCAATTTCCTTTGGAAACCCAAGTACAGGACAATAAAAAAAAGTTCCCCAAAGACCACTCAGCTGAGTTTCTTCTGCCTGAACATAATCAAACTGCAGACACACACACATTTCTTGTTTAGTTTGAAAACCATTTTCTCTGCTCTAAACTCCAAACCACATCTGGTTTGTATAATTGGAAGAAAACATTCATCCCACATTTTCCAATCTAAATCAGAAATCCAACGAGCCTTTTTTGAATACAAAGATACCAACACGCAGGCCTGGACAGATTCCTCCAAAATGTAATGCACGATGGGGCAGAGCTCTCCAAAAGTGGAGGAAAATCTGAAGAGCTCCATTTCCTCCCACACAAGGTTTTTAGCCACTTCACGGAGACATCAGACAGAAGTCTGGTTGCCCTCTCCACTCCCTTTTGTCAGTGTGGAGAAAATGATCTCCAGATGAGTCAGCCACAACTGCAGCAGCACTGACAGCGAGCAGCTCTGAGCATTGTGTGGGAGGAATCCGTGCCTGAACCAGAACTCAGAGCTGGGCTCGGCCTTCCCTTGCTTCTGAGGGACCTTTGAAGAAGGAATTTTCTCTGGAGCTCTGCTTATCCTGCAGAAGGGGGTTCTATTCTGTGTTAACTGCACCCCCAACAGCACTCAGCCACCTCAGGCTGGGCAATAACTGCCAATAACCACAGGAAGGTGTGAGCAATGAAGTATTAAAGCACTTTGTTGATTAAATGCCCTCATTTTGCTGTTGATTAGAAGCAGTCTTGATGACTGTTATGGGATTGTGGAGAGATTTATGATCCAGCAATAAATCTGCAGCATGCTACCAGGATTTGTTTGAAGGAATGTTTTCTTGAAGGAAGTGTTACTCATTCTTTCCCAAATTCATTTAAATATTGCTTCCACCCAACTGCTCACAAGCAATAACAAAACATGCAGACAGCTGCAGGATAATACAGATTTGCCTGTGTTTTATCCCAAAGCACTGCAGTAAAACTGTTTACTGTACTCAAGCCTGCAGTTAAATCAATTCCTAACTAAGACACATCCTAAAAGGTGGCATTTGGGAGAGAATTACCAAGGCTTGAGGATAAAGAGGTGTCCATGTCCATGAGACGAGTGCTGCTATTTGGGACTTCACTACAAAGCTTATATCACACTAATATTCACACAGGGACACACAGATTGCAAAAGGAAAAATTGCTACTGACTGTGGCATCTCTCCCCTCACTGCAATGTTACACCAGACAGATGGAATTCAAGGTATTGGTCACTCTGGATTTCCCAAAAAACTAAGGAAAAAATGGTTTTGTATGGGTATTAATGCCAGAATTTCTCTTGGCTTTAGTCAGCTGATCTGCATAGCGAGAACTCGAGGAGGTTTTTTGTGAGATGCAGTTTTTGATTGCAGAAAGTTGCACCTCTAAGTTACAGCCTCATCCCTCTAACACAAACCATCTGTTTATTCCTCACTTCCTAGCCTGTTATTTCCATATGGAAGCCATTAGAACACACATTTTACAATGATCTGCTCCGGTTCCCTTGCTGGGGTCTCTTCTGTGCCCATACTCAGAGAAAATGAGCAGTAGTTCCTCCATATGAAAGAACTGGTATTTAAGGCAAGTCTGCAGAATGAACTGAACAACAGGAACACAACAAACAGCAAGCACAGAGACTACAGAGACAGCTGCTCTCCTGGTGAGAGTCAGAATTCCTGCCTTCTGTCAGTGACAAAGCTGTTTAAAGGAGAACACTTGCCTCCAGCCTTCCCAGATGGTGCTTGAACACCACTTGAGGGCAGTCCTGGAGTATGGAACTGTAGAGCTTCTGGAAATGGGCAACGTTGGGCTTCACTATGTTCTGCACTTTGGATTTGTCTTCTCCTATTATCATTCTGAAATCACCTAGGCAGGAAAAGAGAGAGTTAAGCCATTAGGAAATCTCCCAAAACATGAAAAAGGAGAATATAACAGAAATCAACACAGTACAGAGCTGTCACCTAAAACTCTAATCTCCAATATTAGATATGCCAATGTAATCCACAATAATCACCTTCTAAGAGTCAAAAAACCCTCTTCAAACACCTTTAAGCACAGAAAAAAAGGCCTTGAAGGCACATATTGTTATGTGGCCTCTGACAAAATGTCATCAGTCCACATCTTCACATGGACAACAAAATAATTCCAGCTGTCAAGTAACAGTTACAGTCTTTGCAACCATACCTCAGTCTCAGCAATTAGTAAACAAATTGCCCAGTCCTCATCCTTTCTATCCACAAGCAAATGAGCTGAAATTTTCCAGTTTGAGAGGTAATAATTTGCATTGTTTCTGCACTCCAAGGGCAGTACCTGGAGTTCAGCTAATGGCAGTCATGGTAAGATCACTGGATCACTTTTCCTCTAAGCCATGTACTGTGTTAGTAGTTTCAAAAAGAAACTCCTTTTTAACACCACTGTTACATTACCGGCCTTTACATTTTCTTTTCAGATACATGACTGAGAAGTTTCAAAGAGAATAAATGAAAAGCCAGTCAGTTTGTATTAAAGCATTCCACCACCTCTGTTAGCTACCAGCCTTGCTGAGTTTCCAGCCAGGAGTTAGATGCTCAGTGTAGCTTGTATCAACAACCAAAATTCTCAATCAATTCCTTTTCCCACTTCCCACATTCAGGAGATAAATGTTGTTGAAAGGTGGCAACTTGCTAGCCTTCCTTCGTTTATTTCAGTTTATGCCAAGCCACAAAACAAACACTTCGCATAT
Source organism: Hippolais icterina (assembly GCA_013400075.1). NCBI lineage: Eukaryota > Metazoa > Chordata > Aves > Passeriformes > Sylviidae > Hippolais > Hippolais icterina. The sequence goes on from VWYN01025800.1 coordinate 14,235, forward strand.
AAATGGTACTGACTCAGTGCTCTCAAAAAATGCAGGAAAAAATAAAGGATGAACATTTCCTAAATTGAAGCATGAACAACTCTTTTCAGCAGTCTCCAAGGAGACTGATTAGAGTAACACATAAAATCAATTTTGCCTACTAGTACAGCCTCTGAAAGGCTTAACGAAATGGCAGCAAAATAAATATCCACCAGCAGCATTTTTCTTGTACAGTCCCAACTGGGAGCTGTGTTGCTTCAGCTTTGTTCACACAGCACAGCCAGCCTCAGCATTTTGCTGATTTTTGTTAGATTGCACTGTTTCAAAGAATAGATAAAAAGTATCTTGGTCACTGGTGCCCATCAAGAATCCAATGCCAGTGCTGGGCAGGTTCCAGGTGGGCAGGAAAGCAGTAACATCCCTGGCTGGCAATCCCAGTGTCAGCACAGCCTCTTCCTGATGCTTTGAACAGGCAACCACACAGGAAAGAACTGCTCTGGAAAAGCAAGTTGCAATCTGAACTGCCCTGAGAAGCGTTACATAAAACAGTGACACCCCTCAGCACGGCCAAGCTGCAGCTTAGACCCCCCTGTGCTTCCTTTAAAAGCCAAAAGTGCATTTCTGTATGAGCCAAGGAAGTGCTGTGTGAAGTACAACTCCAACCCAACTCCTTCATAGTAATTCCAGTAAGCGTGTCAGCATTTAAAAAGCAATGCTGAGTTAAATTGTAACAATCACATCTTGCAATTGAAGAACCATTTGCAGTAGTTTCTTCAATATTTTTCCTTACCAATTTCTTAAAAAAAAAAAAAAGAAACTCAACAAATACCAATCAGGAGCGTTAATTGTAAATCAAAGAAATCATTATCTGGATCTTTAAGTTAACTAAATAGGAACCTCAAACACAGCACACTCCAAAAGAGATGACAAGGTATGAGTCAGACTATCAGATGACTCAACATCGCACTGAGTGCAAAGAAATTTTTTTTTTTCCCCAAGGTTTTGAAACATTCCACCAAAATACAATCCATGCAAACAGAAGAGAACCCCAATTATTTCATCATATCCAACCACTCACACTTAGCTGTTCATAAATCCAGCAGGTATAGGCAGCGTTGCTGATGCAGCTACACCTATTTCCTGTGAATAAACCCAATTATTGGAGCTGTTACATAAGCACTGCTCGGAGAGAATTCGTGGTGAATGCAGCAGTGCAGACCCAAAGCAAGAAGGGAGATGATTGATCACACATGAGGCTCCAACTGTGCTCCAGCTCTTCTCAGGCACTTGAGAGCCCCACACTCACCAGAGTAGGAGAGTCCAGCAATCTGCATGTACAGGTCCTCCTCAGAGAAGCTCTCGGGCAGCATGAGGAAGGCTGCTGTCACTGCACTCTTCAGGTTGCTGACAAGGGCTGCCTGCAGCCTGCTGTTCTCATTCTGGGCCAGGATTTTCACCTGGAAAGGCAGAGCCATTCGCAAGCAAGACTTTAGGAAAGTGCTACTGAAGCTGGAGCTAGAAATGTTATTTATTTTTCATGCCGGATTGAGTGAGGGATTAATTAAAGATTAGATCTTATTAGCATGGTACAAGTAGTAGAGCATCCCCACTGTGTGAGAGAAAGGAACATGTTTTTAAGCATTAACACTCTGCTAGAAAAAACAGTTTTCACACACAGGTTTGGAAGTGCTATATGCACCAGACATGAGCTAGTAAGAGTTAGTCAATTTTTCATACTCATAAATTTAAAATTAATCAGAACAGGAAATATGAATGCATCAACAGAAATACTTCACATGTGATTGTGCAATAAGAAAAAAGACTATACTAAAAGAGAACAGAACACCCAGACAGAGGCAAGTTTTCTTATTCATCTTCATTTTTTTTTTTTAACAGAGGACTCCCCTGCCAAATGCTTCAAGTAGTTTCTCAGACAGGGGTTGTCCTAGAAGAAACAGGGCTTTATTTTTGCATTTTGCATGAGCAGAATGTGAAGTCGAGGGGCTCTTCACTTATCCATGAGGAGCAGATCATTTGAATGCCTCTATCTGCCACAAGAAGTGTTGATTTTTAGGAAACATTGAAACTGTTCAAGACTGACTAGAAAATCCAATCACCTAGGACATGGAAATATACTGGAATAAAAAGCAGAATCTTTGGTAAGAACTGAAGATAGAAACACACTGGCAGATGAAGGGAAGCTGGTTCAGGAGATGGATAACTGTGCACTTCCAGAAACAACTCCCCTAGGAACCCCTGCTCGGTGTGAGTCTGTCTTTTTCAAGTGTTCTGCTTAAGCAATAGTGCCTTGCTTATAAAATCCAGCTTTTTAATATTTGCCTGCTCTACAGCACCTTAAAACTCAGCCCCACTGGCCATTGTGAACAAAGGTACCCCCCTTGGTTTCTGTCAAATCTCATCAATCAATTCACTTAGATGAACATTCCTATCTTGTTGCTACAGGGAAAATCTAAGGGAAGTCAGAACAGAAAAATCTGTGGCACTCCAAGCAGTCACACAGGTGACTACAATACCTCAGGATTGCCAAGGAAGCATCAGGAAGTTAGGGACATGGCAAGGACACCACAGCTAGAGCCTTTTAAAACATGAAACCCAGCAGAGATTCTATTCCTCCTCATGGAAAACACCAGCCTTGCTTTGGAGAAGCAAAAGGAATAACCTCCTCCTTTTCTACAAATCCCCCCTAATACAAAGCTGGATTTTTTCAAAAGAAAATAATACACTAAGCTTCAAAATGTGAATGCTTGAAACACTGATAGCATTTATGAACAAATTTTAAACTGTTCAGAGCGCTACAAATCTCCCAGGAAGTCAGAGTGCCATGGGTATCACCCTGGTAAAATATGAATGTTGATTTTTGGGGTAAATCTGACAGAGCACTCCAGTTAAGGAAGGCTTTTCCACAGTACAGAGAATTTATATTCACTGTACCATGTCACAAATCAAAGCAGCAGCAAATGCAGTTACACTGAAAACAGCTATTCACTATTCACTGTTGATGTGCCATCCAGAATTTTCCCTTCAGTTGTCTTTCTCAATGGATTAAGTTTCATTCTCTATAAAGATAACAGCTGCTCTAGCCTGGATCATGCTGTAATACATCTCTGGAGATAAAGGCAGTAGTCTGAGACAAGCTATTCAAACTTTCACTCCAAGTTTTCTAGCTAAAAGCATAATTAACTTCTGTTCCAAGACCTGAAGAGACTTCTCCTCTAATTCTCCCCCTCTCCTCGTAACAAATTTTCCCTTAGCACTGCTGCCATCTGCTGAAAGCACATCCAGGCAGGCACAAGGGGGAAAGCAAAGATTATTTTTTATGATCCAAATATGGAGGAGAAAAACCAACCTGCAGAACCCACGGTTCATTCAATTATGAGGCAGACAGTAACAGCACAGCAAAGCTGCTTCCATCTTTAAAGATTTCCATTCTTTATCTGTGTTAAACTTTGGCCACCCCTATAATCTGTTATAAAAGGCAAATAATGCATTTAATATTAAAGGGACTTGGTATTAATAGAGTCCAGTTATTCAAGATTTCCTACAGGCAGCAAACTGTTATTCATACACTCACCTTTAGGGATTCTTTTTCCACAGAACATCATTAAGAATTACATTTCACCTCCCCTCTGAGAGATTATCCCTCTGGGGCTACATCCCTAAATCAGGGCAGATTATTTGAGCAGTACTGCTGCACAGATCCCTAACAGATAAAGTGCAAACTCCAACTGGTTATTTTCCAGCCCTGTAATCTCCTGCATTTCCAGAGAGAAAACTGAGCAGTTACCGGCTTTTGGAGGCGCCCAGCCACATAGAGAGTTTTCCAGTGAAACAAATCCTCAAGCAGGGCATCAGTGCTAATTACTCCATATTTTATCACCTGGAAAACACAAAGCAAAATAAAGGCTTTTAAAAAAACCTATACCTGCATCATTTTTCCTACATGGAACTTACTACTTGCCATAGCTGTCCTTAATTCTGAGGCACACGTAACTCCAATAAAAAATGGAAAACATTTTTATGTTTTAATTAACACACGAGGTAAAAGAAAAATCTCCTGTTTACCTTCAAATTTCTGCAGGGAGAAAATGGAACACATGAAACTAAGATCCTTTCTAGAATCAAAGCTGCTAAAGTCAGCAGCCAAATATTACAATAGATGGAATAATCCACATTATCCTTCACAATACTAAAAAACCTCAAGCAATAGTTTGTCTGAGACCTAAATTAAACCTCCAGACATTTATATATCCTGTTATATCCTGTTATTTGTATTAATTTATCGGGAGGTGGGGTTTGTATCAGGGAGTTTTTTCTTTTGCTCTTTGATGTTTGGAAAAAAAAATTGTGATTTTGCACCTTATTTTACGTAACTGAAAAATCCATGGGACTTTCCAGAGGTTGTTACCAGTCTGCACTACCTGAATTTCCAAAGATTATCAAGGCAGCCAGCTCCAGAATTTCTGGAGAACAAAGGACCACAGCCTGTGATATGACTGAGTCATTAGAACATAAGACCAGGGCATAAAGAGCCAAGAACACAATGTCATGGCAAACACCACTGGTCCTTCAAGTGAAATCCCAAATCCCTTTCCACATCAAACAAATAAGGTTTAAACCCCAAAATCTCATACAGGGACAAGAAGAGCAAGACTGACAGTGTTTCCCTCACTCCTCCCTACCAAACACAGGAACAGGATTTGCTGGACAAGAACCACTCACCAGAATTATTAATGACACCCAAGCCTCACAGGTCAGCATATGAGACACTAAACAACACAAATGTCAATTCCAACTTGCTGTTTTAACTTGCATTTTGTAGCAAACAGTGCACTTTGCTGTTACTACATGGTCAACTGCTGAAATGAAGCACCACCAGAACTTTACCACCACCAAAACAGGCAGACAGAAAGCAATAAGGAATATAAATCCAATTCTCCAAATGCTTCGGCTGTAAGTTCCAAACACTGCTCATACTTCTAAGGTGCAAGACCAGCTGCTCTGTTTGCTTTTTAATTAAAATGCTGCTAGTGAAACAGTTTGAGACATAAATATTGAAGATACCACGAGTTCATCTACAATTACAATCTGCAATATTTGCTTCCTGAAATCTGCTTTAAGCTAATCATTTTAATACTTCACAGACATAAATATTTGACTTGATTCACTCAGACTACTTGTACTTACCCTGCCATCACACGGCACTAAGGTGTTGTAGTAAATTCCTGCTCCGTAGCCCTGTATGGTACTTATCTTTTTGGGTCCAAAAAATTTAAGGAAGGAATAATGACTCCTGTTCTTTGACAAGTTTGTCATATGCCAGGTCGCAGCATCATCAACAGCAAACACAAAGTCCAGCATATTTGTCTGAGGATAACAAGAGGGGTGATGGGGTTTAAGTGTCAAAAAAAGCCAATGTTATTATATTAATTTAAGATATACACAGTATCAAACTTCCAGCTAAATATTTTTCATGAGTAAAAAAATAAAAATAAACCCCAAACCACATGTATTAATGGAGTTAATGGAGTATTAATGGAGATACAGTTTAAGGGTTCCAGTGAAGTTGTATATTTATTTATCAAGTGTATCAGACAGTCCAAAATTTTCCTCTCCTGGTCATGGCCAAACTTCAACCGTCCAAAACAGGGGAGCAGGTGTGAGATCTTCACCACCCTAACTCACAGCTCAGTGGAACACCTTACAGTGTTAATGAACATCACCTTTTGGCCATGAATGGGGGAATGTGGGCATATAAAGGCACCACCCGAGAGCTGCCAGCAAGGAACTGCATTTCTAGAATATTCCTTTGTAGTGTATTACTTTGCTTCTGTCAACAAAACCCAAAAAATAAACATTATTTCCAAGCTGTTGGCCCTCAGAAGATGAGGAAGCCCCCCCAGACTGTTGGGACAAGCTGTAATAACCGTCTTTAAACGCAGTGGTAAATAACCTGACACACACTCGATACACACTGGGCCGAAAGGGACCCCGAGCCCCCCACCATGACAACCCCACTGCCGGGACCGCCCCGGGCAGCCCCTGGGCACGGACCGGACACCCGCCCCGCCGCTGTTCCCTCGGAGATTTGGGATCTTCGCCCCTCGCCGCTCACACGCCGCAGGGCCGGAGGCGGCTCCGCTACCCGGAGCGCCGCGGGGCCCGAGCGCTCACCTCGCCGTGCTCGGCCGAGGCCCCCGCCTGCCGGAACACCCCGGAGCCGTAGGCGAAAGCCAGGCTGAGCTCCTGCGGGAAGTGCGCCAGAACCCGGCGGAACTTCACGGCCGAGCTGGACAGCACGGGCAGCGCCATAGCCCCAGCCCCGGGCCCGCCCGGCACGGCGCGGCCTGGCCCGG
>VWYN01025800.1:21122-37348 GCA_013400075.1 Hippolais icterina
TTTCAGTAGGATCAATAAGAATGGAAAATATTGAAGTTAATCATTGATATTTCATGTAACTAAAAGGTATAAATTGTAAATCCGAATGTATCTCCAGAGAACGGATTTGGGTCGAAGGAAACCCTCGTTCTCTTTGGGCCCAAAAATAAAAAGCACTGCATATAGCCATGCTGCTGTGACTACATGTTTTTATTCCTACGCTAACACACTCAGGATCCCCTCAGTGCTCCCCTCTGTGCTCCCTCAGCACTCCCCTCAGGTCCCCTCATGGTCCCTTTAGGCTTCCCGGCGGGTCCCCTCTGTACCCCCATGGTCCCCTCAGTGCTGCTCTCAGGGTCCCCTCATNGCCCCCAAGCTCTGCTGTCCCACCAAACCAAGCACAGTGAGGTGATGTTCAGCATGTGGGCCTAACATTGTCTTCCACCCTATCACTGCTTCATCTTCATTTTTTTAGGTCATCGCAATTCTTCCCCTGTTCTTCGATTGTTTTTCCTCCTCTTTCTTTCTATTTTTTTTTTTTTTTTTAATTCATATTTTATCCTGTTCCGAGGCTTTCCTCAGGACTTGTTGCCGGCGTTACAGTTCTTCACACATCCCCCGGGGAGCACAAACACAAACCCACAGCGTTTAATCATCGTGGTTGTGCTCAGGGCTGTCTCACGCTCTCCTCGTGCTCAGCCTGCCTTGCTTTGAATGTTCAAGCCCTACACAATAAACCTGTCTGAGCTCCGTGTGAGTGCTAAATGTATAAATGTGCCTCATGAAATTGAAGCGTGCCTTGTTCCCTCATGATTTTACACTTGCCTGCATCTGGTACTCAAAAATCACATTTTGTCTTCCTATGGTTTATGGCTTTCAAAATTGCCTACCTGAGGTCTGAGGAAAGGCTGGCAGTCGGAGATAAATTTATGCTCTCACTAAATTCCAAACACCGTAAGATCTTTAGACATCACTGGGCTCATAATATCTGCTGAAAACAAATATGAAATGTTCTGTTACTTTGTTACACCCAAGGAAGTTTGAGATGCACAGCTAAGTCACCCTCTATACAATTATTATTCTGAAGACAGGTAAACATATGATAAATGGGCATTGGGAATTTGGGGACAGAGCACCTGAAGCATTGTATTGGCAAACAATGTAAAACTTTAACAGTATGAGGCAGGTTCCATCATAAAACTGCACCAGATCTCTGCTTTTCTGAGCTTTTCTACATCAAATGATGCAGCCAGAGAGACCCTTCTGAATATTCACTTCCAGAGGAGAAACCATGGCATGCTAGGAGGAATGTGTTTTTATTAGAAATAATCACATTATAAGTAATGAATTTTTATTACTCTGAATAATAAGATCCCAAAGGCCCAATTATGGCTGGAGTTTGGAGACTTCTGTTCTCCCCTAGGGTTGTGATTCAGTGCCCAGTGAAGTCTCTGAGCTGATTTAACTACTCATAAGTCAGATCATGGACCTTGTTCTTTCCTCTGTGAAAGTATTTTCATTATTAAAGGTATTAATAACACATTGGTATTAAATGCTACATCAATATATAACCATAATTAATAATTATTATTTAAATACTTCATGGCACACAATATAAAGAACAGCAGATTGTTGGGCTTACATTTAAAGGTTTTTTTCCTGCTGCTTAGGTTTGCCAAAGATTTTGCATCACTTTTGAGAGAACAATCTAATTCTGCAGAACAATTTATGGAAGTACACAAAGAAACATTTTGGTGATATAAGTAACTAGTATTGCCTGGCTATTCTTTTTTGTCATTATTTAGAAAACTTAATGCAAAAGCTTGAAATATCTATATTGACTTACTGGTCAAGCTTGTTTTCTAAATTCAAGTCACCTTCTTTGCTTCTATAAAGAAGTCTAATTTTATTAAATCAAAGTAGAAGCTGAAGGCATTTATATATATTGTTATGGATGGTATGGAACTAGAATACACTTATTCTAATAAAAAAGTAAAAAAGGGGAAGTTTCTTTGAAAATTAATAGGCAGGTAGCCTTCAGAAGGAAGTTGTACTGTTTGCTATATATTAAAAATTAAGCTAACAAAGCAAACTTTTGAGAGGGTGTGATATCTGGGGCATTTTTCCTTGGATATTTGTACATTAGAGAATATCTGGGCAAGAGGTTGCTCAAATATTGCAGAATAGTCCATCTCCACCTCTACCTTGCCAGCTCAAATTCTCTCCATGAGGCTTCCAAGGTGGATTTTGTTCAAAAAAACTTAAAGGCCCTGTTTTTCAACTTCCCTACAGCTTGTTCTTTGCTATTCTTCCTTAGCTGACTTTTATATATTTTAAGCTAAATCTAAAGTTTATTTCTTACATCTACTGCTGACTTTTAAATGGATTTTGTTTCCAGCAGCACAGGCAGTGTCGAGATTAATTGTCTGGAATAACACTCAGCTCATCTGAAAGTTTATGTAAAGCTATGTTATGTCTCATACTGATTCTGAACTTGGCCTCTAATCTGTTTTTCAGTGGAAGAAAAACCCCTGAAAAAAAAAAAAAAGAAATAGAAAAATTTGCTTTGCTAACTTTGGTAAGAGAGCCTGCAAACACCAGAAGGTCTTTGGTTTGATTTTCACTCTCAGCCAGCACTGCTGATGAAGGGAGCAGTTCTTTTCTACCCGCTTGTATCAGTGTAGGTGTTTGCGTGGCTGCAGATCAGAACAGATTGGGGAATTGATGTGGGTTCAAACCAACTGTTTGGGCTTGTTGGGGCTTTTGGAAGCAGTCTAGTTTTAACCAGGTCACCGGTGTGCTTCACCACACATGTTTGTGTTGGTATAAGCAGGAGAGATGAGAAGATCTCCTGTTGACAGTGCTGGTTCAAAAGAGAAGAGTACTTGTTTGGGTTTTTTTTAACAGAATTTTCTCACTTAAAATCTTGGCTGTGATTGAGTCCATGCATTAAAGTTGTGTAAGGAAGGGAGCAACATTCTGCGTCTTGCACAGTCTTCTGCCTTTATTCATTCCTTTCCAGCCAAATAAGTTCTAATACTACAGAGAGCATGACAGGAGTGTGACCTTGAGCCTTTATTTCATGTTTTGGCAATAAAATGCACACTTTGAATAGCCCCCACATACATGCACGTGTATTTTTTTTCCTGCCTTGCCACCCCTGTTCTCTCCAGCTCATTAGAGTGAAGGAGTCTCACAGAGATTGCCTCTGCTCAGGGTCTGAATTCCAAGAGATATTTGCAGCTCACTGCATCTATTGCACGATAGAAAACTCCAGTTTGGGTCTTTACAGAGTTATCTTAATAACAGCATCTTTAATTAAGATAATAGTTTCATTAACTTAATTTGAGAACCTGAATACTCACAGTCTGTCGGTTCAGGAGTTGGTGGCAGTCTGGAGCTGGGCTCAGCTCTCCTCTCTGCAGCCTGGGAATGCTGTGGTTTGGGAGGTGCTGAGTACCTCACTCACAGTGGTTTTGCTGCCCCAGAGTCTGCTCAATTGGTTCTTCCTCTGCTCTTGCCTCCGTGGATCTTCCTCCAACAAAACTGACACCTTTGTGCCCTTCAGTTTTGCAGTAGTGGGGAATCTGTCCCACTTTTCCACAGCATGTGTCTGCTTGGTGGAGGTGGCAGACTCCTGGGAGTGTAGAGTTGCTGCTTCTTGCCTGTAACTGTTGTAAGTAAAAAAAAAAAAAATCATTTTCATAAAGTAGTGGCAGCATCTGGAATCAGCAACTTGTGCTGTTTGTTTGAAATGTCTGTGTGTTTCTGTGATTACACTATTTGAAATTCTCCAGCGCTCCATCTTTTATTTATTTCAAGCATGGGCTCTGTTAATTGTCGCTGGTGCAGCTGCACACACATCTGACTTGGATTGCTGTTTTTATATGCTAACAACTAAACACCACCAGGTGTCCTCTGTTTCTGTACCAGATCTGAATTACCTCCTGGAGATCCTCCTCTGGCTTGGAAAATATTCATTTTAAACAAACCCCGGGGGTGAGGGGTGGCACACAACCCTTTTTCCTCAGCTTTGAAGAGGCTGTGGTGTGCAGCCAACATGGGAACGTTAGGGGATTTGCACTCTATGTTACATTTTGGTAGCACTGCTTTCCCCCTCACCCCTACAAGCTTATTTGTGACCCTGTGACTCATCCGTGTCCAAGGGATCATTTTCCAGCTAGGACACAGAAGTAGCTGGATATTTCCAGTTGTCTCTTCCAGACCTGTTGATGAAAGCAGCTCAACCATCATCACACACAAGCTCATCCTTCTCTTACTGAGAGTTTATTAGCAGGAGCAGTTAGTACCAATCAACAAATGGATTTTTGCTAGAATAGTAGTCAAGATAATTGAAACAAAAATGAGCATAAAAGCTGGTTAAATACTGAAATTTGTGTGTTTTCTTCTTGCCTTGGTCCTGTCTCCTTGCTTGTTCTAATCAGGAAGGGATTTCTGTGACAGACTGGCAATGTGTGAGAGAACATATTTTTACACAGCAACACATCCCTCTGTGGGATGCAGCGAAGCACTGGGAGATGAAAATCGTGCTGTGTCCTTGCAGGTGGTGCACTGCAGGCTGCTCCATCCCGTAAGAGGCAGATTTATTTTGTCCCCAGCAACTTCTGAGCTCAGGAAAAAAACTTCTGACTTCTCTCTATGGGAGCAGCTGAAATCCCCGGGGAGCTTTGTAGAAGTGATCCCTAGCACTCAGTCTTCCTCCTGAATGCTTTAAACCAGTATTCCACCTCCCAGCTTTTAGGGAAGTTACACCTTATTTTGGATAAGAGATAGGAGAAAAAAAAGCACATTTTATGTCTTTTTTCCCCCTCTCTGTGGAGACATCAGACAGCAACAAATGAGGGTGTTCCCTTGTGCCATTATTAGATGGAACAAGTAGAAGCCGTAGATTATCCCCAGTTCAATACTTTCTATTTCAGCTCTGTGCTCCTGAATTATTCACAGCCCTGGCTCTGGAATGGTAACAGAAGCCCAGCTGCCTTCCCAGCAGCGTTAACCTCGAGCCACACCAGATGGTGGCTCCTCAATGGCTCTGTGAGGCAAGGGATGAAACCACCTGAAGGTGACCTCGGGAAGAAATCGTTTCAATGGTGGCAATGCTTTCGAGGGCACTGACTGTGACAGGATGCTTCCCCACCACCCTCTATTTTTAATTTCCATTTGGTGAATATTTCTAAACGTAGCTGGGTGATTAGCCATGCTGTTTGTTTGTTCCTGTAATATGTGTAGATGGTGAGAAATCACGACAAGGATGTTAGGCTGAGGGTGGGATGATTTGGGTGGCTGTTGGTTTCTGCAGTGGTATTCCTGTGTATTTTAATTGATCAGCTCCTAATTACAGCTTAGACACATTTGATTGCATGCTAATTCATGGAATCTTGTAGTTAGCCTGCACAATTTTTGTGCTGGAGGAACTTTATTGGACAACAGCTTGAATTCAAGTGCCTGAATTAAAGCAGATTTAACTGCCTATGCTATTACAAATATGCTAATATATTTAAATCCTAAGGAAGGCAGTCATAGAGCTTCAATACAGGACATTATTTATTAGCCTAATAATTGTAGCCACCAAACTGCATATTCTCACCATGATGAGTTACCAAAGCAGAATTGAAATTCTGTGCACACACAAGAAAGAATAAAAAGGATCATTAAGCAGAATAAACAGCAAGTGACACTGAAAAATACATTACAGTGATATTTTAAGCTAATGCTTGTGTGGGCTGTGCGAAAGCACAAAGAGTTTATCTCCTCCAGTCGTTTCTGCAGATCTGCTACTAAACAAGGGGTTTGTTCTGCTGCTCCCCTTTACCTGGCTGGGCTGGGCAAGGAAAACACTTCAGGACTTTGTGTCCTGAAGTGAGGCAAGGAGGACAAGAAGGTGGCAGGGCTGCAAAATGGGATAAAGATTAGGGAAGGTGTTGATGCAGAAATTGGCTGACACACAGTTGGTGATTATTTCTTCAAAATATCATTAAAAAACCTTTCATTTTCATAAAGAGGTTGGTCTTAATCAGGCAGATTTTTTTTTTTTGTCCTTCAAAACGTGTTAATTTATGTTCTTTATCCTTTGTAGGTTCTTGTCCAACCGAAGGCTCTGTGTTGGTATAAACAGCCTCATTCCATAGATGAAAGGAAGAATTGTCATTCTAGTTCCTCATTTATAAAAATATTTCACTTGTATTATACTATCAGTGGAATCCTAGCTGCTCTTCCATTACTTAAGCTGATTTATTTGAAATTGTTATAGTGGGAGATGCAATCAATGGAATTCATATTCTGTGAAAATTGGAGCTTTTAATACCAAATGCAGTTTATAATGTCATGGCAATAATGCATCACGATCATGAAAAATGAGAAGATGCATCTTTTGACATTTTGTAATAATTCAGAAATGACCATGCTTATCGGCATTCCACGGGAACTTTGTTATCTGTAGTGGAAATGAAAAATATTTAAAAGGCCATTTCCACGTAACTAATCAGCCCTATCAGGATTTTTGTTTCATTTTTTTCTTCTTTTCAGCCTCCTGGAAGTGCCTAGGTGGTTCTGCCTGAAATGCCTGCAGTCCACACATGCACTTCACCTGAGCTGTGGTTTTATTTACTTTCCCATTCTGCATTTCATTCCATAAGCCTTTGTTTTCCCTGTTCAGGAGAATCTCAGAGGATTTGAGCGACACTGCAGAGCAGCAGTTACACCCTGAATCTTTTTAGTGGTGATTCTTTTTTTCTTTTGGTCTCCCTCACACTTACGAATTCTTCAAGGTCTCCAAACTTCAGTGCGCCCTTAACAGCAGAAGTGCAAAAGAGAAATGATTGAATTTTAACATCTGTTGAATAAGTTTCTCTTTCCTTTTATGCAGAGGTTCAAAACTGTTGCAAAAATCCCAGTGATGAGCTTATTTTGCCCCAACTTTTCAGGCTGCCTTGTTTGTGTGTCTTATAGAATATCTTATACGATCCATAGGTAATACATAAGAAGAAAATAGTTTAAATGTTGTTAAACTTCTGTAAGAATATAATTTAACTTTTACTCGGGGTGGTGGAGCTACCTGACTCTAAGTGCTACAAATTACATTAAAATCATCGTTAAATAGACTAATAAAAAGCATGATAGAGAATGAACATAATTAGTCATATCAGTGCTGAAAAAAAATCCCCCATATCAATTATCAAAATTCAATCAGATTATTGCTATTTTTCTAAAAGTCCCACACTTCTATCAGTTATTGGAATTTGTTTGCCTTTTAAATATATTTAGAATAGAAACAGTAACTTCTACACGCAGACCATGAGCATCCCAGCGTGGCCAATAAAGCAGTTTGGATTTTGGAGCTGTGTCAGGTTTGTTGTTGCCAGAGGGGAAGTTATTAGATGTTCTTGGCCTTGTTAATACTCTGAGCTTCTCAAAAACCACTTTGCTCTCTGTCTTTGTTTGTACACATGTTTTTGTAAAATATTCTCTGGATTTCCAGTCTGCTTTAGATTCCAAAACAAAGCAGGGCATTACTGTTGAGTTTCCTTGAAGAATTTGTGATAAGCTGATGAAAGCAATCTTGCACATAGGTGCTGAAGAAATTAATAGTATAGATCTGTAAAATTCATCTTAATTGTGTCCTGTCCAAAGCAACACTAATCATAAATAGTTATATCTAGAGGAACCTTTTTATTGCAGGAAAAAAGAGAAATCCCTTGGAATATTAACTTTGAGAATTCACCCCAAATCTTTGAGATGCTCTAGATGGAAGTGTTAAATTATCTGGCCCGATGTTTTAAAATCAGGATGTTTCACAAAACCTCGTGAGTGTTTCATGATGGAAACAATATCAAACGGTATGGAGAGATATAATTTTAATTCAGGTAGGTGGTTGGGGGATTCAGCGTTGCTGAACTGAAATTAAAAAAGGAAGAGAGATGAATGCAACTCAGGATAAATGATTTATTACAGGCCTACCAGCTTCCCCAAGGAAACAGTAAAAGGAGTATTGTTTCACAGATTTAGAACTCTCTCAGACGAGGTAGGAGAGGAGCAGGAGGGAGCAAGAATTTCTGTGGAGAGAAATACAAAAAATCTGAAATTCAGCCTGATATCCCTTGTGTGTAACTAGGGAGTTGAATCACTTCCCACTTTTCTTCAGCTTAACCTGTTTGAATGCAAGCATGCAGCCATGGAGAAAGCAACACAAAATACATTCTTTTTGAGTCTAAACCAGAGAAAAGTAATTTCTGATGGCTGGATTTTCTCTAAATTGAAAGGTTCATATTCCAGTGCAAACTGCACTGAGCTACTGCAGAAGTTGGAGGCACATAAAGGTGAATTTCAGACAAGTTTTGCTTACTTCTAGTTCTTAAATTCTTATTTATTTTGCAAAAATTCTGTGTTCCACAGGCTGAGAACCACCTAATGCATCCAGTAAAACAAAAAAAAATCAAACTGCAGATAAACAATTAATTTCAATCCAAAATAAAAGATTATGGAAGGATCTTGAAGTGGTTTAAATTTTTTTTCTGAGCTCCAAGCCAACTTTTGAATTGGATAACTGAATTTGAGTACCAGTGGTGTGATGCTCTATTGCCCTGATGTTTAAGGTTAGTGGGAAACTCCATTTCTATTCGTCATCAGAGAATCTGGAATTTTGGCAGCTGTGAAGGATGAAGATGCAAATCACCTTGGTCTGTTCAGATGCACACAAAATGCTCTTTCTGACATTTTCTGTAACACAGATCCTATTTACTTAAATATAAGGTTGTTAAATAGACAATTATAAACTGTGTTCCTTGGACTCATGTCCTACAAATAGTTTACATTACCTATTCCTATTCCTGTTTGGTCTGCTTTTAGAACTACTCTTAGAATTAATATATAATAAATAAATAGATTTAATAATTGATTTAGAAGCAAATTTTTGACAGTAATATTAGGCACCTTTCCTCTACTGGAAGGGGACCTTGCTTCAATTAATTTTGCCTATTAATCTGTAATTAATTCTTTTTATAATGTACCTCTTTATTCTAACTATATATGTGAGTGCCTGGATTTTGATCAGTAATTTGGGATGTTCTCCTGATTCCCTTCTTTGGTGTGTCAGTAAAAATTGGGGAAGTGTTGTCACCCCATTCTATTCAACCTAAACCCTTAAAAGCCTTGAATAACATTTCAGTTTAACCTGAAGCCACAATAATATCGAAGGGTTTAAAGATACACAGAACAAAAAGTTCCAGCATTTCTGACCTGTAGTGTTATTGACATTATCTGGGGTTTATTTATTTGTTTGCTCCTTGGATTTATGCTTTGTTCATTTGCTGTTTTGTCAGAGCAAAACCACAGACTTTTACCAGAAGTCTGGGAAACACTAAAAAGCTTTTGCTTAAAATATCATTTGCATTGATGGACTTAGAATACAGATCAGGAGTTGTTTTTCCCAGCAACTTGAATCTACTGCTTTCAGAATATATTGAATTTTGGCTGCTTGCTCTGTTCACTGAATTCCTGAATAACTTAATAATTACTTGTTTTCAGCTGGGGGAAAAAAAAAACCAACTCTTCTCACCTAAGTTATCCATCTTATTTAGGCAAAAGTATGTGGCAGTGTTGATGGCAGAGCACACAGTGAAGCAGTTGTGTTAGTCACTGCTCTCAGCTAGCACAGAAGGTTCTCACGTTGAATCAGGGAGATGTCAGCTGCATCTCCGGGTATTTTTAGTCCTTAGGTTCTAATTAGCAGCGTCTTAAAACACAGTGAAAATTCAGATGATTCCTGGACTGGCTGTTTATCTTCGTAGTAAATGAGAATAACAACTGTTTTTTTAGTAAAAATGCTGTGTTTGAGTGCCCTGCTAGAAACAGTCTGGCCTAAGGATGTAGGTCTGGTTCTGTGCAGATAAAAATGTTTATAAAAGCAGTTCTTGGAGGGGTCACACTCTGCTCTAATGATGGCAGGGTTTAGACAAGTGTTTGAGGTGCTCCTGCAGCCTTTGGGAAAGGATGTACAGCTCTGCTAGCACTTCACCATGGAATTCTGCCTTCATTAACATCAGTGATCTAATTATTCTATGCATACCTGCCTGGAAACCTTGGATACATTTCGAGCCCAGCCTCTGGGATGTTACTGCTAACCCTTTTTCCAATGTAAGTCATTCTTTAGCCAATATATCCCCAAACTTAAAGTTAAATTCTGATATTCCTGAATTTTGCACAGCAGTTTTTAGAGATTTGGTCAGTGCTAGATTGCTTTCTCCACACTTATTTAGAGTGTCATGGTGCTTTAAGGTTTTTATTCAACAGGTGGCTAACAATTTTACAGCTCTGCTTGGCAGGCTTAATCACAGAACACTCAGGAAAAAAAGATTTTTGTGTTAATTGAAGAAATATATCCTCACCTTTGCAGGTACCCTGAGTTGAAGGAGAGGAACATAAAGTGGGTCATTAAACAGTGCTCCTGTTTGAGCAGTGACTGCAACACATTTCACCTGGCAGGTGACCAGCTTGGGCCAGGTGGAACCTGCCCAGTTCCTGACTGGTTCCTGCTGTTTGTGTACATCCAAAGAAAGGATTTCCCTATAAAATGTGCAGGTTACTGCTATAATTCTGCATATTTCCGCGGCAGCACAGGAGGCATTTCTCAAGGTGAGCCCTGCAGTTGGTTGGCAGAAGCGCAGGAGAAGTTGGAGCAGGCACTCCGTGCTGTTCTCTCTGGCCATGTAGGAGGTTTAATTCTCTGATCTATTTTTCTGCTGTCTTCCAAGAGAATTGAAATGTCACCACTTCAAACTCATGTTTTCAGTATAAAATGCTCAGCCTCCCAAAATACTCTATTGACTGAGTGGTTCACCCACTTTAGGCCAGATTTGTAAAGAATCCAAGCCAATTAAGCTGGCACAGATCTCACTTCTTTAAGACTCCTCCATTCCAGAGCAAGAATCAATGTCAAGTGTTTCTGTTGGCATTTTGGGCATTTAAAAAAAAAAACCCAACCTGTTTCCTTCCCTAATAACAACAGACCGATCCTTCTGACAATCTTGGGGTTGGATGTCAAAGCAAAGATTTCATTTTTGATTTAAAAAAAACCTCCTATATATCTCAAGTAACCAAATAATGAAAGCACATTGGCAATGCAGGATACTTCACAGCTTGGCACTGAGTGCCTTCTTTTACATGGTGACATGTGCAGAGCTTCTCAGACAAAAATGAATCATGAGCAAATGATTTTTTTTCTTTTTTCTCCTACAGAGAGCACTGGAGAAAAATAGAACTGCAAAATACCAAAAGATTTTTTTTTCCCACAGGACAAATAGAGGGAAGTATATTAGGGTCTTGTTCAGTAGAAGACTCTTAATGGGTTGTAGAAATTTCTGCTGGCTCACAGGGTGGCTTTTCTGGAGCTCTGAGATCAGTTCCAGGGAGCCAAGAGCTCATCCTGCCTGCAAGAATGAGACCTGCTGAAAATTCAAGTGTCTGCCCTGCCTCTGGGTGTGCAAAGCAAACCTCTGACATGTCCTGTGGACACACAGTTAAAGCCTAACCTGCTAGAAAATTACTCAAATGTGAGAAACTGCCTATTATTGAGTGAGTCATATCCTTAACACAGCTGTAGGATGAAGAATAATAAAGTAATGTGTAAGAAAGAACTTGTGTTATTCTGAAGGGAAGGTGAATTAGTCAAAGGGTTGCAGAAGAACTTGAGCATCTGCAGCACAACCAGAATTTTAAATGCAGGCACGGATTTATTTTTTAGTTGGGCATCAGAAATTCAAGTCTAATGTGTTCTGCAGGTAGCAAATACTGATTGGGATTCAGACAGACATCAAGAATATTCCTGTCAAATCTACTCACAGAAAAATGTCCATCTTTAATTCAATCAAATGTCCAAGATTGTTCATGTACAGATTTTTCTTGGGGCACTTCCCATTGCATCAGGTTCCCAGTGTTTTATTTCAGGACTTTCATTTTTTACTCCCTCTTCCCTCAGTGTACCATCACCCACCCTTCATCTCCAGAGTTTATCACAACCTTCCCTTTCCCCTTCAGAATAAAGCACTCAATATTTTGCCTTTTCTCCAAGCTCTGCTGAGCCCAGCCTGGGCTCCCTCTCTCATATCTTTCCCTGCACATTTTGGCATTGTTCACCTGGAGCTGCTCCACGTGCCTTGAGGGCTCCTGCACTGCCCAAGGACACCCTGATGCTTTTTTGGTGCTACCTAAAAACAGAGGCCAGACAGAATTAAGGGAATAAAAAGCTGTTCTATTTATTGAAGGGCCTCCAGGTACATTTTGGGCTACACCCAAAAATGGACAGCAGGTCACGGGTTTCACACTTTGATCAGTTTGGGCCATTTGCACATTGGGGTTCATCTCCCAATTCCAGCTTCAGGCAATGAAGTCATTGACCCCAAGTTTGCTGCCCCCAACTCCCTTTTGTTTCCATCTCTCAGGCCTGAGGCAGTGAGGTGTCCTTGATTGCCAGGCCTGGGGAGGAATTGTTGTGTCTGCCCAAACTGGGGAAGCAGCAGCTCCCACTGTGTGTGGAGTTTGGAGTTCTGCACTAAAGAACTGCAGGATTACAAATAAATGAGGAATTTATGAGCTCAAATCCTCAGGCATCAGCCCAGGGACTCCCTGCAGGGTGGTGAGTCTGGCATTCCCTGGGATGCAGCGTCACCATCTGCTGGCCCCATCCCCTCTGGACACTTTGCTAATGCACAAGGTGAGGCAGAAGAAATGGTCAGGGCTGTTCTGTGCACAGAAACAATTCTCTGGTGTTCTCCACCTGCTCTGTGCTCTGAAGGAATTATTGCACTCTTCTTTCCAACAAGGTGAGATATGCAGTCCAAAGAGAATATTCCTGAGGTTTCCCATTCCTTCACTCAGGATGGCTCTAAAATGACAGCAGAAAGCCCTTTAGTATATGAATAACTCTTGCACAATGAAAAAATACTCAGAGGTCCAAAGTTTTTTTAGAAAAAAAAAAATACCACACTGTTATCCAGATATATCACTGATAACATAAAGTAATTCCAATGTATGAGGACAATGAAGGTGATTAATATCTGTGTGTTAGAGAAACGCATCCTTTCCTTATTGGTTTTTTTAATCCCAATTTTATGAATCCTATCCATTAAAAAAATGTCTATAACCTTTACCATCACAAAAACCCAAATGCTGATCTGCTTGAAAATGAAGATTTCTGTGGAATTCTGGATTGTTTTAACCTTTTGGCTGTGGAGTAATGACCATCACTCTCCCTTCCCTCCTCCTCAATTTTAGTGTCAATACTCTATTTACTCTATATGAACAATATCACAAATGATGGCTTTATAAAGTGATTTTATTCACTACAACAGAAATATAATTTGTGCCTTTTTCCTTGTGGTCAGTCCATGTAATCCTTATTTCAGCATGATTTAATAATTAAAATGCTTCTCTTCCTAAAGTTTCCTTTCCTTGCTCAATTTTAACAGGAAATTGGGGGTGATCAGATATATTGAGCACTAAGAAGAGGTGGGAAATGTGTATTCTTTCAGTCTAGATTTCTACAAACAGTCCAGAAATGATGATACAGTGAGCAGCAAGCAGACTTCAAGAGAAATTAAAGGGAATTAAATTTTCATTTAAGAGAATATGTTATATAGTTTATTTAAAGAGATTTTTAAAGATACCCAATAAAGATCTGATTTCTCTTTCCGTTGCCAAATGTCTTGCTGATTCACTTCTCTTGAAATTTGGTGTGCTCAGAAGGAACTTGAAAAGAGTAATCAGTTCAGTTTTGCAGCTGATGATTTCTGCATTTACCCAATTTGACCACTTAAAAGAGCAGCGTAAGTGAAATAATCCGTTCCTATGGCAACGCAGAGAGTCTGGAGGAGCTGCCGTGGTGTAGAGATGATTCTGAAGCCTCAGAAAACCCCACCAGATAAAAACAAAAAGCATGGATCCTGAGCCAGCCCCTCTCTGATGAGCCCCAGGAGGACAGAGCCTGTGCTAAGCATTGGGATGCCCTTTTTAAAGGTGCCTTTGCCTGGTTTTGGCAGGAGTTGCAGGAATTGCAACGCTTGCCTGCCCTCAGTGCTGGCTGTGGCAGTGGCAGCGTGCCTGGCTCGGCCGTGTGTTTAAACACTGAGGGGCTGCCAAGGGGCTGCTTCTGCAAAATTAGAAAATAATTGGTTGTTTCCTTGTCTTTTTTCTTGTCAAGTCAGGCTTACCTTTGTATTTATTTATTGTTTTGATGCCTTAGCTTCTATATTTTCAGATTCTGCACGTACTGCCTAGGGATGAGGCCTCGTGTTAGGAACTGTACTGAGCTCCCTCTAAGGAGCAGGAGACAGAACAAATCCATTTCTGATGGAAGACCAAGGACAACTTTCAGCCCAAGAACACAAACAACGATGGACTGAGGGGTGGAACAAGAATGATGGAACCTCACGGCCTGGGGCTGGAATTGGGCAATTGGACCCCAATATGCAAATAGACCTAAATTTATAAAATGGCAAAATCTCGTGACTGGGGGTCCATCTTTGCCACCACTTGCAGACCACCCTGGGTGCAGCCTTGCGTAGCTTCTGTAATGCCCAGGGTGGATTTTGAGGGACCTTTTAATAAATCCTAATTTTACTCTCTAGTTTTGCCTAGCCTCTGTTTCAGGTCAGCCTTCCCAAGGCAACAGTTTGAATCCTTGAATTCAAGCGAGGTGGTTTCTTCATTTGCTTCTTATATTTTTATAGTGGGGAGAAGAAATTCCTTGCTGTTGAAAGACAAAGTGTTTGTGAGTGGTCGGCTGGTGGACACTGCTTTGCCTGCCAGTCTTGTACAGCAAAACACATCAGGAAAAACTCTTTTCTCATGGGCATCGTTGGAGAACAACATCAGTGGAGAATGAACCTGCTGAGGGCAAAAGCATTGGAGGGGCTCCCACAGGGGGAGAGCACAAAGCCAGAACTGCAAATAGAAATAAGTGGAAGCACACGAATATCTGATAAACGAATAACAATGTTTTTTTCTAAATAACGTTTTGAAAGTTTAATAAAAGTGCTGCAGTACAATTCACAGCTGCCAAATTATAGTTTGTGTTGGAAGAGTGTATTAGCAATTTCATCAGTACATATGTCTAAGATGAGAAAAAAAAATTATGAAACTGAGAGAAGACAAAGTTGCTAGCAGTTGAAAACCTCCACTTTGATACACACATGATTAAATTATATACAACAGAACCAAAATTTCAGGGGAGAAAGTTGAGGTTTAATACTAAAACAGGCTGTAATTTAGTGATGGAGATGCACTGGACTGCTTATTGAGAGAAAAAAATCTTGTGATTTCTTCATCCTCATTTGTTCCAAGGATCCTGCCCAGTTGCTGGGGTTGTCTGCAGATTTGGGCTGAGCCAGGACCTGCAAACTCTGCTCTGAGCTGGGCTGTGACTGTTCCAGCAGCAGCAAACAGCAGACAGCCCCCAGGCAAGCAATCCCTGAACGTGTGCAGGAGGGAGAGAACAACAAAATGTTCCCCTTTCAGGTCAGCAGCCAGGGCTTCTTGCCTAATCCAGAAGAGAAACCTGAATTTATCCAGAATTTCTTTCATGTCTGTAACAGTCTTGATCTTTTAACGACTCCAATGTTTGCTAATAAATGTATAGATAATTTCTTATTTATTTTTAGAAAGAAATTTATAAATCTGCACAACTCAATAAAAATCCACTGGGCTTTTCTTTTCTCTGAGTCCTTGCACAGCTCTGTAGGAGTTACACAGAAAAATTCTCACTGTTTGGAATGTGTACTCGATTGCTTTTACTGTGGTCCTCAGAGTTAAATTGTTTGCCTGTGTACAGCATTTATAAGGACTATAATTTTGACTGCCCACAGCAGCTGAATAACACATGTTATTGTTAAAGTAGATTTTATTCTGAGTTTTCTTATTATTTGTGAGTGGCGAGGGTGAAGAACTTTGGAGAATGGAAGTTTGAAATCTATAAGAATGAAATTTATAAATAGAAAATTGTTACAGTGAATTTTTTTTTTTCTTCTGTCTCTTTTTTACTTCCATTACCTTTTCCTAACCGGACAGTGATCTGCATTTTCATGAAATTTGTGACGGAGCTAATTCAGTACTTTGGGAATAAAATTAGTGTTTCCTGTTTTAAAACAATTAGTTTAAACTTGCATGTTAACATTTAAGAAAATATAAAGAAAATGCAGTGCAACTTTAGCATTGTGTACTCAAGTTAGAAGGAAAAT
>VWYN01025801.1:0-21478 GCA_013400075.1 Hippolais icterina
CTTCCCTTCCCTTCCCTTCCCCGATTTCTGCAGTGGCCAGAGGAGCCGTGAGGGCAGAGAAATGATGGATTTGTTCTCTCCAGCCACCTGTAAAATGTTAGCACTCAATTCATGCCTGTGGCAAATGTCTGATAAGGAAAAGGAGAAGTATTTTAATAACCTTTTTATTTTATTAACCTTTGCTTTCTGGGAAGAGCTGCAGCTCCGGGAAGGGATTCTGTGTTTCCCCTTCAGTGGAGAATGTCATTGCAGGGGAGAGGAGGTTTCACATCAGCTGCTCTGCCCTGGGTAACAGGGAAGTGAACATTTGCAAGGAACTTGACTGATAATAGAGAGAATTAATATTTAATTGGGCCTGGACAGGGTATTAATCATGTGTATGCATTGCATTTTATGTTCATCCATCACGCTGCAGCACGTGTCAGATATTTCTGGTGGGCCCAGGAATCACAGCTCTGCCTTGGAATGAGACAGAAACAGCGTGGCTTTATTCCAGCCTCTGCCTAAACTATTGATAATCTCACAGATAGAATCACTTTTTCTTTTCTGAATAAACAGCTGCTTAAATGCCCAGATACATCAAATCAGCAGCTCCTGCACCAAGTGGCACTTCCAGGCCTTCTGCTGGCACTGCCAGCTGTGATTCCTGGGATGGAAACCCTGCTGGGCTCTGGAAAAGTGGGAGCTGTGCTCCCCTCCTCCCTCCCCATCACAAAATTGTCACCCACGCCCTGCTCAGGGTCACTTTGTCACCCCAAACAGTGACAGGAGGAGCCCGGCTCGACTCGCCGAGCACGGGGGAAGTTCTGGTAGCAGCGCCAGCGGGAAATGAAATGAAATCAAATCTTTTGACGTGAAAGTGGAGGAAAATTGCTGCTGAATCACTGGGAGGGAAGAAATGGGAGAGCTTAAGGTGTCATTTTTACAGGCATAATTTTTACTCTAATGGCCTTTAATAGCAGGAACAATTCAGTGTAATTCTTTCAGCGGCAGCAGGGAGAGGGGCAGAGAAATGTGATCATTCAAACTGCTGGCAAGAATTGTTTTCCTGCTGGAGTTAATTAGCAGTGTACAGTGGTTTTCCCTTCCTGTTTGCTTAGCCAACTTGTCCAAGGGTAGCTGCTGTCTTGGCTGGTTTTATCCTTTTATTTATTGGATTTTTTCTTTTGCCCTTTCTGCAGAGAACTGGAGTCTCTCGTGACTTGGCTTTGATGCCTTTGAAGTCCAGCACTTTCAGAGGGTGACTTTGAGATCAGAAACAACTCAATAGCTTAAATCTATTTTTTTTTTTTAATATAGATCCTTTGTGTTGGGAGTCAGAGGAGCAGCTCTGATGCCGAGGGAAGCTCCCTCTGTCCCAATAAACATCCCAAAAATTCCAATTTTGGAATTCAAAGGTCATTTCCTGGGACAGGGATCAGCCCCAGAGGAGCATTTCACCCACAGGTCTAAAAGATTTGCCCCCAAATCCTATTTCTTTGGAAGTGCAGCTTTCCAGGGGAACAGGCTGATTTTTCAGGCACACAGGAAACCAGAGGAGAGCAGAGGAATTATCAAATTGCAGCAGTAGTTGAATGCCTGTTTCAGCATTTTTCCCCTGTGACATTTTGAATCTTGTTTCAAAGAGACTTTTAAGAAATGTTTTCTTTTGACACTTTGATATTATTTCAAGCCTCTGTGTGGAATATATCATCTGATTTTATCAAAATAAAGCAATTCAGTTAACTCCACATGACTTTAATAAAAAAAAAAAAGCCTTAGGAAAAAATGGAAATTCTTATATTTTTGTGCCTGTTTAGGACAAAGCTCTGGGTTCCCACTCAAATGTTGATGAAATAAATGCACATCTCAAAAAGCAGCTCTTTAATACACACACGTGTGCTTGCTAATTTAATTCCTTTAATTCATGGTTCTGCTGACCTCATAATTTTTTTACAGAGTGTGCTGAAATCCAAAAATCTAAAGAGCCAAAAATATTTTATTGGGAACTTGAGGCTGATGGTCAGGTCAGGACCACTGAAAGTTTGCAATTGGATATTTGCTGGCCTGGTCTTCTTAGGAATAAATAATAATTTCAGAGCCAGAGATTTCCAGTTTTAGGTTTGCTGCCCCTTCCTGATGGAGAGATCCATCTGCAGGGGTGGCACAGGAATCAAACAAATGGAAAATTTGATTTTTTATCTCTTTGAGAAAACATTTTTAGGTCAGAAGTATTTTAGGAGCAGGGACCTGTTGTGCTTAGGGTATTTTGAATGGATCTGGAGGAGGAAGGAGAGTTCAGGGCACATCCCCTCGATGGTACAGAGACACCTTTGCCCCGTCCTTGGGAAGGTGGAGTCCTGGGAAATGGGAAAACACTTCATTTTACTGACATTTTCACAGCTTTGGGAGACTTTGTTAATTTGTTTAACAAAGCTTTTGCAGCCTTGTCCAAATAAATCTCCAGTGTAGGTAGGAAATTCAGCTGAGGCTGCCTGGAAGGAAGGGGGGATATTCCTTGGAAGGTGGGGACATCCACAGTGCAGAGGGAGAGCAGGGCTGAAAATGGAATTTCTCCCTTGCCCTGTGACCTCAGACAGCCCACAGCGTTCACCTGTGCCTCATTCTCCCTGCCTGGAAAGCAGAAAACTCTGACTTTTCCTTCAACCCTGTGGAAACATCCCAAGTTCCTGCATGAGAAGCCCAGTGGAAGCACACTACAACCTCCTGTTTTCCTTTTATTTTGAAAGGCAGGAGGAACAGCCAGAGAAAATGCTTTACAATTTAATTTTCAGGCTTGGAAGCCTGCTGTGAGTGCTCCTGTCCCTTTTCTCCCTGCAGGTACTATGCCATCTGCTGCCAGCCCCTGGTGTACAGGAACAAGATGACGCCGCTGCGCATCGCGGTGATGCTGGGAGGCTGCTGGGTGATCCCAACCTTCATTTCTTTCCTCCCTATCATGCAGGGCTGGAACAGCATTGGCATCATTGATCTGGTGAGTAGCCAAGGACAGACTCCGATCCAATGTGTTGGGTGCTGGATGTTCTTTAAAAAGAGATTTTCAGGGAAAGGGAAAAAGGAGAAATTTTCCAGTGCAGAGAGGCTGCTGGATTTCTGGAGGGGATCTTGAAGTGGCTCTGTCTGGACTGGCACAGGGACACTGGTGGCCTGGGGCAGGATTTTAGCCACATTCACTCTCAGTTCAGTCAGGAGTCCTTGGAAAAATGGCCAGGCCCCAGCTGGCCCCTGAAAACACCTCAGAAGTCCTTGGTCCCCTTGGCCATAAATAAGAGGAAGGATTATTCTCTTGGTAGAATAAACAAGAGCTTTAGTGCCAGGGAAAGGGAATGGCTGCACACTGCCAGAGCAGGGTTAGATGGGATATTAGGAGAAAACCCTTCCCTGTGAGGGTGGTGAGGCCCTGGCACAGGGTGCCCAGGGAGGCTGTGGATGTGTCCAAGCATCCCAGGATGGTTGGACAGGACTTGGAACAACCTGGTCTAGTGGAAGGTGTCCTTGCCCATGACAGGGGGTGACATGAGATCATATTTAAGGCCCCTCCCAAGCCAACCCACTCTCTGATTCTCCCATTCCCATTTCCTCCCCCACCTCCACACCCCAGATCCAGCAGCGGCAGTTCAACAAGGCCTCCAACTCCACCTACTGCATCTTCATGGTGAACAAGCCCTACGCCATCACCTGCTCCGTGGTGGCCTTCTACATCCCCTTCCTGCTGATGGTGCTGGCCTACCACCGCATCTACGTGACGGCGCGGGCCCACGCGCGGCAGATCCGCCTGCTGCAGCGGGCCGGGAACCCGCAGGAGCCACGGCAGCACCCGCAGGAACCACGGCAGCACCCACAGGAGCACCTCCAGGAGCCACAGCAACACCTTCAGCAGCAACCACAGGAGCCATGGCAGCACCCACAGCAGCACTCTCAGCACCCACAGCAGCACCCACAGGAGCCACTGCAGCACCCTCAGCACCCACAGCAGCACCCCCCCGACCAGCACAGCACCCACCGCATGAAGACCGAGACCAAAGCCGCCAAGACCCTGTGCATCATCATGGGCTGCTTCTGCCTCTGCTGGGCCCCATTCTTTATCACCAACATCGTGGATCCCTTCATAAACTACACGGTGCCCGGCAAGCTGTGGACGGCCTTCCTGTGGCTGGGCTACATCAACTCGGGCTTGAACCCTTTCCTCTACGCCTTCCTCAACAAGGCTTTCAGACGTGCCTTCCTCATCATCCTGTGCTGCGGCGACGAGCGCTACCGAAGGCCTTCCATCCTGGGCCAGACCGTGCCCTGCTCCACCACCACCATCAACGGCTCCACGCACGTGCTGAGGTGAGTCTGGCCCTGGGAGGCTGCCTGGAGTCTAGAGAGGTGTTAGATGGTGTTAAAGGAATTTTATAAAGTGGAAATTTGTTAAAAGGCCGTCAAAGGAGGCACCTTGGGCTGTACAAGAGCCAGGCCGAGGCTGAACCCAAGATGGATGCCGGGTCATGAGTTTTCACACTTTTATAGGTTTTGGTCCATTTCCATATTGGGGTAAATTGTGCAATTACAGCTTCAGGTTATGCAGTCTCATCCTCCCAGTTTGTTCTCCTCAATTCACTGTTGTTTGCTTTACCTGAAGTTCAGAGTTCTGTACCAATGCAGTGCAGAACGTGGAAAATATGAAAGCTCAAACTTAAGGCATCAGGGGTGGCCTGAGGGACATCTGGGGACATTGGGGCTGGTTCTTCTGATGTCTTCAGAGGCTGCCTGGAACAGAGGCTGGACAGAGTTAAAGGAATAAAGTGGGAATTTATGAAAAGGCCTTCAGAGGATGCACCTTGGGCAGTGCAAGAGCCTGGCTGAGACTACACACAAGACAGACCCTGAGTCAGGAGATTTCACACTTTTATAAATTTTGTTCCATTTCCACATTGGGGTTCACTGTCCAATTACCCTTCAGGTGATGCAGTCCCACCCTCCCAGGTTGCTCTCCCCACCTCGATGTGGTTTATCATTTTTTGGGCCTGAAGCTGCAGCGGTGTCAGTGGTTCTGGGGCTGGAGAAGGATTGTTTGCTCTGAGCTGTGAGCAGAACTGGCTGACACTTCATGTGAAGTTGAGAGTTGGATACCAGTGCAGTGCAGAATGTGGAAAATATGAGAGCTAGAACTTAAGGCAGCAGCCCAGGGCTGCACAGAGCCTGCAGGCACCAGCAAGAGGATTTTGTAGAGGATTGCTTTCATTCTGCAATGTTTGGTGGTATAAATACTTAGGAAGGGATGGGGCAGAAGCAATCCTGAGGGTGCTCGGGCAGGCTGGGTGTGTAGGGAACAGCTGTGTGCAGTTTCTCCAGAGGGAAACTGTGCCCAGGAGAGAGCTGGGAGAGTGCAGAGGTTGTGTGTGAATTTTGGCATCATTTGGTCTGACGGGAGCAGCTTGACCCTGTGGATGCTGCCTGCTGCTTCTTCTTTAGGAAAGGGATCAAAAGAAGATGGGGAAATTGTGCCAGTGGGATTTTACAGCTGCTTTTTGTCCCCTGGCAGGGAGAGCAGTGGTGAGAGGGACAGAGGGACAGAGCTTGTGCTGAACTCAGCTATGACAAAAATTAGCACAATAATGAACCATAAATAGATGGGGATTTCTGGGTGCTCAGGGTTCTGTGCAACACCAGACTGAAAAAAGCCAAAGTCATCTGAAAAATGCTGTGCTCCCCTTGGAACAGGCTGTTTGCATTTCTTCTGTCACGAGTAGATATTTATTCAACACAAACCAACAAACTCCTGCCTCCGTGAATCATTGAACTCCTCTACAGCACAAGTGGATGGGGAGCCAGGTCAGCATTGCTGCAATTCCTGGGTGAAACAAGTTGTGAAATTTTGCCACAGCAAAGAAGGTGACTTTGGGTGAAATGTATTTGAGCAGTGATCAGAGCAGACAGACTCTGGGACATCTGGCTCAGGGAGGTCACTCTGGTGTGCTTCAATTTCCTCTCAGAAGTGCTCACAGCTCTGCATTGAACTCCTCAGGGAAAGCTCTGGGGAGAGGTTTATTTACCACTCATTTTCCAGCACTGAGAGGCCTTCTCCAAATGTCAATTGGATTTCTCCAAAGGAAAACACATCCTGATTTTTTCCTCTTCAAAGAGCCAAGAGAAACAAAGTGGGAAAAGCCAGAAACAGCACCTTGGGGGGCTGGAACTGCAGTGAGCCCCAGTGTCCCCTGCTGCCACTGGAGCAGGAGTGCAGCAACTCAGAGCCCCAGTTTTTAGAGGTTTAACAGCTCCACGGATCCATTGAAATAAAAATAAATCCCTGCTGGATGTAGGAAAGAGGTCAGAGCTGCTGTGCAGCAAAAGGACGAGTGATCACAGAACCCTGGAACCATAGAATGCTCTGTGTGGGTGTTTGAATGGCTTCTGGTGGATTTTGAATGGGGTGTGGTGGTGGAATATTTTTTTGAATGGTGTATGGCAGTTTTATGAATGGTTTGAGGTGGTTTTTGAATTGTTTTTGATGGTTTTTGAATGGTTTGAGATTTTTTTTGAATGGTTTGTGATGGTTTCTGGTTTGAGATGGGTTTTTTGAATGGTTTGTGATGGGTTTTTGAATGGTNTTGGTTTTTTAATGGTTTTTGATGGTTTCTGAATGGTTTGAGATGTTTTTTGAATGGTTTGAGATGTTTTTTCAATGGTTTGGGATGTTTTTTGAATGGTTTGGGATGGTTTTTGAATGGTTTGAGATGGCTTTTGAATGGTTTGTGATGGTTTCTGAATGGTTTGAGATGTTTTTTGAATGGTTTGAGATGTTTTTTCAATGGTTTGGGATGTTTTTTGAATGGTTTGGGATGGTTTTTGAATGGTTTGAGATGGCTTTTGAATGGTTTGTGATGGTTTCTGAATGGTTTGAGATGTTTTTTGAATGGTTTGAGATGTTTTTTCAATGGTTTGGGATGTTTTTTGAATGGTTTGGGATGGTTTTTGAATGGTTTGTGATGGTTTTTGAATGGTTTATGACATTTTTTAGAATAGTTTGGGATGTGTGGCTCTCAGCCAGGATTCCCTCAGAGCCCGGGGTGCTGCTGGGGGTGGAGCAGTGATCCCACCCCACCTGTGAGTGGGGATTTCATGGGCTGCAGCTGTGGCTCAGCTCAGGGAAGGCAGAGGTGGCTCCTCAGAGCTGTTCCTGGTGCACCCAGCAGGTCTCTCACCCATCTGGGCTTACAGGTAAAATTTCTCCTGTTCTTCCTCCTCCTTGTCCCTCATCCTCCCCTGGGCATGAGATAAAGAGACCAGGGAGCTTCCCAAGGCAGAGCAGCACACTCAGTGCTGGGGGTTGGAAAGGGTTAAAACTTCTGACTGCCTGAGAATTTTAATGACTCTGCAAGGTGAATCAGAGCTCTGAGGTTCTGTCTCCTTCACTACAAGTTCATGAAGCCCAAGTGGATCGTTTTTATTCTGCCCTTCCCTCCATTCCCCAGCACTCCCTGATTTGCACTGGGCATTTTTGGGAGTATTTTGGAGGCAACTGTGGAGTTTTTGTTCTTGTGGCACCCACAGAGCTTTGGGGTCTCTGTTGTCCTTTCTCCAGCAGTTCTTTTATTTATGGCACCAAGAGAGAAGATTTTTTTTTTTCCCTTTTGCCAAGGCGCTGATAAATCACATTCCCACTAAAATCTCTTTTTTTTTTGAAATCCTTGAGCAAAAGCTTGAGAAACACAGCCAGTGATGAGCATTTAAAAGTGGTGATTTCAGTGATATTTCATTTGTTTTGCCCAGGGCAGGGCAGCCAGAGGTTGCTCAAGATGTGTTTTCCACTCCAGAGGTTTCAGCTCAGGGATCAGCTCCCCGTGCCAGCAGAAGTGGCTCCAGACCAAGGCCAGGCTGAGGGGATCTGATTGCTGCCTGGAAATGTTAATATTGTTATACAGCCAAGAGGTAATTTGGTTTTCACCTAAATTTCATTAGCTGCCAACCTGCAAAGGGATTCTCTAAAAACACGGGGGATGATTAGACTCAACAACAACTAAAAAAAGGGTTTTGTCATTTCTTGAAGGAGCTTTCTTAATTTTTTAATGAAGCTTTGCCAATATTTGCAACCAAACTTCTGTTCCAACTTCCCTGGCGTGGTTTTGCAGCCTGGCATCAGTGCCAACCTTTCAGTGGCATTGCCTGTGACCATCAGGGGTGGTCAGGCAGATTTGGGCTGAGGCAGGGACTCAAAAATGTCTCACTGAGAGCTTCTGATAAGAGAAAAAGCCTCTTGTAATTGTGCTGAGTGAAATCAAGGTATTTATCTTATTCCCTACAAAGGACAGAGGGGATTAGAGTTTTAAAAACCGCAGTTTCCTTCAATTTTTGAAAGATACTCCCATTCAATATGCCTGGCTGTTGGAAAAGGAGATTACAGTGAAGCTAAACCCCTTTTTGTTCTTTGGTCTAACACAAGGTTCAGGGTCAGGGGTTGTGCATCAGTTTGTGTCTGGTGGGGAAGCCGAGGCTCTGCAGGGCACCTGGAGCTTTGAAATGTCTGAAATGTGATGAAATTACTGAAATCTTTGGCTGCTTTCAATGTAATGAGATCACCCAAAGCACAAATCGTGCAATTGATAGTTATCAGTTCATAGTTATCAATTGATAGTTATCAATTGACAGTTATCAATTCATAGTTACCAAAAATCATGCAGTTCATAGTTAATGAAGTAATTAAGTTGTGTTGTGGTGGGGCAGGATATTCCAGCTGGAATTAGGGATCCATGGCCCAGAGCAGAGCCCACATTCCCTACAGCTGGAATTCCTGACAGCTCCTCCTGGCAAAGCCCAGACGTGGGGGAAAGTCCCCACTTAAATAATGGAGTGCAATTCAATGAGTGCATTTAGATAAACCAGACACCCCTGATCATGCAGCACGTATTGAACCCAACTCCAATTTGTCAATCTCTCTGCTCATTCCAGAGATCCAAAGCAGGATTGAAAACTAATTTTGGTACCTGAATAAACTCTGTTACGGATAGAAATTTGCTCTCCACCTACTTGCCTTCTGTTCCAGCTGACCTTTGAATGTGTTGGGCTGGTTCTCTCCTCTCCAGAGATTAATTTGGTTTATCAGCAAAGCTGTTTTCAGACAATGCAAATCAGCGTGTGCAGAGAGCTCCACATGCCTCGGGGTTAGAAATTCCATAGAAACCTCAGCAATTATTGTCATGTTCTGTTCTTCCTCGGGGCAGCAGTATCTCCAACTCAGAGCTAATTGTGTGAGTGCATTTTAATTTTAGGCTCACTCCTTTGTTCTTCCTTTCAATAATTCTCTTCCTTGCTGATTGCTGGAGGAGAATTTATTTAAGCATCGTATGCACTGCCCCACTGTAAACCCACAATGTGGGAAAGCTTCCCTGTTGCTGATTTAAAATTGGTTTTAAGGCTTTTGGAGTGGTTGTGTGGGAGAAAACTTTGTTATTCCCAAGGTATTTTGGCCAGAAATTTGGTATTGCCAGGAAGGTGTCAGAGACTTCCAGTGCATCTCTTGTGGTTTGATTTGGTTTTAATGATTTGCCATTTTTGGGATCCTCCTCATTGCCCGTGGTGCTCACCCACCTATATTCATATATATGAATATATTTAGAATATATATATATATATTTATATATTTATATATTTTTATATTTTATATTTTTATATATAANTATAATATTGTATGTATATATATGTGTATATACATATATTATATACATATATAATGTGTGTGTGTGTATATATATATATATATATAAAATGTATATATATTCATACATTATATATGTAATTAATCTATTACAGCTGGGAATGGGAATTCCTGAGGAATTCCTGCCTCCCTCTGGTGCTGCTCCCGCTCAGAGAATTCAGAATTCCCTCGGCAGCGGTGTCAGCCCCAGCCGTGCCCCGGAGCGGGGATTGTGTCTGACACTGACAGTTCAGGGATCTCCCCGCAGGGTTGTTAATGAGGTTCTTAATGAGCCTGTTAATTTGTGTCATTCCTCTGAGCCATCAAAGCGCTTCAGGAGCCGCAGAGCACGCGGCGCTAAAAGAGCTTTTTGCTTTGTCTGCTGAAGTGTTTGTGCTGTCAGGGAATCGCTGAGGCTGGAAAAGCCCTCCAGGATGGAATCCAGGCTGTGCCCAGCTTGTCCCCAGCCCGGAGCGCTCAGTGCCACCTCCAGGAATTCCTTGGACACCTCCAGGGCTGGGCACTCCCAACCTCCCTGGGCAGCCCTTCCATTTTATTTAATATTTTGCCTTTAGCCCAAACGATGTGACATCCACACAGGAGAATTTTCCTGCTCTGAAACCCTTTTCTCTCTCAAAGCGAAGTCTAAAAATTCCTTTAACCTCCAGAGTTTTCCAAGCTCTGACTCCTGGCAGTGCTTTTTCCACCGCTGAAGTGAAGCCACTTGTGGGAAAACACATAAACAACAGCTTAAGTGCAATGCACAGCAATATATTGTGGAGATTTATTTAGGAATTGAAGGGAACAATATGGATTTGTGCCTTTGCAAAGCTACACGAAACAGAGCAGAGCCAAACTCGAGCAGAAAAGAAATATCCAGAATCTGCTCATGTATCCTATTAATGTTACCTGTGAGTAACTTTATCACTGATTGATCTGTCAGTGCACAGGAGCAGCCCCAGCTCCCACTGATCTATTAAAGACTCCTGAATGCATTCCGGGAGATTCATGCCCCGTGCTGCTGTGCTGACAGGTTTTTATGGCACCAGAGTTGGTATTTATTAGCACGGAAAGCACTTCATAACACTGGGATCTAATGTGTGAGACAAGAACTGCACAAAGAAACTGCGGGAAAACGATTAGGGGAGACACTGCCAGGAGATCTTCAAAGAGCTGCACAGAGCCAGCAGGGCTGTGGGGCTGTGATGGGGAATTGGGAATGTTTGATCCATTCCAGCAGGGCTGTGGGGCTGTGATGGGGAATTGGGAATGTTTGATCCATTCCAGCAGGGCTGTGGGGCTGTGATGGGGAATTGGGAATGTTTGATCCATTCCAGCAGGGCTGTGGGGCTGTGATGGGGAATTGGGAATGTTTGATCCATTCCAGCAGGGCTGTGGGGCTGTGATGGGGAATTGGGAATGTTTGATCCATTCCAGCAGGGCTGTGGGGCTGTGATGGGGAATTGGGAATGTTTGATCCATTCCAGCAGGGCTGTGGGGCTGTGATGGGGAATTGGGAATGTTTGATCCATTCCAGCAGGGCTGTGGGGCTGTGATGGGGAATTGGGAATGTTTGATCCATTCCAGCAGGGCTGTGGGGCTGTGATGGGGAATTGGGAATGTTTGATCCATTCCAGCAGGGCTGTGGGGCTGTGATGGGGAATTGGGAATGTTTGATCCATTCCAGCAGGGCTGTGGGGCTGTGATGGGGAATTGGGAATGTTTGATCCATTCCAGCAGGGCTGTGGGGCTGTGATGGGGAATTGGGAATGTTTGATCCATTCCAGCAGGGCTGTGGGGCTGTGATGGGGAATTGGGAATGTTTGATCCATTCCAGCAGGGCTGTGGGGCTGTGATGGGGAATTGGGAATGTTTGATCCATTCCAGCAGGGCTGTGGGGCTGTGATGGGGAATTGGGAATGTTTGATCCATTCCAGCAGGGCTCTGGGGAATTGGGAATGTTTGATCCATTCCAGAAGGACTCTGGGGAATTGGGAATGTTTTATCCATTCCAGAAGGACTCTGGGGCTCAGTGGGGAATTGGGAATGTTTTATCCTGCAGGAGGGTCTTGTGCACCTCCTGCAGCCCCCGGGAAAATCCATCCTTGGGCACAGCCCTGTTCAGCCTCTGTGGGAGGGAGGAGAACCAGGCACTGATCTCTGGGGCAGTGACAGCACCCAGGGCAGGGCTGGAGCTGTGCCAGGGCAGGTTTGGGTTGGATTTTGGGAAAGTTCTTCCCCCAGAGGGTGCTGGCACTGCCCAGGGAATGGGCACAGCCCCAGAGCTCCAGGAGAGCTTGGACAGCGCTGCCAGGGATGCCCAGGGTGGGATTTTGGGGCTGTGCAGGGCCAGGAGCTGGGCTGGATGATCCTGAGGGAACTCAGGATGTTCCATGGTTCTGTTCTGTGAGAGAACCCCATAAAACACCAGCTCAGAGTTCCCCAGAACTCAGGGAAATGAACGATGCCCTTCAGTGACAAACCAATTCCTGTTTTTGAAAGGATCTTTGTCCTTGATAAATTTTAAAACAAGCCCGTAAAATCCTTCAAAATAAGCTGCGAGCTAAATTAATTTCCTTAAAACCCTCTTGCTCTCCCCCTCTGCTTGGCTTCACACGTGTTTGCCTGGGAAGATTTGGCTGTAAAATTTTGTCTGCCTTGGAATTCTCTGTCTCTCACCTTGGAATTCTTCCTGTCCCATAATTAACATAATTAACAGTTGGGCAGCAGAGGCTGCTGGGCTCCCCTGGAGTTCCCTGCCCTTCTCTCCTCCCTCTCTTTGCAGGCACAGGGCACACTCAGGGTTCCAAGCTCCTGTTTCAGACTCAGCCAGATTAAGGGACAATTTTATATCATCCTCTCATGGCATAAAGAAAACTGTTAACCTCTGAGGAATTGTAGATGCCTGAAATTTGATTTCTCCCAATCCAGGACTGCTGGTTTATAAGAGAATTTTCTCTTCCACATGCACTGTTTCAGGCTCTCGTTGGCTGAAATGAGTTGGTTTTCTGTCTTTTCAGGAGAAAAGTGCAGGATGAGGGAGGGGTTTTAGGAACTGCTCAGTGTTTTAGGAACCCCTGGAATTCCCTGTTACAGGGATTGGAATTCCCCTGTTCAGGGGGTTGGTGAGGGACCAGCAGCACCTCGTTCCCAGCTCACAGAGGGGGTTTTGGAGCTCATCCTTGCAGCCAGGATTGGTTCCAGCTCTGGTAAAAATTAAATGGTAACTGCACTGCAGACCAAGTCAGGGAGCTCAGCCATTGCTCTCCCATCTGTACTTAAACCCCAGCCCAGCATTTCCAGCACATTGCAGCTGCCAAAAGCCTCCAGGATCACCAGCCAGGGATCTCCAGAGCTCTGAGTTGCCTCCATAAATCAGATTTTTTAGCAGTGAGTGTGACTGCTAAAATCATGGGGACAGATTAAGTGGCCAAGTGACAACTCCCTGGACTTTGGTTTAGAGGCAGAGGTGGCTTCCTCCAGAGGGGATCCTCACACCAGAGGGGGGTTGGTACTCGTGGAATGAGCACAGGGAAGGCAATTCCACCTCCCAAATCCCTTCCAGAGCAGTACTGGAGAGGTTTTGGAAAACAGGCACAAAATTCCTGCTCAAAACCCTATGGGGAGACAGAAAAAGGATTTTTTTGAAAAGCAGAACGATTCCCAGGATGGTTTATGGCAAACAGGGCTGCACCTGGTGGCTCCGAGGGCTGTGACACTAAAGCCAGGCTCCTGTCCCGGGGAGGTTTGGGGGTGGAGCTGTGACTGCTCCGTCTTTGATGTGGGGCCGTTCCCGATTAACCGGCGCTGTGTTTTTTCCTTTTTCCCCCTTTAACTCCCTCACTGTGTCTGTCTTTGCTCCTTCCTGCACTAAAAGTGGCTGTTCCTCTGTCTCCAAGCTCCTCCTGCTCTTCTGCAGCAGACCAGCTCCTGTCTAGCCATGACCATGCTCTGTAAGTCCTTTCTTTTATTACTGCAGCTCTGTCTGTTCACTCTGTTCTCTGTTTATTGCCACCCTTCCTTTATTTAGAGCTTAACGTTTGTGGGGTGGAGGCAGCAGCCCCAGGGGAACGGGGGTGTCTGACAGGACCCTGGGAATGGGCTCCTGGCTGCAGGATCCTGTGGATAACAGGGATTTTCCTCTTTGGGGTGGTTGTTCTCACTCCAAGGACCAGGGCACAGCACTGCAGGGTCTCCTCAGTGGGCAGCACACAGAGAAAAGCAGGAGAGGGTTTGGATATTGGGAAAAATTGTTCCCTGTGAGGGTGGGGAGGCCCTGGATCCCTGGAAGTTTCCAAGGAAGTTTCCAAGGAAGTTTCCAGGTTGGGTCTCTCTTAAATGAGTTGAACCTGACACCTCAGAGACTTCCCCTTCCCCCAGAGGTTCCAGCTGAGTTCCTGCCACCATGGGAATGCTCCAGGGCCAGGCACTCCCAGACAAGTGGAATAAATGTGGAATTGGCTCCCTCCTCAAAATGTTTTTGGAATGAGGGCAGGGGAAAGGAGCAGGGCTCATCCCAGGCCTGAGCAAATCCTGGTGGTCACAGTGACAGCCTCCCTGTGGGGTGACAGGGCACAAGGAGTGACAGGACACAGGGACATCCATCCCTTCAGTGCCACACCCCAAAACATCCCCCAGTGCTCATCCCTTCACCTGCAGCCCCAAACCCTGGGCAGGCTGTGCAGCTCCCCCATAACCTACAGTTATCCCAACAGGTTTGTGGCAGGGAACATCCCTCAGTGCCCATCCCTTCACCTGCAGCCCCAAATCCTGGCAGACTGAGCAGATTCCCCTAAACCTGCAATTATCCCGACAGGTTTGTGGTAGGAAACATCCCCCAGTGCCCATCCCTTCACCTGCAGCCCCAAATCCTGGGCAGATCACACAGCTCCCCCTGAACCTGCAATAATCCTGACAGGTTTGTGGCAGGCAGGGGGTTTCCCTCTCCTTTTTCCCTTGGGTGCTTGTGTTTATTCCTCATTAGGCACACAGATTGCAGGCAGGCAGCAGATTTCAGCAGTCGCTCCAGCAGAGCTCGGGGCAGTTTCTGTTCCCTCCATGTGGAATTTTCCTCTGCCAGGGTCCCTGGGAGGGCTGGGCACACCGAGCTGTGCCCAGGGGACAATCTGCTGCCTGGAGCTGCTCTGCAGGACCCCCAGCCCCTGAGGCAGAGCTGGCACTGTCCCTCCAGTGCTGCAGGAAACAGAATCTCAGAATGCTTTGGGGTGGAAGGGACTTTACAGCTCAGCTCTGCCACCCCCTGCCATGGGCACCTTCCTCTGTCCCAGGTTATTCCAAGCCCTGCCCAGCCTGGCATTCAGGATTCTTCATTTTTTGGGATCTAAGGTCTCAGTGAGCACCCAAAGGTGTCAATTCCAGCTGTTTTTCCTTCAGTGCTTTGTGTCTGTGAAATGTCCTCGTGTGTTTCTGTCTGCCCTCATCCCTCTGGAGACATCCCAGTGTCCATCCCTTTATTGTGATCCACCTCGGCTGCAATTGTCCCAAAAATCTCCTCTGGAGAGAGGCTGCAGGTGTGATCTGCTGCCTGTGCTGCCCTCTCTGCTCTCCTGTGGGGTTCTTTCCTTCCTCTGCCTGCAACAATCCAAGCTGAGCTGCTGCCAAACCCTGTGACCCTTGGACAGAACCTCTCCCCTCGTTCTGCTGGGCACAGAGAGGAAAATCTTGATTTATTTTTTTTTTTCCATCGTATCTATGCAAAGCAGTTACAAAACCTTACCCATCTGGTCTGGTAGGATTTGTCACTTCCCTGGTCAAAGTGACAAATGCCTCCCTCAAGGTCAGGACAGCAGCAAGAGTAGCTCAGATTCAGAAAGCAACAAGGAGTGAGGACAAAAAATGAAAATGCACCGGGAAAAGCTGCCCTGGGCAGCCCCTTCTGTGCTCTGGGCCAACTTTCCCTGGTCTAGAGACAGAACTGGGGTGATAAAACTGCTTCTTGTTCTTCTGCTTCTCTCTTTGTCCTTGTTTATGTCCCCCAGTTGATTTTGTCACAGTTGTTATTGATGAGATCCTCGGTGAGGCTGCAGAAAAGTTATTGGAGATTGTGCTGGGGCTTTTTTTGAGGTTTAGAATCACTGAGAGAGAAATTGTCAGTGCCTGTCGTAGGAACACGGCTGACTGAAACACCTCAGGCAACAGAAAAATGTTTTCAACTTGTAATTCAAACCTTCCCCACAATCATCCTTGGAGGCTGCAGGATGTGCCTGGAAGGAGAAGGAAAAGCTCCTTTTTGTCTTTTTTTCCTACATTTACAAGTCCTTGGTGTGGTAAGGATGATCCCTGGGTGGGAGCTATGGCTGTAGTGGTACAAGAGATGTTTTGGAGAGAGGTTTCAGCAGCAGGAACCGGGGGCTGCCCGATTTCCCAAGGCATAAATCCTTCAGCTTTGAGGAATGCTGTCCAAGAACCGATGGAAACTGCCAGCCTGGAACAGGATTCCAGCTGGGAAGGCAAGAGGGATGATGAGTGCTTCATTAGCAGCGTGACTCCAGGATTAATTGCCAAGTGCATTGGTGGCAGTTTGCTGTGCCCCTGAATCCCACGGGCGTCTCTGCAGCAGGAATGAGCTCCGGGGCTGGGCAGCATTTCTGGCTTGGATCCAAAGGGAAGGAGAGAAAACCTGCCTCGAGAGGAATCAAGAAAAAGGGATGGAGGCTTTCCTTTTTTACCCCAGGGTACAAGAGGAAACAGGCACACGTGTGTGTGAGTGTGTGTGTGTGTGTGCGTGTGCTCTGCATTCCAAGGGCACAGCCCAGCAGCAGGAGACTGCAGCCAGCACCTCCCAAGCCTCTCCAGACAGCCTCACTGGGACTTTTCCTGAAGATTTCAGGGATTTCTGAGCCGAAGCTGCTCCTCCATCCCCGTCCCTTCCACCCAGAGCACGAGGAGCAGCAGGGAGGGCGCGGAGCCGCCGCCGTGGTGCCGATGGCAGCGCCATTTCCAGAGCTATCAACAGTCTCATTGTCATAGCTCTTGGAATGGTTCTGCCATAAGCACTGGACTGCCAGCAGCTGTGCCTGCCAGGGCCTGCACTTCCCCTCCCTTGGGATGAAGTTGCTGAAGGATGGATGAAGCTGGCCCTCAGTGCTTGAATCTCCAACAACCACCGCACTCTCCTGACCCACAAATCCCTGATGCTTCCAGACCTCCCTGCCTGGGCCGAGAAGAGGCAGAAAGTTCATGGGAATGTTGGGAGCAAACCAGTCAGGCTCTGCCTGTCTGTCTTTGGGAAGATTTGTGCTTTTACAGCGAGTGGGAATGACGTGCCCATCCAAGCAGCCCATCCGTGGGGTTGTGGATTTGTGCAGTTGTACTCCTGAAGGAATCACAGCTAGAGAGAAGATCCTGGTGGCAAAATCATCACAGGTGGAGCTGTCAAACAGAACAGGAGCATCAGGAGCCCCAGGAGCTCTGTGGTCACAGGACAGGCCCTGCCTTGCTCCCCTTTGTCCTTGTTCCAAGAGTTTTCCTGCAACATTTTGTGTTTTGCCATCCCGGATTCTTTTTGGCAGAGGAGAGGAGGAGGCACAGCAGCTGCAAAGAAATCGGTGTGGATGTGCCAAGGTGCCAGGCAGGTGTGGGGAAAGGAATGCCCTGGCAAACAGGGAGGTCATTTCCTGCTGGAATTCCCATTCCCACGGAATTCCCATTCCCTCCCTGGCAAACAGGGAGGTCATTTCCTGCTGGAATTCCCATTCCCACGGAATTCCCATTCCCTCCCTGGCAAACAGGGAGGTCATTTCCTGCTGGAATTCCCATCCCATGGGCAGCTGATCCCTTTTGGGGCTGCCTCAGACCGTGGGGATGCACAGAGGGCCCAAGGCAGAGAGGGTAAAGTTTTTAGAACAAGAACAAGCTGTAAACTCTTACAAATCCCAAATCCCTCTGTCCCCCATGAGTCTGATTCCTGCTCCAGAAGATCCCGCAGGGGTCTGAGAGCCCCAGCAAGGGGAAAAGTGTTCCTGGCTCAAGGTGTGCAATATCAGGGACAGATTCTGGCCACTGAGCAGTCCAGGCATTTGTGACAAACCCACGGGTTACTTGGCCAACCCTCTGGAGATGTTTTAAGAACTAATTAATTCTTTCAGCTTCTGGATTAAACTCTCGTGCAAAACGTCCCATCAAACAGAGGCCATTATATGGTGTGTTAGTGTAATTAAATAGAGAACTGAGCTGCAGAGATGCCCACAACACTTAATTAGGATTAATTAAGCAACACGAATTACAGCTGGAGAGGATAAAAGGGAACAATTCAGAATTGGCTCAGTGGAGGGGTGGGATGCTGGGTTCATGAATTGTTTTTCAGAAGCAGCTTCCGCAGCCAGGGTTATTGAGAAGGGGTTGGGTTCAGCCCCTGGCACTGCCCCATTCCCCTGGGATCCCTGCCCCATTCCCCTGGGATCTCTGCCCCATTCCCCTGGGATCCCTGCCCCATTCCCCTGGGGTCCCTGCCCCCTTCCTGTGGGATCCCTGCCCCATTCCCCTGGGATCCCTGCCCCATTCCCCTGGGATCCCTGCCCCTGGGGAGGTCTGGATTTCTGGAGGCTCAGTAGCACAGACAAAGCTCTGCCAAAACAAACACAAGATTTCCTTCACTTCCTCCCTAAGGCAGCAGTGAGATCTTCATTCCTCAGAATCTGAGAATCCCAGAGTGGTTTGGGTTGAAAGGGACTTTAAACCTCCTCCAGTTCCAACCCCAAACCACCTCCACTGTCCCAGGCTGCTCCAAGCCCTTGGGCACTTCTGGGATCTTCCACATCCTCCTCATCCTCCCAGCCAGGAATTCCTCCCCAATATCCATCCTACACCCCCTCCATCTGAAGCCATTTGCTCAATTATTGGGCAAAGCACATCTTTGCTTGCCTCAACAGAACACAAAGAATCGTGGTAGGAAATTGAATTTATTTTGTGAGAGCAGTTATTGGTGTGGCAGAGCCCAAACTTAAGTCAGTTACATTGGAAACCTGATGGGTGAAAAGCAATTTTCTGTTCCATTTGCCGCATGTATCACTGCTCTGCTTTTCCTCAGGAAGGAACAAACATAAATCTGAGCAGATTTTATTTACCAAAGCGGGGACTAGGGCAGAGATTTATGGACTGTGTCATCTCCTCTGGAGCAGAAAATAGACAGGCCCAGGGGCAACCAAGGGAGGGCACAACCTTCAGGAGTTTGAACTTATTTGTTCTCTCTGCACAGCAGATTTGATGGTGAGGTATAAAATCAGGGTCTCACAGGTGGCCCTGAAGGACACTCAGATGTGCAGAAATCCAGAAGAAAGCACAAAAGGACAGAAATAACCTCGTGTTAACAGCAGGGATGTGGAAATGAAGGGTTTACACACACACACGGGTGTTTTGATGGCCTTGGTACCTCCTCCTGTGCTCAGAATCAATTCAGTGATCAGTGGAACTCTTCATGTCCCAATCCACAGGGAATTACTCTGAGGAATGATCTCAAAAGGAGTTGCTGAGAGCTGGTTTGACTTTGAGTAAAAAAAAAAAAAGAAACCCATCAGAGAACAAATAAATATCTGCTTGATTATGATCCCTTGTTTTTTGGGTTCCCCTCATCCTCCCCACAAAAGAAGCTGTGCTTTATTATTCAGATTTTTACCTCTCCTTACCCTGGGCACAGCACATTCAAATGTTGAGCTTGGCATTTTTCTTTGGGGCACCTTCAGGAGATTTGAGGCTCAGAGAAGAAAAAAAAAAGTTTTCCTCAGGTTTTTTTTTCCAGAGAAGTTGAGAAATCCCAGAGGGAGCAGGGCCTGGCATCACCTGCACAGATCCTCATGGGATCAACTCCTGGAGAGGCTGAGGTGGGACAGCAGCACCAGCACAGGAGTTTTGGGGGCACAGTGACAGAAATTGGGGCTGAGCAGCCCCTGAGTCACAGCAAAATGCAGCAGCAGCAGAAACGGGGAGAAATCTGACCCTGCTGGGAGAGAGCTCTTGGCAGGGAAGGGGATGAGCAAGGGGAGCATCATCCTCCTTCCTGAGGAACAGGGGAAGGAACACAGCCACGGGCAATATGTGCTGCTTGGCTTGGAATCTCTGAACAGGCTGAAAACGGGGAGAAAATGGGAGAAAATGGGAGAAAAGGGAGGCAGGGAATGAATTGTGCTGGTGGGGAGCACAGGGGGTCTGAAATCCCAACCTGCACTGAGCAAACCAAGGCTGGGGAGGGAAAATCTGGAGATTTTATTCAGATGATGTCCCCATCTGTGGTGTGACATTTCATCCTGATAAAAGGCTCACCAAAAACGAGGAGAGAGGGGAACAGCTCACAATTAATTAATATTGTGTAATTAACAATGTCAGGGATGGAACTTCACAAATTCGCACCCGGTGGGCTGCAAGGGAGAAAGTCCAGAGCCAGGAATGTGCTACTTGAAACACAACAGAGAAATATTAATTGGAAAATCTGGATGCAGAGGGAAAGGGGAGAGGAAACTCACACTGAACACAGCACGGTGGAACCTGGTGTTTGCTCTCTCAGACCTGAGCAAAGGCAGCCAAATAAATTAAAATTGATAACATTTGCTAAGCTAAACCTACAGCAAGTCCTAGTTGAGATGTTAAAGGCATCACAAGGATATTTATTATTAATTTTAAACGGGTTTTTTCCTTATTAAATTTAACAGGTTTTTAATTGGCTGTTATTTAACTGGTGTATTGTTATTTAATTTTTATGTCATTACTCCATTACCAGAAAATACAATTTGCAGCCCTTAAATTAAGATAAGAGCACAGCTTCCCAACCTCACCTTGGGGCTGCACAGAAGTTCCCAGGACACAAAACTGTGGAATTTTTGTGGATTAAAGGCAGGAGGGGCTGGGTGAGCCATTCCTTGGGGAGCCTGCAGGGTGGGAGTGAGCCCCAGCTGCTGGGAGGGAGTTGGTGGCATGGAGAGGAACAATGTGCACGTGCCAGACTTTGTCATCACACGCGTGATGCCGGGGAGAAAATCTGATTTTGACACTAAAATAAAAAGCTCTGCTGTTCACACACAACACAGGGAAGGAGGGGAGGTTTTTTTGCCAGATTTCAATGAGCTGTAATTGCATTTTCTGCTGGATATTTCAGTGGGGAAAAGCCACCCATTCCCAGAGGGGAGAGGGTTGGGAAATATTGGAAGGGAGGTTGGGATCCCCATCCCTGGAGTGTNCATCGTTATCTTCCATTTGAGTATTATTAATTGCTCCTGTTCATTAATTGAAACATTTAATCCCATCTGGGGGTGGCTGTGAGCTGCTCTCCATGGGCTGCTCGGTGTCTCTGATGTGTCTGAGCCCTTCCAAGTGCTCTCCTCATTACAGACCGGGGGCTCTGATGACTCTTGCATTAATTATGGTGCAAAAACAGAACTGGAGGCCAAAATCTGCAGCTAATTAGAGCCTCTAATGGAGTGCCAAGCCTCACATTAACGAGGGAGGAATGGAAACAGGGAATTAATGGGAGAAAAAGGGAAAAAGGGCTCCTCGTGGCCTCTCCTGTTTGTTTATTTGTTTACCCTGGTTTATAATTAGCAAATGCATTTCACTCACTGCAAACAGGGAGCTCCTCCTCGCTGATTTTGGAATTTGCTTTATTTCTGTCCTTTGGTGCCCAGATCGCTGCTTCTGTTGTGGAAACACCGACCTGTGCAGCGTTAAAATGTCCCAAATCTCCAGGAGAGGAGCTCAGCAGCTCCGGGCCATCCCAGCCTCATGGTTTCCATCAGGAATTTGTGTTCACCATCCCCAAATTCCAAAGTTTTGAGCTGAAGTTGAGTAAAA
>VWYN01025803.1:0-24630 GCA_013400075.1 Hippolais icterina
TGACATGTAACTGAATTAGAAAGCTAGAGCTGTTATCCAAGTCCTTTCTTGTATTTCCTACAATTTCCTCCTTCAAAGAAAAGACCTTTGACTTTTCTTCATGAAATGACTTCAGGTCTTCGTTCTGAACTGACTTACAAGATCAACATCTCCCTGACAATCCTCCATGAATAGACCTGAGTCATGCTAACAATAAACCAATATTCCAAGAAAATACCAAGACTTGAAAATCACTGGCATTTGATGAATACCTGTGAGGACAAAAAAGTTCCAAAAAAATGTCACAGTTACTCCAGGAGAAAAGAAACATCAGTGTACTTCTTACCTGAACTGCTTCTGGTGTGTTCTTTCTGAGACTAGCCATGCCAGTGGGTCACATGCATCCTTCTGTTTCCCAGATCTGGTCTTCAAGGACAGAACACACAAGCAGGTCCCACTTTTCCATCTGTTCATTTTCATATCGAGACCTTATTAAAAGCTTCTTTTTCCACTAGTGCAATGAAATAGTAAGTTACTGCAAATGACCTTGCCTACTCACTAACAGCAAGGAACCAGTCAGTGATTGCACCTTGTGATTACCAATTCAGTGAAAACAGACTCCCTCATTCTTCAATAGTACTAAAAGCAACCAACTGTGCCTGAGGTTAATTTTTACATCACCATTCCCTGTGGAGTCCCATTGAGGTGATGGAATGTCACTGCATGACTTTCAGTTTCCAATGGCATGTATTTTCCAGTGAAAAATACGCTGCTGTCAGCCAAGAACAGGATGGACCTATCCTCAATAATGTGATGAAATGGATGGCAAAGGCATTGGCAAAGGGGACTGGAAGCCCTCCCATGACAGGCTCTGC
This sequence comes from Hippolais icterina, assembly GCA_013400075.1. Taxonomy (NCBI): domain Eukaryota; kingdom Metazoa; phylum Chordata; class Aves; order Passeriformes; family Sylviidae; genus Hippolais; species Hippolais icterina. The sequence continues at coordinate 855 of VWYN01025803.1, forward strand.
AGGCTGTGACTGTTCAAGCAGGCTGCGACTGTTCATACACACAGCTTACAATTGCTGACTTAAAAGTCAGCACGAAGGGCTCATAGGTGGCCTTTATTTCAGATAAACGACTGTGCCACTTGAGTGCATCAGCTGAGAGTGTTAGTTAAAAGGGTGTGAAGGCTCCTTGGTTTAGCCAGACCATTTTGGGGAGATACACACAGCTTACACACAGTTCAGCATAAAGGACTATACAAAGTTAACAACTAACAAAAGTTTTCTGAAGGTAGCAATGGGCTTCAGCTGGTTTCAACCCACATATTCCTTTCCTATAACTGGGAGTGCCCACCATCCTAATGGTGAGTGCATCACAGGCATCAGCAATGGCGATCAAGTCACTGTTGGGGTAACAGTGGAAGATGTGTGGTTTTGATTTGTACAGGCACAAGCTGACTGTGAGCCAGGTAACACAGAGCCTTGAATGATACAGGCTGGAATAACCAACTGGCATGGACCAGCTTCTTCTGACCCTGGCCCTATGTCTGGTTAGTCACAAAAAGGGATAAAATTGATCTGAATGCCATTTTTCACCACATAGAGAAGAACGTACAGACCAACAGAAGAAACACATTTTCAACTGACATAACTTGCTATCAACTTGAACTGTGTCATGTTCCAGCACAAAGGGGTCTTGTCTTGGTATTCTGATATCCTGTCAATTCCCAGTCCTGCTTGCCCCTAAAGAGAACTACATTTTCACTTATGCACACAGAACAGCACGATTTTAAATTTAATAACGTCAATCTTCTCCTGCCATTTTTTATTAGTATCTTAACTGAATAAAGTGCACTTAAAGATGCACACAGATGTAGAACACCACTCCCAGAGCTGCACTGGCACCACCAGTTCCCACCTCTGTACAACAGCTGCTCACTATTTCATTAGTATTACAGCTAACACACTTGGCTCTGTCTCGGTTCATGCAGTGCTGAGAGCCAGGACATTCTGCACATCTGTGTGCTGTTCACAAAGATACAGAGGAGAAGGAACAGCACACACACAACACATATGCTTACAATTTAGCATCAACATGAATGGCAATAAATGGGTCTTTGTCTTCATTCCCAATCAGGAAATTAGCTGTGCCATCAGCAGCAACATGAACTTCAACTGCTGTACAGAAGTCACCTTCCTTTTGCCCAGAAATGACATCGCAGTAAGTCCCAGCAGGCAGACCAGTCTGCAGAGATACATTCAAGGACCTTTGGAAAAGAATGAAGTGCAGTAAGCATTATGAGCACTCTAAAATGCTCTTCAAATCATACTGGAGACCTCAGATGTTAAGTAATTCTGGAGTCATCCTCTAGTACTTATCTGGACACAGCCTAATCTATTCAATCACTACATGCTTCAAATTGCTCATTACCACAACCTACAGCTAATTATTACAGCCTGACATACTCCTGTTCTCTTATCATCTCATATTTGCATAAAAGATTCCAATACAATTTTTAAAACTGTCACATTTGGAACATATTCCCAAGTTCACAAGTTCCCTCACTTCTATAAATTTAGACTTTGCTGGATGACCAGGCCCAGTGACACAGCCAGCTTCAGAAATGGGAAACAGAAAGACCACAGTACAAGGCCTAAACTGCCAAGAGTGAAGACTGTATATGGTAGAGTGGTAAATGCCAAATTTAAATTATCAATAACTGAGGCATCCATTAGATCTATTCAAGCTAGCAACACCGTAAAATGTTTCATCACTAACTAGATTTTTAAAATACATATTTAATATATATTATTTATTATCATAATAAATTAAAATATATTTTCCTCTTACTCACCAGTCATCATTATTGATGATGATGAAGCCTTTATTACCACGGCCAAAAGCCACTTGATTGCTGCCATTGTCCCACCAGTTGGAAAAAGGCTCACCATCCACCACGTTACGGAAGATAACCATGTTCCTGCAAACACAAGCAATGCCTGCCACTGCACCTGCAACAGCTCTAAAGACACATGGAGCAGGAAGCAAAAGCCACTGCTTTTTACTGCTTCTCTCTCCCCAGTGCCCTACCTGATTTGGCGCCAGCGATGTTCACAAACCCAGTCGTTGCCACAGGTTGTGTCCTCGTTGATTGTCACAGGCTTTATGGAGCCATCTGCATTACTTGGAGGTCCAACCCAGTCATTGATGTCCTGTCATTGGAAAAAGACAGGTTCATATCTTCTCACTGAAAATGCAGACAGCCCCTCTGGAGAGCAAAGCTAGAGGGAGCATCAAAGCTTCACCAGCTACATCCACCACGGGGCAGGGAAATCACCTGACAAACTGAAATGCACTCAGCTACTCCTCTGGCCCTGTTCTGACCTGTAATCCCCATGGATGCATCTCCAGCATTAATAGCTCACCTTTCCATTTTCAAAATATCTTGGCCAGCGAAAACTTGACATCACACGTGTGAACCCATACGGGTGGGCAAGCATGAAACCAGATGCCATTTTATAGAGCCTGTTTGATGGACAAACAAGGAATGAGACATGGAAGGACAAACCTGCCAGAGAACATACAGACAAAAGCAAGAAGTATCACCCAGGCAAGAGCAATCCCTTACCTGGAATCCCAGAAGGTTAGAATAGAAGATCCACCGGCCCCGTGCCCTCTCTGGTTGTCATGATTATCCACAAAGACCAGGGCTCTGTCAGAAGGCACAAAGCCCCAGCCTTCTCCCCAGTTCCTAAACAAAAACACAGGCTTGAGGCTACCCTGTCAATTGGTGTATCCGGTGAATCCTGGGTAAGTTGCAGCCCCTTCATCCTTACTTTAAGTAGGCCATCTTCTCTCCGCCCCACTTGCGGATCACGGTCCCCAGTTTGGCACCGTACTTGAATTCTGTCACTCGGCCATTTCCAAAGTAGTCACTGCCTTTGATGGGCTCTCCACCCAAGTCAATTACCTGGTACAGGAAAGACTGAGCATTTCTTTCTACTCAAAAACCAAACAAATAAAAGACATTGCTTTAGACATTGTTTCAAATAAGGAGACAGTACTTGAGCTAATTATTTCATTTGGCTTTCTTGCAAAATGATATATAAGGCTGTTTTCTCCTTTTAGCTCAGCCCAGCTGTGAATCTCTTTTCCATCTCTATCCTATATCTCTGTATCCTGACTGATCACTTATCCATGTTTAAGGCTTGGGCTGTACTTACTGTATATTTAGTATAGTCACCAATGCCCCTGCTTCCAGCAGTTGGGCTGCACCCTTTCACTATGATGCTAAAGATAGTTTCTCTTCATCTAGACTTTGCAGGCAAGATTCTAGTTCAATAAAATGTGTGCAGCAAGTTTAGCTTCTGCTGACTGAAACCAACACTCACCTGCTTGTTCCAGTACCTTATTCAAATGTAAAATAAAAATTTAGAATATCAAGTAATTGCTACGCCATTCGAAAATAAAGTTTCAGACCATAATCAACATTTATGATTTCTGTTATAATTTATTATCAGGAATTTAAAATTCAGGAAATGAAATCTCTTTTTTAAACCAATAGAATTTTTACACTAACTTCAGTGTAGTAAATTTCATCTCAATAAATTCTCCAGGTTACCTAATTCCAGAAGGTCCAAAACTAATAGGGCATTTTGCACATCAATTACCATTTATGGGCAAATTAGATATTTGTATACTATGGTTGAGGATGGTAATGAGGATGATTTCTGTAGATCTGCTTGGGCTCAGCCCATGCAAAGCATTGCCATGTCTGACTGAGTCTGTACTGGGCCTGCAAGAAATATGTTTGTGAAGTAGAATTTAAGAAAATAAAGATTACCTCCTGGTAAATGAAAGGTTTAGTTCCTTCAGGAAACCACTGAGTATTTAGATCATTCAGCTTGTTTAAAATGGCCTTGACATCCGCAGGCCACATGTGCTTGGCGGCATCGATGCGGAAGCCCGCCACGCCGATGTCGATGAGGCGGTTCAGGTACTCGGCAATCCTGGAGCGCACGTAGTCCTTCCCCAGGGCCAGGTCCAGCAGGCTGACCAGGCGGCAGTCCCGCACCTGGGCAACAATTCTCCAGTCAAACACTTTTCACTGAATAAACCTGATGTACTGTTCCACACACTTTTGAATGTTCTTCGCCTATATTACGATGCCAAATAAAACCTTCAGTAGCCTTTGTTCCCCATGCATATCTTCCCTTCGGAAAGTCACCTACACAGAGGCTGCAATAAGAAATTGCATTTACCCCTCTTTTCTGAAATTGAGACCAAGGAAAACTTCAAATTACAATAAAAGGCAAATAATAACTTCTACCTTTTTTAACACACTAAATAGATTTTAAGAGCTTTAAATTGTCTTTATTAATTACTTAAGCACATTTGTCTGAATCTGAAATTGAGCCATTGTCTCAAGTACACCTATCCCTTTAAGAAATGGTGTTCTTGATAGCAACACTAACCTCTGTTATTAATTTGGATGGCTTTTCTTATTCCTTTTAAAAAATGTCTCACTGTAAATGAGAGCAAAGAAATCACAGCACAGGAACAGATGTACATGAAAACTGTAGTTGAAGGTTTACCTGAGATACATCATGATAATTCTCAATGTTTCCACTTCTAGATTTACATTTATGATCATTAAAGTCCCAGCCAGAATAGGGCACAGCTGGGAAATCTTCAGTCTTTGCATTGAAATAGCTTCCACAAGTAGCATGGTCACCAGCCCCAGCATTAGCTCCACACATATGGTTGATTACTGCATCCACATAAATGTGCACCTAGAGAACAGTATCCACATAACGATTTGAAAAAGCTACTTCCCACAGCACCACTAATTAACGTTCTCTCTTCCATACCTCATGCCCTATCCCCCTATTTTTGCTTGCTTGCCTCACCCAACATTTTCTTCAATTTTTTTTATTAGCATAGGGTGATAAAACATGCAGCTCAACAGACAGACAGGTAACACTGCATCCATTTTTTATATGGTAGGATCACTGCTTGGCTATATCCTTGTATTGTAAATGCCAGAAGGTTTTAAAAGTACTTACTCCAACATTGTTGCACCTGATCACCATGTCTCTAAATTCAGTTTCATTTCCAGATCTTGTGCACAGCTTGTAGCTGACAGGCTGGTATCTTTCCCACCATGGTTGCTGGGGGCCAGTAATGATAACATTTTCATTTGGAGGTGAAATCTGTGAATAAAACAACAGCACTTGGTAACAGGATACTGATAATGGTTAATTTGTTTGCCCAGTATTTTTAGAGAAAGAATGTAACCCATTTAGATCATCCGCTGTAGTAGGCTGGAAATAAAAGACTTAGGCATGGCCTTCAACAGGTAGAAACATAGCACAAAAATTAGGTCCATGAACAGTATCCTAATTGTCTTTGTGACTGCAAGCTTCAAAAAGAAGCATCTGAAATTGAAGAACTAGGTCAGCAGAGGAAGGAAGTGACTGCATAACAACTAATATAACATCCTGCCTTTAAAATTGATGCAACTTCCCATTTTTGTAATGTTTTGGATGAATGCATTCTTGCCCCAATTCTTGAAAGTTTCCAGGCGAGTTATACCTCTTCCTTTTACAGACTTTCCAGGATACATTTTAGGCAACAAGCTTTTGCTGCTACTTGCAAGCTTCTGGGCTTAACAACCTGATCCAACCATTTCTCAGAAAAATCCCTACAGCCTCTTAGCTGCCACACCTTCCTGACCAGCTCAGCAAGTCATCTGAAAGAAACTTCCTCAGACCTTGCCACAGAATGGATTAAAAAGATAAACAGGCATAGGCCACAGTCTGAAAAATCAGTTTAAAATACATTTGGTCTGTGTGCCCGGAAAGAAGGTTGCAAAGATGATGATTTGAAAATTATGGGAAAGCTCTCACTCAAGCCAGCTTGCAATCTCTTGGGCTACAAGAAACAGGCAGACTTCACACCAATTTTTCCTGAGCAATCTGACAGGCAAAGTGAAATACTTCAATCAATAAGTGGCTGTTCTCCTATCATGCTACCCCACCCTTGTGCCAGTACTGGTTCCACAGGAACATGTCTCTGTTGTTCAGATAGAACTGAATCACACATGGACATCTTCATCAGAACCTGTGTTCAGTTCACTTCTGCCTGTTCACACCAGATTCCTGCAAAGAAAGGTCTCTTAGTGGCTTACTGTGACACTGTGCTCTACAGAGAGAAACTTGCCAGTTTGAGTGAACACAATTAGCAGCCTTTTGTACTTAATTACTTAAAGCCTTCAGCACTTTTTTGTTCTCTTTGGAAGCCCTTTGTTCAGTCATAGTTTCGTTTTACATTTATCTAGCTCTTAAGAGCTTCCCTTGATTTAAATAATACCAAGCAGATAAACATAGGTTACTCTTCACAGCAGTAAAAAAAAAATAGCAAGTGATGTGCAATTCTAATTCATCTAAATGTAACAGCACAGACTACAAACATGCACTTTGGAGCAATGAAATAAATTCATGCTTACTTGACGATAGCTGAACAATATATTTGTCAGCATTTACTACTTCCATTACCAATTTCTATTTTTCTTGTTCAGTACCTGTCCTTTGACGAATTGAACATTTTCTGTGAAAAATAAATTATCACCTATGTAGCAATTTTACTACTTACTGATGAGAACAGACATACCTGAACTCCTCCAAATCCATGAGGAGCTAAGTAGCGCTCACACTCCAGAGCAATATCCTGCCAGCGCCATTCAAAGAGATGCACGATAGAGGTTTTATTAGGGAGAGTGTTGGGGCTGTACTGCCCCCAGCAAAGCCCTACAATTAACAGCAGAAAATAGACCCCCATCCAGCACTCTGTGATCAGTTCTGCTCTTCTTACTGTCGATGGTCCTGCAAGAGGGTAAAGTACACATTAGAAAATACACCCATCTCTGGCATCGTATTTATTTGTCAGTTTGTATGAAAACTGGATTTTATCTAAACTATATCAAATTCCCATACTAACAGTAACTTTGTTTTAATGCAGTTAAAATTCAGATGCTGCCTAATGCAGGCTGCCTCCAGAATGCAAAAGTTGTGGTTTTATTAGTATAAAGCCAAAAACTACCCTAAAGGGCAAAGTAATACTTACACAGACTGAAACGGACATTTTGTTTCTCAATTTAATGTACTTAATTTTACATTCCTATTTATCCTTGAGAGGCATCTTTTTTTTTTTTCAAAATGGTGTTGCTACAACTTGAACTTATTTGGACAAGACCTTGCAGAGGCACCATATTTCTTATCATGATTTGTTATGAAACCCCAGATATTTTGCAGGTTTAACATATGTGAGTCTGTCATTCATGACATGCATGACATTTCTCATTCAAACAACAGCCCAAAACATGGAAAATCTCTCAGATACAGAAATGATTAATTATAGTGACTCAAACCCAGAAATGCTAAATGCCTGATCTCTGCATATATTCTCCTTTTAGGAACGTGGACAATGGCATGAAGACGTGAGAACTGCTGTGAAGCTCCATAACCAAGAAATCTCCTTCTGAGTGCCCAAGTAGAGTTCTGCAAAAGGAGCTTTCCCGAGGCTGGAAATCAGCTCCATTCCCTTCTGATGAGCTAGGCTAGGAACTGCATTTCCCAACTCACATCCTATTTGTATTCACCTAGGGACAAAGACAAGAACCCTTATATGAAAATTGCCTCTCCTTTTCCTCACCTAGAAAGATACAACATGTAAAAAACCAGAAACTAAACAACTATCACGGTTTACGTTTTGAGAACCTGTATTGAGAACCTTATTTCACACTCCACATTTAGATGATGATTTAGAGAGTCTGAGATACAAAGAAGTCCTACCAGAAGAACTTCTACAAAAAAAAAAGGGCTGAACTAAGAGTTCCCCTAAATAACAAAATACAGAATCTTGTTACTTTCCTGTATCTTCTTTATAACAAGTTATCTTACAGAAGCAACACAGAGCAAAGAGAGATTCCTGTCAGGGGGAAACCAAACACCTCAGTGAAGGTTTAAACACTAACAGCCCCCTAGGTTTGCTACAAGGAAACCAGTGTTTTTCCTGATTTAATACAACTTGGGAACACACTGCTGAAAATTCCAACCTGCTGTGATAGTTATCCAGATATAAGTTTATATAAAATTTTATGCAGCTTCTACAAAACTACCCTCATTTCTGCTTCAAGGAAAGGAAGAACCGTATCTCTCAGGTAGTGGAGCACTATCTGGAGTAAATTTAAATATACCAGTTTGTAAGTGTAGAACCTGCTCTCCAGAGCCTACTGCTATCAGCTGCCATTGTTCTTCAAAAGCAGGCAGAGTTATTTAGAATTAAGCATTTGGTATATTTAGCTTGCTTTTCTGCTCGTGAACAAAATAACTTCAATACAATTATTTACTTGCAGATCTTCAGTAAAGTATACAGATTAAGTTTCAGTCACAAGCAGTTGTTCTGCATACTTCCATGTTTTTGAAGGAATGTTTTTTGGCCCTGATAGGAACATACATGAAGAGAAAATGAGCTAAGAAAATCTTAGCTCTGATCTTCTCTGATAAGGGAAGCCATTTATCAGACTGGCAAGTTTTACTTACAGCAGTAAATACACAAAGCATTAAATTACACAAAGTAGTAAGAATAGTGCACCTTAACCGAACCAGCTCCAAAGCCTGAAAGACTTAATTGATCTTAAAGACTCAATAGAGATTTTCATTTCTCTTAAACAAGTTAAACCTCCTAAACAGGTTTATGGCTGCTCCGCCTTCAATACAAGCAATGATAACAGAATGGGGATGTTGAAATCCTCACGGCGCTCTTGAAGGCTCTAGCCTCTGAATGTTTTTGAAGCTCGGAAAAATGGTAGGAAGCCACGTGGAAGAGAACAACACTGACTGCAATGCAGAGAACTTGGGAGCGGAGTGTCTCTGCAGAACCCTGCTGCCGCCTTGGCCGGCACAGGAACTGGGGTCACCTTGCCCCCGCATCTCCAACACCCCTGCATGCGTTCCGAGGTCTGGGGACGTCCGCCGCGGAGCTGCTGCTGCTAAAGGCTGTCACAGGCAAGCACAACCCGTCCCTTCTAGCTGCTCCCCACAGAACCCCCCTCAGCAGCCCCGCGTTTCGTGCAGGCGAAGCAAGCCCTCCTTTGGGCCGGCCCCCGGGACCCCGGCGGCGCAGGGAGCGCGGTACGTACGTGCTGCGGCCGCCCCTTCCGCCGCGCCACGGCCCGGGCACGGCCCCGCCCGCCGCACGGACACCGCGCACGGGGCACAGCGCTCGCAACGAGCACTGCCCGCACTTCTTTAGAGAGGATTTTTGTCCTGGAGCACAGCACCACCTGGCTGTCACCCTACTTCGGCGGTTTGAAAATTCACTTGTGGGCCTTTGGTCCTGTACGTGTAGCTCAACGTGGATGTTAGGACATACTACTGTAGAACCGTAGAAGCATTTAAGTTGAAAAAGCCCTCTAGGAACTGAACGAACAATTACACAGTCCCCATGGGAATGTAGCAAGTAAGCTAAGATATTCCAGTTCAAGCATTTTAGAGCAATCTGCTTTAAAATCTGTTCATATTGGAAAAAAATGGCAAAGATAGACTAACTCTGGTCCAGCCACCAACACTAGTGATTTAGACTGTTTGCAGCTGGAATAATGACAAAATAAATCTTTTACACCAGCCAGCTCCCACACCATCAACTATCATTTAGTCATTTATGGAATAATTTTTTCTTTAAGTCCACTGGACTAGGAAATCTTGTCAATTAAATGTCATTGCAATGTTTCCCAGATGGTTTTAGACAGCTCCATTAACCAGCCCAGTATGTAGCAAATCCTATGATGTGACCACTGTTGTTATCACCCCCAACAGGGCAAGGACCACATCTATTCCAGTTTCAACTGCTGCTCTGGTTTTAATAACTTCAGTCTCACCAGTGACAGTTTTCAAGCTGCAGATGAACAATGCAAGTTAATTACTGAGGAAGAACAGTGCCCAGTTTTGCACTACAAATTCAGGCCAATGCAACAGTCCGTCTGCATGGTCTCCAAGACAGATCTGTCCCACTCAAAAGCCCAAGAACGAAAGTCAAAATGAAGAGAAGGCAGCCAAATGAAGAGAAGGGAAATAATTTATTAGATTTCACAAGCAATCTAACATACATTTATTATGTAAGTCTTGTGATATTTAAAGATATTGTGGAATCTTTAAGACAGTAAAATTTATTCTCTGCCTTAAATACTTTAGAAATGCTATTACGCACAGTTCAAGAATCCTGATGATTACACTGCTTCTTCCCCAGCTTGATAATACTTGAAAGAGATGGAACACAAAAGGGAACCTGGAACATCACAAAGGCATATTAAAAGGAAGAAGTACCAAAAAATAGCAGTGTTATACTGCCTTTTGACAACTAAATTGAAAGATGCTTAGTGTTTTTAAAAGTGCTTAATGTCTGTGAAAAAATACATCTTAATAAATGCAGGCTGTATTAATTTTATATTATAGAAAGTTAAAACAGTAATGTAGTATGTAACCCACAAGAAACATGTAAGTCACTAGCAACAACACTACCTCAGTGCAGAGAGCAATCTAACAAAACCCAAACAACCAACAAAAAGGTAGCAGTGATTAATAGTTGATTATTAGTCTAGCTCCAAATAATTAATTCCAAGATACTGTTAATTTTCTTCTTTACTCAAAAAAGACAAAGTAAGGAATGTATAAACTAAATCAACTCCAGATTGTTTCTCATGTACCAGGACAGCAGTAATCATCAAATGATCTAAAATACTGGTCCAACCCCATTAAGACTGCTCTGCAACATATTTTAGCCAACTTTATTTAGCCAATATTATATTAGTGTGTATTTAAAGAAAAACAAGGTAACTTGGTCAGTGTGAGCTCAGCACAGCCTCACACAGATCAGCTGGTATGAGCTAGAACTGTTCCACTACGGAATAGGACCACAAATTAGTAGGGTGCCTGAGGAAGAAGGAGAAGGACACCTTTTAAGGCTAAGAATCTTCATTGTGTCTATTCACACAACACAGACAACTCATTGGTTTCTTTTTTACCCCCTGAAAAAATTTGCTTTTTAAAATTATTAGATTAGCTCAAGCTTAAAACATGTTAACTCCTCCCCACACGCCTACTCTATATGAAACCTTAAGATGCAGTTGAGTGCTACAGGAAACATTGCACAAAAAAGGATACAACAAGAAAGGATACACTCTGCATGACAGTATTACTGCAGTATTTACGCAGGAATGTTTCTAAAGAAGAACAGCAGAATGTGGTTTAATTTTACTTGGTTCTCAGTATTGCACACACATAACTTTATCTTACCTAGCAAAAAAAGCAAATATGCCTCTCTGATAAAAAACAGTTCTAACCCCTTATGAGATTTAATGAGAGCTGATGAGTCGATCAACACTAAACTTCATATTCAAAAGTAAATACATTTTCTGATAACTTGAACTATTAGGACAGCAGATTTTTCCATCTCCTTCAAGTCTTTGCCATTTTACAGACTCACTTTATTTCCATCAGGTTCAAAACCCAATCATGTTTCTCTTTAATGCCAGCTTTCAAACCACTTCTTCCCTATGAAGAGGCTGGAGACTTCTCAATATCAGTTTGTTCCACATAACTTTTCTCCCAAAAAGTTGTAGTTTAGCTATGGTAAAAAGTCACTTTGGGTAACTTTTTGCCAGTCCATCAATAAAAAAAAATTCAGCCAGCAAGGAGTTCTGCAGTATTTTTATAAACCGTATGTATTGCTTTGTCAAAAAAAAAAAAATAAAGCACACCTTTGTAGAAAAAATAAATAAATAAAAATTAAAAACACCCAAAGCCCTACAACAACTCTAGATTTGGGTTTTTATCATGGAATTTTGCATCATAAATCAGCATCCATTGGAATATTTCAGCAGGAACAGAAAAACAGTCATGCAGAAATAGGGTTCAGCTTAACCATTACTTGGGGAATGCAACAAATACTTTTAATTAAACCTCACGGATCCTTAGAAACCTGCATAACTCCATGGCACGTTCTTATGATTACAACAAATAAACAGTCAAGGTAAGCAAGAAGTTCTGCCCATGGACAGAATACCAGGGACACTTGTAAGATGGTAGCTCATAGAAGACTTTGAGGTGCACAATTAAATCTTGCCTAAGTATGGTTTGCTCACTCTAGAAAAAGCTTCTGAGTTGACCATCAACATAATAACAAATAAGCGCCTTGTTATTTACTTTAAGCAATTCAAGTATTTAGCATGTTTAATGAATTCAGAATTAATGAACAAAATTAGTTGAAAAGACATGGAATTCCTAAAAGAGTAAAAGTGCTCAGACTTCATCTATCAATAGCTAAAATGCTTCCATTTTTTTAATATAAGAAACCTTAGTAGTCTTATTAGACACTAGATAATACAAAGTTTTTTCTAACAAGAAAGGAGAAACAAGACTGAAATATTCTCATAAATACTTGATCCTAATAGAACACTTTAGCCAAGGCTCTTTTCTCTTTTCAATGACCACTACAGAAGAAGGCCTATAAAAAAGTAATCTTTGACAAAACACAGATTTCGCAAACCACAAACAACACAAAATAGGAAGTAAGACCAAACAGCATCTCAGCTACAAGGGAAACAAGCTTAAATCTGATTTTAAAGATCTGTAGACAATGGATAGAATGAAGAACCTAAAATTAGAGTAGCTGTTAAAAACAGAAATACTACCATCACAATAACCACACTGTGGGCTTTATAGCCAGTTTGTAAAAATCAACAACTGTTCGCATCCTTTATTTCAAATTCAGGTTCGCCTCAGAGTAACAAGGATCAAGCTCCAGATTAAAAACACACCATGGATTAAGTAACGTTTCATAAGCACTCAGGCTAAGATTTCAGTTAATTTCGTTTTAAGTGGAAGCATATCCAGAGTGATCTCAACTGTAACCAGAAATTAAGGTCAATGCCCTTTAAATTTGAGCTAGCTCATGTATCAGAGGGTGCAGATTGAGAAATAAATGCTTTTTACTCTTGCACCAGTTACTTCACATGGTCATTTGAGAGCTCACTATGCAAATGTTTGCAGGCCATGAAACCACTCAGGTAAATTAGAGCTGATTTTGCTTGGCTTACTCTCACATAAATGAAACACTCAGAGTAGGTAGCAGTGAAGTACAGCTACATGATAAGAAATAAAGTTAAATAAAAACTTTCTGCTAGAAGTTACTTTCTCATCACGTTTAAATGCCAAAAATCAGGAGCTACACACTCCACAACACAGGAAGCCTTGATCAATGCAACATTAAGCCACACTTTCCAACAGAATATCCTTCACTAATTCAGACAAGTTTAAAGGATGCTGCAACAGCTTTAAGAACTAATTTTCTAAGGATAGCAAAGATCCTTTACAGCTAGCAGTTTATTGCTGGAACCAGTTCTTCAGGATCACTTTACAATGGCAGAGATGGAAAGGAAGGAGTTAAGAGGCAACATTTTTCAATACCAAAGCCCTGGAAGATTACTAAAAAGGTAAGTGGTCCAATCCCACAAAATTATTCTCCTTATCTTTGTAGATCAAGGATTAGAGGAACTGACAAGTGCCCTACAATATCAGGATTCGGAAAATATTGGTCTCTGACTTTTTTAATGAAGAAAAAAGCGAAGTTTTCAACTTACACCAACCATATACCTTGCACTCTGTTTTTCTGATATAAGCACACATTTAAGAAAAGATATTTGTAGGGCACATTTCGTCTCCATCATCAGTATTCCTAAAGAAGCTGTTAAAGAGAGAGTAAATAAAACCAACCAAACACAAACAAAACCCCCCCAGCCTAATACTTTATTTTTACTTTGATTAGTCAGAGTCCATACCTTGTGCAGTGTTTTACTTTTTTCTTTTCCCTTCGTTGACATCTTGTTTTGGTCTAGCTGAACGAGCAAATTGCTGAGATTCTGTTAAGGACTACAACTGTAGCAGTTGTAGAAAGGCAAAAAAGATCACTTCTGCAAGTTAGTCTAGAAGGTGACTTTTATTTGTGAATCAATTCCACTGTAGTATTGTAACAACAGTGTCTATTAGTTGAAGATTGGGACCTCACTGATACACAGTACAGAAGTTATCAGAGAGCCTATAAGGAGGACTAACTGGGAATGGGTTCGATGCAAGAAGGGTAACTAGAGTAGGATAAATGCTTGATATTTACAAACTTCCAACCCAGCATGTTAATTCTTAACTTTCATGTCTCAGTATTTGGGACGAAAAACAGTAAAATCAGCAGGTGCTGGGGTAAAGTGAGTATACAGAAACTGAAATAAACGATGAAATATTTACGTGAAAAAGAAGAAAGGACTTTCACACAAAAAAACAGTGCTATGCAATCAGAAAGTGACAGTTCCAGCTGAAAAACCACTTACTCTAACAGGAACATTTCTTAAGTTCTTGATTCTGTAAATACAAGCCTAGCCAAGTCAAACCCCTTGTATTTAATTTAAATACAGTGGTCATACAAGCTAAATTATCTTTTGTGTTGTCTATGCAAGATCAAAGATGTAAGACCAGTGAATTTTGTCCTTAAATAAAGCACTTTTACTTTCCTATTTCAGAAGGGTTGCCTCTGTGTTTTTTCAGCTACCATAAATAGTGCAGTATGTTATGCTGACTGGTTTTCTTTTGGCTTTTTATATTTTGCAAACACTATGACACCAAAACCAGAGATTGGCAGAGATTACAAAGAATATAATGTAAATGCTTGAAGAAAAGGATACAACCACCATGGGTTTTTCAAATAAGACATAGCCATTTACTTCTTTTAGTGCTTTAGCAGCTGCTTTCTCATCGGGAAGTCCAATGAAGGCCTGTCCCTTCATACGGCCTTCTTTCATCAAACGGATATCAAACCTGGGGGCAAAGTGAGAAGTGGGAATTACTCACGTTCAACAAACCTTGCAGATTTCACAGCACAAACGCATTCTCATGATTCAGGTGGGAGAAATAGCAGAAACACAAGCAAAGCCTACAAGAAAGCATGATGTCCCTGGAGACCATTTTGCTTGGGGAAACCATTTACTAAGAGGTCATATTAAACTGCAGGATGGCAAACTGATGTGCAGTACTACTGAATAGGACACATGCAAAATGATCAGACACACACAAACACCCGCACAGTTCATTCTGTGTCACACAGCCAAGAAAAGCAAATCTGGGAATGAAAATATAAAGGCAAAATAATAGGGTCTTCAGTCACTGTTCATAAAATCAATTTCTTAATCTTCATAAAGGAAGATTTTTAGGTGAAATACATTTTTTGTTTATACAGAAACACAGAAAATGTGAATATGGCTATTTTTAAAATCCCAGTTTTCAGCAGCATCATAAAAGTTAATACTAAAAGGCTTAATTTTAACCATGTATGAAATGAACTCACATATTGCGTTCCACCTCTGACTGGAAGTCAACATATCTTCCAAAAATGAACTTAAGATCCTGAAATTAAAGTGTGGGTGTAAGAAAAATGCTAAGAAAAAGCCTTTTGATAGATATTTAATTTGCATGTTTACCTACCTTTTCTTGAACTTGTTTAGCTAAATTCTTCACATATATCCTGCAATTTGGATCACCTGGCTCATAGTTTTTGAAAACAGAATATTTTTCCATTTCTTGAAGACAAAAAAAATAAACCATGCTTTAGCTCATTTACTTTGCACATTTGCTCAGTATAAAATATTTATTATATGCTCAATGAAAAAAGAAGCACTTATTTTAACCTATTTGCTGCAACAAATCAAAAAGCTATTACTAGATATTCTCAGTTATACCTTCTCTAGAAAGTCTGTTTTTTTCTAGATCCTTTCTAGAAATAAATTCTGATGGTATTTCATCATCCTCCTCTTCAGTTTCCATTTTATCATTTGAGCTAGGAGCTGGGAAAATCCTTCCAAAGCCTGTATTATTGATTTCTTCTGTGGTTGCATAAAGGTCTGAAATTTAAACAAATTATGTAAGTCGTATGCACATTTATTCACACCAAGATCAAGAGCCAGCAAGAAAACCATACTCTTTTCCAGCAACATTGTAACAAAGCAGACTGAGTAAGGCAATTTGAATACACCCTTAAAACGAGTCTTAATCACCTTGTTTGACAAAAGCACCTGCTCTGTATAGTCCTATGAAACCCCATGTAGTACAAATAAAGGCCATGGCACACATTAGTTGGCATAAAACTTGCCTTGCTGTTCAATCCTGTATCCATTTCCCTATTTTCCTTAAAGAAACTGGATATTACTGTAAAGCACCAAGAACAACAGATTGAACCCTCTAAAAAGCCATCACACCTCATTGCTATCATTACCCAGGATTTTTATGGCAGAAAATCAGTGTACCAGAGAAAAGGACTGGCAATCACTTGGATGCTGCTCTCTAAGAGCTGGAAAAGGAAAATCTGAAACTAGTCTGATCTCTTCATTTACACCATAAAATACTGAAAATTTGTAACATTTGCATCTTAACATTTAAAAGACAGTGCAATTCACCATAACCTATAGAGCACATAGGACAGAAACCATGAAAATCCTCTGGATCCTTTCCAAGGCTTGTAACATGGGAAAAACAGTAAACACAAATATGATGCAACTTGGTATTGAAATTTCTGATACAATAAGGGAAAAGAAAATAATTTCCTGGTGTAAATTTCAGCACCTTTTTACATACTGAAGCCACATGACTTCAACATTAAATACGTTTGAAGTACAAACTCTCTTACCATTTTTTTCTTCTTTTTCTGAGTTTATCTGAAGAACAGCTGGGATCTCAGTACTAATATGAAACTCTATTTTTTTATGACCTACTTGCTGCGGCTGCTCAAAGACATCTGAAGGTGACAGTGCAGGGTGCGAGTTACTGTTCAAGATAACAACACATTCATTAAAGATTCAGACACTGATGAATGCATGGTCAAATACAAGATTTCTTCCAGTTAGATTTTATGCTGTCGTTTACCACAGACACACGTTCTCCATTTCATACATTTCACCCAACAGAGTTTCAGGTGATTACAACACTGCAGATACAGTAGGTATGTCTGGCACTGGGAGCAAAACCAACAGTCATGTACCACAGTACAATACACACACAGGCATTTATTAAAACCTTCATCGGTAACCTAAGCATGAAAAATAACTGGCCTTGCTGCTGCTCTCATCTAGAGTATAAAATATACTACATTTTTAAAAAACGTAGCAAATCACTTGGAGGAAGCAGGCAGCCATTAGTAAAAATGCATTCACAATCATTCATCACAACAAAGAAATACTGCACTGCTGTCTGCTGTGGCACAGAACTGTGATTCCAAGACCCAAACTTACTTTAAAGCAAGCAAGTTTCTATTCTTCCAGTGTCATATTTTTAACTTTTTAAGAAGCAGCCCAAAAAATAAATCCAAATTGCTTCTGTCACAGCTGTGATATGAAAGTAGTTACCTTTTTATGAAAACGATTTCTGTTAGTTTGACAGGAAGAGAAACAGAGCTTGAATCAGGCACACTTAAAGGTTGTTAAAGTCTTTAGCTCAAACTAGAGGAAAATTTGGAATTTCAGAGTAATAAAATCAATAGAATAAGTGTAAAAACCACAAACCTGTGGGAAGTACACACAGGAACATTCAACATGTCTTTAATTCTTTGCTTTTTTCTAACACCACGTTTCTTTGTGTTTATTGGTCTCTTAGGCTGAAGGGTTGCTAATTCCATCAACTTGGTCATTCTATTTCAAACAAAAATAAAAACAAAACCAAACAAAATCAAAACAAAGATAGTTACAGTTTATTTGCAAGTACTCATTTTAAAAACCCTCTCCCTTTCCTTAAAGCTCTTGACATAAAACTTTTCAGAATATAGTTGTAAAACTAACTATCTTAAAACTGAAACTGTAACACACAGCAAATCAATATACACAGAGCACTTAAGGACTGACCAAAATCCTAACATGTCAGTGATGCCCTTCCTTCCCCAAGCATGCTCCTGGCTGTGACACTGAAGCTGATTTTGTAACACTCGATAGCAGTACCTTTTTCCAAATGATGTAGTTTTCCAAATGATGTGGTTTTCCAAATACAGCATAGGGACTTTCTGATTTACTTCTGAGTTTAGACAGCAAAGAAAAAAAGCTGCTTCTTGATTTAGTGTTAAAGATTTAAAAAAATACAGCTACGATGTAATTCAGTCCCAAAACTGCAAGAGAATCCTCAGCACAAGTATCACCCCTAGCAAAGGATGTTGTACCCCTACAACGAATGTTCTGGAAGTTGATGTGCGCATATGATTCAGGCTGAGGAGTCAATTAATTTAGAAAGATGTGGAACAATGAGAACTTCAGAAAACAATCTAATTTCTGCCTCCTTCCATCTGTACTCTTCAAGCTGAGTTTTGGTTTAGTTGAGTTTTTTTGGACATGGGAACAAATGAAAATTTGCACACCAATAGACCACTCTCCTTTTCTTACTGCATTTAAACCTGCACTGGCCTTCTGCACTCTGGAGTTTCTGTAAGCATCTGGAAAGATTTCTACGTACTCTCTACTAGATGCTACATCTATATACTGCAAACATTACCATCTGCTGAACTAGAAGCTAGAAAATAAAACCACCACTTTACAAAGCCACTTTACAACCCCAACACCTTGCAAATGACTGTAAAACGCCTACCTCTCCTTTTCCTCATCATTATCACTTTCATATTCTGATTCATCCCCACTAGACAGTCGTTCCTCTTCCTCTTCAGGCAAAGGAGGCTCTTCAGGAGGCAGAGGGGGGATTGGGGGAGGTGGCACAGGCACTGGCAAATACTCTTCATACTAATTATGGGGGAGAAGTTCAAAAAAAATCAAACTTTTTAAGGGAAAAATCTTAAATGTATCTTGTTCTCTTAATAAAAAGAGTCAAAGCAACAAATGATAATTTAACAATTATTTTCTCAAAGCATACTTATAGGGATCTAGATACCATTTTGGTAAACTACATTACTAATGAAAAACTTTCCACAAGCAAAAAAAAATCTGCTTTCTGAAGTGTAACAGTGAATGTTTTAATTCTTTTAAGTTGAGGTGATAAAAAAATACAGCAACCATGGCCTTAGATTTTTGATTTGCACTCAGCTTCAAGGATTTGCCCAAAAATATAGTCAAAGCATATGGGTGGAGGCTTAGGCTCCAAAGCCATCTCAGTTTCAGTAGTGAACCAACAGTTTGAAACATTCCAGTGCTGCTACCATAGATGGGTATTTTTTTGTTCTAAGTACAGTCAAAAGAACTGCTTTAGAAGACCAACAAGTACCCAGTAAAATGCAGCAGGATTTGCAATCCTCTTAAAATTTAGATCTCCTACCATGCTGCTAATATTTTAAATTTGAATTAATTACAAAGTACAGAAAACATATATTTAAAATGCTACCATGGGAGGGCGAGCAGTAATTGGTCCAAAAGGTGGCGGAAGATTCATTTTATTCATCAGATGAAGTACCTGAAATGAGTGAAAATAAATAGGTTTCCTTGGAATAAGTAAGCGATAACAGTTCCTTCTAGATGAAACAGCCAATCACTCCTGGCAGGTGTAAATCGGCACAGTTTTAATGTTCATGAACAGTGGAAAATCTGCACTTGACATCCAACGCTAATAGTCAATATAAGAAACACCCTAACAAGGCTAATAAAAAAAGTACAGCATCTTCTCAGAATGAATTTCCAGGTACTCAAGTCACATCTAATTAGGAAGAGCATATCCAGTTAAGTCTTCAGTGTCAATTAAGTAATCTACCTTTAATAAAATCTCATTACCTCAGCACAGTAAAAAACTAAGATTGGTTAACACTATCACAGAAAAACCACGTTAGATTTTTATTATGACAAAAATAATTACTTCTGTGGATAACTAAAGAGGAAAAGTTAAACGTTTTTTTATATTCTTTTCTTCTTGTTTTTTACTTACCTGGACATAAAATTTGGGCACACTTGCCAAGGCATTTGCTATATTTGCTAGAATTGCACTTGAAGGTGGTGGATACAAATATTTGAGGCAAGAATTGATGGGAAAAGTGAGGCTGAGGAAAAAAGATTGAAAACAAGACACCTTAACATTACTGCCACTTAATCACCATTAACAATTAATGAATACTAGAGGCTTAAGTAGTGATTACATCTGAAGTAACACTGAAATATTATTATTTCCCCTAGAACAGTTCTGGGCCACTTACAATGCCTTTAACATCAAGGAGTAGTTCCCAGTGCATGACAGATTTACTGGGCTTGGGCATAATGAAAGTATCAAGCCATGCAGAAGCCTAAAGCAAACAAAAACAATCAACATGTCCAAAACCAAAAGCACAGCATAGCAGGCTGTACAAATATCATAAACTCAATGCTCAAAGGGCTGCATTAGCTTCAAAAAATTTACTACTTCCTGTATGCTAAAATTAAAATGGGGAGAAAAAAAAAGGGAAGAAACATGAGGAAAACCAAGTCAGTGGTATTCTGCTGTTAACACTGGGAGACCCTCAGCCCTCCAACACCCCACGAAAGCAATGCTTAGTGCTAGAAGGCTGTTCTGCAATCCACAACTTCACAGCTCAAAGCACCAGTCACTACCCAGCTGTGAGGATTCTAAACTAGAGGAACTGGAACTTCATCTTTATGACAGCTCCTACAGCTATGCATGAAGAACAGCAGCACAGGAGGAAACAAAACTCTTGTTCAAGAGTACATAACACACTTCAAAATAATCTGTAACATAATAAAACAATTAAGAAATAAAAACCCAACACTAACCCATGGTTGGGTGCAATTCCAGTCTCTATTTTAACGCAGTTTGATTCGATCTTCTCTTCTTCTTTCACTGGTTCTTCTAAACTGAAAATTAATTTAGTCTTAATTAAAACAAGCCAAAATTTAAGTATGCAATATGTAATACATAAAGTATGCATCATGTATTAATAAATATAAAAAATAAGTTAGCTGAGGTATTCTAACATCTTTTACCAATTGCATTACTACAGCTGTTATCAATTCTTCATAACTAATACATGTGAATAATTACAGTAGTGACAGTCTTCTAAAATAAATACTTATGTAGATTTAAGTAAGTCTCATTATATTCAAACACTCTTGACTTAAATCCACTCATAGGAAAAGAACTGAAATTATTTATCACACACTCTATTCAGAGACCATAAATTCAAGGGTATTAAATTATTGATTTGTTCATATTCAGAAAGTGGAATAAATTGAAAACTCTACTACAGTATTTTTAATTAAGCACTACCACATAGCTTCTATCACCTATTTGCACATTCCACAGGTAATGACACAGTTCTGCTGAGGAGAATGAAGTCACCCTCCTATAGATCTGAACCTGCTTGTTAAGACTTCCAAGTGGTGACAATTTATCCATTGAGCAAAAAGTACTACCAAAGCATCATGAATCCTGAATCCCCTTTCCTTGACCACAAACACTACAGAATTATTCTGCACATACCTTTTGTGTTTGTCTGAGACAGAAGGTTGACTAAGTACCTGTGCACTCTCTTGCTCCTTTGCAAATTCAACAACTAACGTGTGACCTAAAAGTTTCAGCTGATGCAGTCTTGATAAAGCCTTCAAGAAATTACAGAGGAGAAAAGAAAGAGGAGAAACATGAGACTTATTGTAAAACATAACTATTTTCCTTTGAGTGGTACACTGGCCATAGGATGCAGTCCCAGCTGCTTTAAGCTAAGTCTGTGCTACTGTAGACACGAGAGTTCTGACTGTTTGTGTCTTCCCAGCCCTCCTTTCAGCAGCATTTCCTGCTGGCAGGAAGGAAAGGGACCTGGCTGCACAGTCAGAACCACTGCAGAGGCCAGTCACCTGAACACAGCAGTAGCCTTAGCAACCAGACTTTTCACACCGCCTGCTAAATTGCAGGAACTTCAAGTAACCAACCTTTTGCTCATGAAGAACAAACATACTAAACTCTGTCAGTAACAGCTAGGAATTTTAAAATCAAGGTTCTAACAGTGACACTAGGAACATCCAGCATTCTTCAAGTCCAGAACCCAACAGGCTGCTAACAACTGGCACAAGCACCTAATTCATCCCTGTTCACCTCACACAGTCTTTAAATTTTTTAGTCCTTTAAAGTGTGACCTAAAAAAACCAGAAGCAATGAAAAAAAAAAAAACCCCAACAAAACCAAGAAACCACAAAACCCCAACCAAAAACAAAACAAAAACAACACCCCAAGGTATAAGGGCTTTTTAACCAGACTACTATTTAAAAAGCATTGATATTACCTTTTTGGCATCCATACCCTCTATTAATAAAGTAGTTTTCTTATCAAAGTTGGGCATTCAAGGCAAGACTCGGATTGTAAGTATCACTAGGGCTGACTTTAATGGCCAATACACAATTACTCAGGAGACAAGGAAACTCTGGTTTATAATTTGTATATAAATGCTCACACATCCTAAACAGGGTTCTGATCAGTCTCAGCTTCTGTAAGTTTGCCAGGCTCTATCTGACAGGCTGGAACACGTGACTTTCACAAACCCCTTTCAGTCTACCTTTCTTAGGACATTACAGAAGTGTTCAAGAATTTTATCAAGTTCTGCAAGCAAATCCTGAAACAGAACTCTAATACTACGTTGTGCTGCTTCATTTTTTCCTAGCACTAAGTACCAGATGATGTGTAAACTGGCAATTCAGCGCTTTGCTAAAACATTCAATAACAAACTCAATACAAACCTTTGCAGCTGCATTTTCACTGGGAAAGGTGGCAAAAGCAGTATGTTTCTAGAAAACAAACAAAAAAAAGTTATAATGTATTTGAATCAAAAAGGTAAGAGATTGCACATAACACATTGAGCCACAAGCACTTTTTTAGTTCAAGTTTACTTATTTGAAAGCTTCCAGATGATAGTCATCTAATTCCCATTCGAGGCAAACATAAAGGACTAGAAAACATTTCTCTGATAAATTTAGGAAAAGTACCTCCTGCAGTCAAAATTATTACATGAGCTCAGCAGTTTGAGGAATACAGAACAAGTGTGGTTTTTTCTAGCGAGGAAAAACCCTTCTAAACTGCAAGAAAGTACATATGGATAAAGTGGTCTAATCCTCTTCCAAACCCAAACATTCATCTGAGCACCTCACAAAACATTTTCATCAACATAACTCCTAAAAGTAACACTCTTCCTGCTACAAGAGTTGCAACTATTGTACTTTGAACATTTGAACGGTTTCTAACTTTTTTCCCCTAGTTTTCCACATTAAATCAAATCCTCACAGAATACACCTTTTAAAGTTGAATTTGTTTTAACAAACTTTATTACCCCATCTTGCCACTACACGATTTCATACCCAAAATCATTGTAAAAAAGTCAGTATATCTGATATCCTAATTGACATAACCCTGATAAAATAAGCAGACATCATCTATCTGCAGTTCTGCAAAATACTCTTTATGAAGAGTATTTATCACAAAATAAATACATATATTTTCGTAATCCGGAGGAAGAAGAAAGCAAAACAGATTTCAAGAGACCTGTGAAACTGCATCCCTGCCCGTGCCAAGAGGCCTTTTTACACTGCTTAACCCCAGCCTCAGCGGTAGCAGCAAGAGGCCAAAGCCGCGGGCACAGGGCTTGAGGCGGGCGGGACAGGAACCCGGCGCCGGCCGCTGTGCCGCCCGCCCCGCGGGGCTCCCCGGGAGCGGGACTCCCGAGCCCTGCCTGGCCCCAGGCTCAGCGCTGCCCGCG
>VWYN01025803.1:24783-47867 GCA_013400075.1 Hippolais icterina
GCCGCCCGCCGCCGGAGCCAGCGGCGCAAATCGCGCGAGAGCCGAGGCGAGGCCGCTGCCTCAGGTCTCGCGAGACTGGCGCCCCGGGCCGAGGTGGCGGGAAGAGCGCGCTGAGGGGGGAGCGGCCGCGCCGCACAGGGCCCGCCTGGGCGAGTCCGCGGTGTTGCTCACGAGGGAGACAGGAGCCTCCCCTAGCCCTTTAATGCTAAGGAGCTTGTCTTCACACCAAATCCTAAGAAGTATTGCTTTCAAAAGTGCCGCCTTTTCAGCCTTCAGTTGCAGAGAGTTGTCCCTCACTCCCTCTCACGTGAACAGCGAGGTACTGAGGCGTGGCTGGGACAGGCGTGAACCGAACCTGCTGCCTTGGGGAGCAGCTGTGCCTGGCCAGGGGAAACACGGCCGTAATTACAGCCTGTGACGGGATAATCAGCCTGAGAGTGGGGATGCACAGATTCCTGACACCACCGCAGCCACATAGGCGGCTCCGAAGCCTGCCTTGTTTTGGAGGACACAGATTGTGATCTCAAAAGAGGGTGAAATCCCCAACCTTGACTAATGAAATCTCAGGTCCTACCGTAGTTCATTAGCTGTTTGCTGGCTGGCAGTAGCCCTGCCTGCCTGTTTCACTGTTGCTGTGGGTCGCACAGAGGCCCAGCACCTGATGCTGCAGTGCAGAGCCTGGAGGACTTGGTGGCCCTGTGAACAGCTGGAGCACACAGGGACCCCAGGCTCTGGCACTGGGCTGGAGCCAGCCACAGAGAAAACATGCTTGGTACCTGGTCAGTAGGGACGGGTGTTTCCTACACCTCTCCATACAAAAAGCAAAACCTTCAGTGCATAATGTCCTCAAGGCCCCTTCAGTTTTCCTGAGTGGTCATGATGGACCTAACACTGAGTTCACAGTGCACCTGAGGGGTCTTGGCCATGCATATTTGGTGACTGATCACCAACAGTTTGGGCAAAACTTGGCCATTGTGGGTGGTCACTGCGGTCTCGTTAGGACAATCAGATGACAATCCAAATTCCAAATGAGTCCAAATGAGTTTGGGAAGGAGTTAGGTAAAAGAGGATCTTCTAAAGGGATCTATGAGAAAAGCAGAAATGTAGGAGCAATTTCTTACAGGATCTGTTACTGCATTTTTGTTGCTGCCGTAAGTATAAGCTATCTATGAACTGGGAACAGGTGGAATAATTGACACAGTGTGCAAATAGAGCAGTGTATTTTCTCTCTTGAAAACACCAGCAGTACTGTGTTTTTTCTGAGGCTGTTGAATCTTTAAAAGTAACACGGGCCAGCCTAGCCAGTTCTGTGTGTGGCTTGTGGTTTGCATTAAGTCCAGAAGATTTTCTGGGATATGCTGGTGAACATGCAATTGTAGCAGATGGGAAGATAACAATGGTAAAAGCAAGCCTGTGGTGGCTGTGCTGCTGCATCCTGTTTAAATTGGCCTGACTTGTAGTTCACTCCTGGGTAATGACTTCAGAGAACATTTTATGCAGCAGATCTGTGAAACTTGTAGGCAAAGCATACCTTCCTGTTTCCCTTTTAGTGCTCTAGTACATTCCAATTATTAATCTGCACATCATTCACCAGATGGTGAAACAATGATATAACTTCAGATATGTTTTCCCCTCAGAACTAAGGAACACTGTTCACAGTTCTGCTTAGAGAAGGCTGAGGAAAATATGTACTCTTTAGTTACACTGAAAAATTGACAAGAACTCTTTCACTTGAGCCAACTAACATCTCATGGCTCTTCAGCCCACCTGTTCCTCCTAGCACAAAATCCCCCTCAAATAAAAAAGAGAAAAACTCTTTTAAAGTCTCTTTACCTTGTTACACCAGGCTGCTGAAGCTGAACACCTCTAGAGCAGAGGTTTAACATTGCAGCATGCAAGTCAAGCTGATAAAAAACGTGCATGTGTTTTTTCTAAGACAGAGCGAGTAAAAAGTTCTCTCACCATCATGTCTACAGTCAAAACATATGAATATGTTACCATTTTTACTTTTCAAGATGTTAAATTTGTAGATTTTTGAACAAAAGAGTTCCTCAACACCAATGCATCATGTTTTTGTGTTGAAACCCATGGTTCAGAAGCTCTTTGCTTATATAGAGATTGAATGCAAATGGTTTAGCAATACCAATATGAGCCAGAAGTACTGACTCATTTGGGTGGGAAAGGAGGGAGATCCTTTTGCAGCAATGTCTAGTCCAGTCTCCTACTCAAGCAGGGTCAATACTGAAATCCAGCCACATCATTCAGGACTTTCTCCAGCCTGGTATCAAAAAGCCCTAAGGGTGAAGATTCCACAGCCTGCATAGACAAGCTTTTCACACCTTAACCTCCTAGTGATTTTTTTCTCCCTTTTTTATCCGTTTGAACTTGACTATATTTTTATAAATGTGTCATAACTTCATGAAGACAAAAATTCAAATTCCAGATAAAATTTATTGAGTGGTAAGAATAATAGTCTGATCTGTAACTATACAAAGAGTGACTTGCAGAACTGTAGATTATGCAGGGCTGTTTAAGTGGTTCTCAAAGTGGAGTTGCTTTTACTTTTCTTTAATAGAATCAAAATGTGGGTTCCAAATGCTGTGTAGCAGTCCAGTTTCTGTAAAGCTTCTAAGCTGCTCTTGCATGTTTGCATACACATCACTGATTCCAGGGCCTCTGCTGTCATGCTAGGCCTGTATTTCTGCATTAGTGATAAATATTTCCTTCTCCACAGAATGGCTACTTGGTTCTACAGCTTAGATCAAATCTGGTTTATGGCGCAGAGGTAAAAGTAAATGAAATTTGGCATAGCCACCTCACAAGAAAAATTGATGCTACATCTAAACAAGTTAAGACAGAGCTCCAGACAAGCCTATGTGAGTTCAAGCAAAACAAACCTGACATCCCTCAGTCCTGAGGCTTTGAAAGCCTGTGGCTCTTTATTAATAATGGCAGTACTGTATTTACTGGCTTACAGGCCAACATCCTGTATTACTAGGTCATTGCTGCAATAACAACTCTGTAGATCAAAAATATTGGAGTTTTAGGCAGTATTAGATGTTCAGTATCCCAAAGGATATTTTTACTGCCTAATTTCTTGTGAGCTACACAAGCCTAGCTAGGTGTTTTTTTGTTAAGAGTTTTGGATGCCTCAGGCCAAAATGTTTTGATTACTAAGATAAAAAAGAAAACCACCAGAGCAGCTTTGAGGTACAAATGACAACACTACTGGGTAAAATTTGATTTCCATGGTGGCAGTTTAGTAACTGTCTTCATATCCATATCAACAGTGTGGTGTAAGAAAGTAGCTTTAGAGAGGGGGCAGCAGAAGGACGCCGGTGAGGCTGGCAGGATCCTGGCTGTTACTGCTAGAATGGTGTCTGTGATACAGAGGCTCCAGGTGTGGGTGAGCTGTATTTTGTCAGGTCCTCTTGCACAGAGTTTGTGTGGCAAGGTTTTGGTAGCAGGGGGCTACAGGGGTGGCTTCTGTGAGAAGCTGCTGGAAGTTTTCCCTTCTAGAAGAGCCGGTGCCAGCCTGCCCCAAGGTGGGCCTGCCGCTGTTTTGCCCAAGACAGGGATTCCCCATCCGTATCTCAGCCTGTGAGCCTTCTGTTATATCTCCTGTGCCCTGTCCTGCTGAGGAGGGCAGGCAGAGAGCAGCTTTGCATGCACCTGGCATCCAGACAAGGCCAACCCACCACAGCTACACAGGCATACATGCAGCCTCAGAGACTGCAAAATGATTGCTGTCAAAATGACTTTGCAGAAAGAGAAAGTGGATATTTAAAAAAGGCTTTAAGTCAGGTAACTGCTTTCCAGAGCATAAGCAGCCATTTTCTTTATGCTTTTAATATTTCTGTCTGAATAAAATACAAAAACCATGGATAATCCACCAAGAATTCTCCTTTTCATATTTGACCACTAGATGATGCTGTGACTCTTAATTGTAAATGATACTGTACTGTTAACATTTTGATTTATTTTATAGAACTGCAGCATTTATTATCTATGAAAAGTTGATGTTTTCTTTTTCTTACATACATTGTCAGCACATACAGGCTGGTTAGTTTCTATACAAATCAGTATAGATCAGACATCTTAGCAATAGGTTTTTCTGACAATAAGGGGAATTTCAGAATTATTTTTGAAGCTGTTCCTATGTTCTTCTCCCCAGATGCAGATGTGGACTGCTTTGAGTAAAGACTTTTGCAAAAAGGGGAAAGTATACTGAGAAGAGATTTGAGATATCTAATTCAGGTTTATATTTATATTTCTTTTTGTTTATCTGTGCTACATAGTCAGAATGATGAGTTTCGTTTCAGTTTTGGAATCTATTTGGAATCTGTGCTGTAAGAGCATCTGGAATTAAGGAGGACATTTCTATTTAGCAATTATTGCTAAAAAATAGGTGATCTGATTTATTTGCATAAACATTATTTCTGTTTTCTGTTTCCATAAGTCATTTCCCACTTTTATATTTCGAAGTGCAGTGGTGTGATCCACACTGTTGGGGGTCTTAGCCAAAAGCTCCGTTAGACTTTCACACATGACACCATTGTACTGAAGATCTTCTCAAAGTGATTTCAAGAGAACAGCATTCTTTCACGTGAGCTAATGGTTTTTCACTGTTTGCCATTTCTATGAACTCTTACAAACACTTTTTATTTTTTGCAGCAGTTCTTCCATCTTCTTATCAGAAATGGTAATACAATAAGGCTGAATCGATTGCAGCAGACAAAGCAAGCATACTCAGCCAGCTACCTTCTGTACAGAAGTGCTAAAGGCACAGCTCCGTTCAGGTGATCCCCATATGTCAGAACCAGAGAAGGAATGAAAACAGGTTACACAATTCAGAACAGCTTGCAAGCTAGGTCAGTGCCCGACAGTTCCAGCAGAAAAAGGCTTTAGAACTAGCTTAATATCAGCCTTTCCCACTTTCAGACATGCATGTAGCACACTTCTGCCAGTCAGAGATCTGGATCTTATTTTCACTATGTAAGCAAGGAAATTACACTCTCTGGAAGGTAAGGAGTACATAAAGCCTGTTTTTCCCTCACTGAAATGGCATCTGCCACTCACTGGGGTCTGATTGGGAAATGCCTACATGCCACTACAGTTCCAGCTTCACTGGGACATTGTTCTGTCCACAGCAGCCTCTGAGGTGAGGAATAATTCACGTTCATTTTAAAGGTAAGCTTCAGTTTTGCAAACTCATTAACAAATATACTGAAACTGAGCTCCTGTCACATAACTGTGCTCTCATTTTGAACATGTTTTCACTAATTTACTTTGAAGTAGGCTTGTATAAAATCACCAAGTTGTGGTAATTTTGCTGAATACATAGGAAAATACTGATTTTACTGCCAGGTGTAAGCTTAGTGTCACCTTCAAAAACACCTAATACTGCCTTCCAATAAAATACAATATTCCAAAATTACATACTTATGTAGGCAACAAGTACTTGTTGCCTACTTGAAGAACTTGCCAGTAAAAGTTGCTGAAAATACTGTGCCAGTGGGATGGCAGCCTGAGGGAGCCCAAGTGTCCAGCACATGCTTACACAGCTGCAGTGTCCCTGCAGTAACACATTCTAATGGGGCTGCACGACAGAAAATCCCCTGGCTTTCTTCAGCCTTAACCAGAGGCCAGCCTTAGCTTCCAAGAGACTCACAGCAATGGTTAAAAGCCACTTGTTTTTCTCCTTCTACCCTGTAACCAGGCATTTTAGACCCTTGTTTCACCAATAGTCCCACTGATATCCAGGTACTGCATGAAGTATTTCTTCAGTATTGGTAAGATCAGCAGTAAGAATATCTACCTGGTCTTATTTTGGTCTTAAAACTATTGGTATGCAACTGTAAGGACTAAAATTCATACAAGAGGCTTCACCACCATAATTTCCATTTAAAAAATCCATATATTTCCCAAACTCTGAGAAGTCTTATGTTGTAACAGACTCCTATTCTCTTTGAGTGATTTTTTTTAAATTTCTTTGTGTCTCAACTCTATTTTAATGCTAGGAAGTGCATCTACTTCTTCTCTGGCAGAATTTCATTGGTGAGAATTTAATTCTTCTTCCAGAAGAAGCTTCTCTGCTGCAAAAATAATTTTCTTTGGAAACTTTAAAAGTCTTCTGGAGATTTACTGACTTGTATTACAGCAGGTCACTTACCACTAAGGCTTTGTGTAAATCACAGAAAAGGCTAACAAATTTCATATGGGAATGAAGCAGACTTCCCACTTTTGCTGCTAAATAGAAGAGCTCAAACAATCTCAAACAGGTGTGATGTGTACATCTACACTTTATATATTGTGCCAAAGTCAGCCTAGAGATTGGAATCAGGTCTTGTTTAAAGGGACAAGTATATGAGAATGAGAGGACACTATTTTAAGCCAAACAGCAAAACATAGGGATATTTACTAGTGGCTAAATTCTTTCCATTGCAGAGTGTCTATAAAATTTACTTTGCAGCTCTGCTTCATTTAAGACACAACTATAAATGGCTTTATTTCCCCCTAGGAGCTGCTTGTTGTACCCTAATTAGAGGTTTTATCTAGCATGTTATTATTCTGGTTCTACTGAATACGAGCATGACTGCTTTGAAAAGCTTTCAAGTGCACACTCTCATAAGTCCATTTTTTCCCCCTAGCTTTTATAAAACAAATTATTTTCATGTTTATATTATGATATTTAAGTATTAATTATCCTCCCAAGACAAACATTATTTTTCTAGATAAAAAAAACCCCAGCAAACTCTGGGGCTAATCAAGTTTTTTCTACACTTAGAACAGTTATTGTAGTGCAGTTTTAATAATATCTGTGCAGTGAAGCATGGCGTTGCCTTCATCTGTGTGCTTCCAGAATGATCTGGAAGAGGGCTGCAAGTGAAAGATCATCATCTTAGTAATCCTTTTTGTCTATAGACATTTGTCAGACCAGGCTACCTTAGGCAAGGCCACTCCATGGAGTTTCACCGTATCCATGTGTCACACACAGGCTGCTCCCTTTGCCAAAAGCTGCTACGGGCCTGGGGCTGAGCCCTCTGCCTCAGGCAGAGCCCTTGAGAAGCAAGCTGAAGCACATTAGTCCAATTAATTACTGGCTGGATTGAAGTCTGAGCATTCAATGTAGTTCAGCTCAGAAAGCCACCAGGAAGGTTGTAATTTAAATTTACTGTTCATCAAAGGAGAACGCGCAGATGGCGTATTCTGTCTAGGGGATCGCTGGAATTTCCTACTCTTAGTTCCTTAATTTAGGAGGAAGGAATTTTTAGTTAAGTAGCCTTTGCATCTGCTATAGGGATATAGCAGTGAAATGAAATGGTGGAACAAATGGAACAAGGCACTGTTGAACACAGCCTTGGCAACGTGGTAGTAAGGAGGCCATAAAAAGCTTTTGACAATCAGAATGACAAAGGGAGGGTTTGGAAATGTAGAAACCTTGGCTGCTGTGGTTTGATTCCTGTCATAGAAAAAGAATTTGTAATGAACCAATACCTGACACTCTCAATTGCTTGACATAGTGGGGAAAAAAAACAAACAAACCCCAGTCTCATGTTCAGCAAAATGCTTGGACCAGAAAGCTGTGAAAATGAATGCTGGTGGAGTGGGAAATGGATTATTTTCTTCATGAGAGAGCTGCCCCTAGCCACTGTAACAACAGGGATAAGAGGAAGCTGCTTTGGTGCTGCTTCCAAGAGCTCCGCTGAGGCAGAGCCCCACTGTCCCTTTGTGGCCATAGTCAGGTGCTGTTGGGGGCTTTGGTTTGCAATGGATTTTTCCTTTTGCTTCATTTTTTGGCATTGATTTTTGGTGGGTTTTTTAAATTTTTTATCATTTGCTTGAGTTTGTTGGTTTGATTTTTCTTTTTTCCCCACCTAGCCCTTTCGTTTGTAAATCAGTTCATCAGTGTGGAAAATACACCACAAAGCCTGCATGGAGTTCATGACATCTCCTAGTAATCTTTCTGGTTTGTACACCCTGATGGAAGGAACTAAATAGCAGATCCTTATTTACATTTTGCATAAGCTTTAGTTAGCGGAGGGAACTTCTTGTCTGCTCTGAAATAGGCACATCTATCAAACACTGCATTTACTGCAGAACATTCTTCTGACTTATTACTTATTCCAGAACTTTTGCCCAGAAATAAACCAAACCAAACTAAACCAAATCAAACCAAACCATTATGACATTTTCCTTTCTGCTTATTCATCAATTATCTTGGCAAGAGAAACTTTGCATGAATATTTTAAAGTGGAAGAGCTTGGGATTTGTACACCTACGATTCAATTAAGGGAGAGTTTGGCATTTTATTCCACACCCAACCCCCCGCTCGTCCTCAATCCTCCAAGTGCAGTGACCTTTCCTGGACTTCACTAAGAGTAGATAATAAATTATTACTTCTCTTATAACTCCTGAGATTTTTCTCTCCCTTTCACTTGCAGTAAAATTCTTCTGATGTATTTTGTGAGGAAGCTGCCTGAGGAAGTGCTTGATTTAGGGACAGATCAAGTCATAAATATCCATTCATCAAGGATAGGCATGAAGTAGTTCTACTGAAGACAACTGTTAGCGATTTCCTAGAGGAAGGAGATGGGAATTAAAGAGAGGAGGGAGATCCACAGCTGGGAAGCCTAGTGAGAACCTGAGAAGAATGGTGCAAAAGGGAGGGCAAAATCAACTGGAAACCTGAAGAGAAAAAGGAATAGAAAATCTAAAAAATATTAATTACCACTGCATTATGAGAAGATACACAGAAGACTAAGGACAAGCTGCACAAGAGTAAGCCTCAGTGGGCAGCATCTCTGGCCATCAGGAAAGGCAAGGTAGGAGCAGCCAGGGCACAGCCTTGCAGCACCTGAGCAAGGTGAGCAGGAAACCTCCAGAGACAGCCACCACATCCCACCAGAGCACACATCCCAGGACAAGGTCACTGTGCTGATACGCTGTGACATGGAGGGACAGAGTCAGCCCCCCCACACCAGGATCAGTTCCAGGAGTTGCCAGGCAGGTCCACAGCACTGCAGTAGTCCAAGGGGAAGTCTGAAGGTCAAGGCCCAAATCAAGGAGCTCAGTAGCCAAGTGCAGGTATGACCAGCACTGAACTAGACCAGCACTCCTTCAGCAGTGCTGCCCATGGCACTGAGAGCCAAAGGCTCAGCTTAAAAACAGCTCCTGGGCCTATTGTCAAGGAGTGTGAGTGGAGGCTCCAGCTGAGGCTGGTCAAGGCCCTTAGAGCCTATTGGTGCTTGAGGGCTCTGACACCAAGGGGACACGAGCACAGTGACCTTGGCATTCTGTAAGGCCTTTAAAATGCACCATCTACCTTCAGGATATGAAAATACACTTTACAGCTAATTGTTACATTCGGCACAAATAAGTACCACACCAGCCAATTTAAAATTATTTTGGTGTGCAGCAAGGATGCTTCAAAGCACGCTAAAAAAAATGGAGCACGTATCAAATGACACTGCCATAAAGATGACACTAGTAACTGAAACCGCATGCAAATGCAAGTTTTAGTCATCTGTTTTCTTTTGTGGCCTCTTTGTGAACATTACAAGCATACACTCTGCTGTGTTCCCCGTGCTGGCCGAGTGCTCCTCCTGTCCCGCCACATGGGGCTGCTGCTTGCTGGGCTGGCTGCGAGCTAACCCCACAAGAGCAGGATTGTTTCCCTTTCTTTCCATGTGCCTGAGATGCTGCTGCTTCCCTGCCCTGGAAGAGATTTATAACACAGAGCACTTTTTAGTAGCTTTTCTTGCTGCGTTGGCTTTAGGGATCCTGGAGTTAGTCTTTGCGAATAACGCCTCAGATAGATACCTACGAACATTAATATTCATTGTCATTTTGAATGCAGGGTTTGCAGAGTGCCTAAGTTGGGTGTCTACATGTTAAAAAGGCACTTAGGGTACGCGAAAGAGTAGGTATTTTATGACAAATTTCTTTTACATTGAGTAGGCCTCAGGAATAGCAAACTAAAAGTTTGATTATTATTTTTACCAAAAAGTTCATTATTCTATTAAACCTTTTTTCTTTCTTTTTTTCTTTTTTTTTTTTTTTTGACTTTGGGTAAGCCCTAGGAATGCCAAACTAAAAATTTTCACCAAAAGCTGAGTATATTCTACGTATATAAGCTTTTTCTTTTCTTTTTCCTTCAACACTAATAAAGGTCATATTGCTGCATGCTGAATCAACTATAAGTGTTTCCTGTGAGTTGAATTTTATTTCCGAAGTTGCTGACCTGACTTCTGTGTACGACTGGATCAGAGAACCATCTGGGAGACATCTGCTAAGCTGTAATATCTCCCTGATAGGGAACATATCCCACAGTTCAAATGCAAAAAGCTGAGGTACCCTTCCACTTCTATGCAAGTGTTCTAATAAATAGCCAGCAGTAAATAATAAAACTCTGAGCAAGTTGCTTGGATTTTGTCCATAACAGTGCATAAGACTGTTAATTAATTTGGTGACCTTGTATTTGAATACAATAAACAATAGGTGAACATTTTTGTTGCATATCCGTATCACTTTTTTGTAGTCACTGCTTTTAACTGTCTCGACACGCTTCAAGAGAGTAGTATTTCAGAAAGCAACCATACAGACTTTAACATCTTTATTCTAATTTGTTTACTGGTTCTCCAGCTGTATTTTTACAAGATGTACTAGTTGTATGTATGTATCAGAGTAATATAAGCAAAAAACCCCCCAAAACTCCCTCAGTGAAAATGGTCTCCATAAATGCTGAGTTTTGGAAAAGTAGCCAGTGGGAAAAAAGTCTCTGGTAGGTATATTTCTACTTTATACCACAACTCTCTGTAGACAACTTCATGCCTTTTCATTCTAACTCCATTTATTTGACTTGTATTATTCTACCATTATAGAAACACTCTAGTTGGAAAACCAAAAAAGTGCTCTACACTGCAGACAGTGTAAAGTTCAGAGTAAGTTATAACTTTCAAATCCCAACTCTAAGTTTTAAGTTAAGAAAATTTACTTTTTTCCTTGAGTATATTGTTTATTAGCATGGCCTAAAACCACAGTTTTCCTGCATTTAAATCCCTCACCATTGAAGAAGAAAAAATCCCAGTGAATATCACTGAACTAGAGTAATTCTTTGGTGAATTATACTGCAAAATGAATCTGGCATTGGCACTTTACACTGTGGTTTTAAGGAACATCAGGAATGGTCTTGCCAGCTATGGATGTTACCATTAAATATATAATTTTTGTAAGTACAATATAACACGTTTGCTTGGCTGTCAAGAAGATATGGAAATGAGTCACAGGATTTTTTTTAGTAATTGCACTTCTCTATGATTAAATAAAAGTAAATGCAAAATTAATATCTTTCAAATAGTTTAATATACAAAAGTACTTCTTTTATTTCTTAGAATGTACATACTGCAAATTCATTAAGTGATGAGAGAAAGTAATTCACAGAAGCCTAATAATTGTGAAGTAAAAATGGTATAATTCTATATTATTTTACAGCTGGTATTACAGTATACCAGAGTAAAGCAGGAGTCTAGAAAGCTTTATACCTTGTGTTGGTGCTGCATTACTAGAAAACAGGGGAACAGAGTATTTGATTTTCACCTTACTGATAATCTCTTCTGCCTCCTGGTTACTATTTAGCTGGAAAGTGTGAGTACAAGAGTGAGAACGTGATCAGCCTGCAGCCCAAGCACTGCAATGCCCTGGCCCTTCACTAGGCTGACCAAGCTGCAGCTCTCCCAGGATTCTCTTAATTATGTTGGACAGCTGTGCTTTCCATGATCATTCGATTGTGCTAAGCCACTCTCCTGTGCAGTGTCTAGGACAGTCTGTACTTGTAGAATTTATTTTTAAAACTCTCAGGAAACAGCCTCTGCTCCTGTTATTCAGCAAAATCATGCTACAGCTAACAAGTCACCAGAAGTCTGCAATAGGTCTTCATCTTGCTTTAATATAGGATTCAATTGCCACTGAGCTTCGCTGCTTTTGCATCAAAAATCCAGTTAAACAATATATTCTAGTCCATGCAGGAAAAAAGCTGGTTTTCCTTCCTTTGTTCTGCAGGCATCCAGAATTGACAGGATATTGAGTTTGTGGGCTTGCCTAGAGTAACATCACATCTAAGAACCAAGGAAGGCATCAGGAAGCAGTTATCTGAGTGAAACCATACATAAAAGATATCATTTTCTAAAATGTAGCATCAGCTAAAAAGTCTGCTAAGAAAGTTGCATCTTGCTGATGATTCTCTTTTGCTGACCAGGTACATAGCAACAAAGATCAAAGATGTCTCAGCAATCTGGAAAGAGCTGCTGCAAAGAAAGCTCATCCATCAAACCCAGTACAGTTTAAGGCAGTTGGCTCTGAGACAAGTATCTCCACAAGGTACAAGACAGCAGGAAATCAGTGCTTTAGAGGTGCAAGACAAGTACACTTATAACAGTGAGCTTGTGACAGGCACACTGAGTGTGGGCCAGTGCCATGGACAGGCAGCAAAGTCTGGTGCTGTCACTGTTTATCTTATTTACGTATAAACAGGAAAGTACCTCGGACCTGTAAGGTTTATTTATACCTAGTCCTTCCATCTTTACTCCCTTTTCAGACCTTCTCTTCTCCAGCTTGCTCACTTTGCCAGGTTGTGCCAGCAGGTCTGAAATGAGGCCGTGGTCCCACCATTGGAACAGCCCAGGGGCAGAGTCTCACTTATGGATTGGAAGACTGAAGCTGCTCAGCCTCATCCACTCTCTGTTGAAGTATAACAAGTTCCTTCCATTAATTTTAGTGGATTTTTGAAAAATTGTATGTACTTTAAATATGCTGAAGCAATACTTCCTTTTACCTTGTTTCTACAGAACCTGTCGCAGACAGTTCCAGTCTGTGGGAATCACTTTGAGACAAGTGAGCAGTATCATGTAAAAGAAGCTTCAACTTGAGGCTCCCAGTATTGAATATTCACTAGAATGTCCAGTCTAATCCACAGATCAAGACAGTATGAATACATTGAGTAAAACTTTGGGGAAGTTGCACCAAAAAAAGTTTATTATGAACATTTTTGCATTTCTTTTTCTACAAATTTTATCTTATGTTTATTAAGTCTACCAATGTGCAGTGTGGTTTCTTATCTCTTTAAAATTAGTTATGTGATAATATCATAAGCTCAATGGGAATGTATATATGTGCATTAACTTGTGTTTCGTTCAGAATTAAGTGTTCAATCTGTAAAATGGTAAAGTTTCTGCTTTAATGTTTATCCTGACGGCTTTACACCTTTTGAACCAGTAGCTGATTGTAAATGAAATTTTTCCTGACAATTTAACTGCTAAGAAACCTGCTCTATTTAGCAGTTTTCATAGTTAAAATGAATCTTATTGACCCTTATTTAAACCCATTCTATGATTGAAAATGGCTTTAAAGAGTTTATCTAAAAGAAACAGAATGTGTTCTAATTTTATTATGTGCTATTGCAAAAACTCTTTTTTTCCATTGAGAAAACTGGCAAAGAGTAACTGATGGAACATCAAAGCATTTCTGATTGAAGGCATTCCCAGCATCACCCAGCCTGTGCCAAACAGAGGCAAGCAGGACAATGTGCCATATCAGCATCATTGGCTTGTCCTAGCCCAAAAATGGACCCCTTTGAGACTTGGGTCTCAAAGCCTGCTCACACCAGGTGCTGGTTCATGGCACAAAGTATTAAAAGCCCAAAGGCGAGGAATGCACAGCAAGGGGGAAGAGAATGCCACAGCAGGGTGGTCCAGTTTGGGGATTTCCCAGCCATTTTCTCAGTTAACAGCAGGGCCCCGTTCTACTCAGTGTAGAATCCTGCAATATTTGTTTGACCTCATTTATTCCTTAAAGTTTATTATGCATCAGTATCTGTGATATAATCTTTACCAAGGACATATACATGAGTCATGTATACAGATGACTCACGTTCATCTAGATTCACAAAACTCAAAGCTCTGCAGATAAAACTAAATGATAAAGTTTTGAGAGGGAAAAGCCATCTGACATTATAATGATGCATTTAAAACATCAGCCTCTCTGCAATCATCTGAGTGGATGACATGGAAATGCTTCTCTCTGTCCATTTTGTTTTGTCAAAGAAATCATTATTTCCCATCAGGAGGTCTTTCACTCCATTGTAGACGAGCATACAGACATGTAGTCTGTAATTTATATATTCCAGCTCTCTCATATTAAGGGTCATATCACATATGTATGACAGCTGGAGAACAATCAGTCCTGTTAGGGAAAAGTGTACTAATCTTCACATTTTATAATACTCAACTCAAGTAGAGTAGGTCTTTTAGAACAACAGAAAATAATATTGCTGTCAAAATGACAAAAGAGAAATTACATTTCTTTACCTAGAGTATTTGGACTGACAAACTGTCAGAATTAGTTTTTCTGGTCCACAGAATAAGAAAATATTATCTGCATTTTCTGATCTTGAGTGACCTCCTTATCTGTGATTTTTGGTTGTATCAAGTCAGGACATAAATGACTGCATTCATAATGATGAACCAGACTTTTTTATTTTTCATTTTAACATGTTCTAGGAAATTTATTACAGTCCTAATTTACATGTTCTAGAAAATTTATTACAGTCCTAATTTCCCTTTAGTTGCCATGGTTGGAATATCTGATGATATTTAAGTGTGTAGATAGATTTGCGTTGATATTCTTATTATTGAAGAATAATCATTATTTATTAATTATAGTTATTGTTTATTAATAATTTATTAATATTATTTCTTTCACATAGAAAATAAGCTTAGGATTAGGTATATTTCCACTTAAATACATTGTCTTTATTTCTTTATGTCTGCATAACTTCAAGTATTACATGGAAAAGAGGAGAAAGGACCTCAGTTATGTAAATAACAAAGACCTCATTTGCATCCCAAACTCATGTCTTTTCATAGTTTACTTGGCAATATTACCTCAGAAGGCAGGAAAATGTGAGACTGTATTGATGAGACTTTTTTCAAATGTTTGTCTATTTCAGGTATTATGAAAACCTAAGATATAATTTGGAAACTGTAAATGCAATTTCCAACTAGCAATTTGGCAAGCCAACTGTGGCATCTATTGGCAAAACAAAATGTGCAAGAAGGGGCAAATAAAAGCAAAATGCAGAAGGTAAGTTGATGAGTATGTGAGGAGATCACAAGCCAGTTATGGGCCAACACCAAGCTTTTATTTTAATTAGGGCTCTGTACAAAACAGGATTATGATGATCAGAAAGGCTTCGTAATTATTACATGGGGGGAAAAAATAGTCATTGTGCATATCGGGATTTGAGTTCTAAGCCCTGGAATCTCCTCCATGGTTTATGTCAAGTGGAAAGTCAATGTGGAGGAGCACATCAGGATGCCCTGTGTGCCAGGGTTTGCCCAAAGGGTGTCTAACTGGGCTGCAGCACCCAGCCCTGCCCAGGAGAACAGGCCAGCAGAAGGCGTGACACAAGGAGGAGGCTCCTTCCTACTGGTTGGTTACAGACAACTTAATAAAGCCTGCAGAGGATGTGTACAATGGAAAACATCTGTGTCCACTGATATATTTAGACTGCTCTGCTGTTTAAAATAAGTGTCTCAGACTGTGAAAACACCAGGGAATTATCAGAGAAAGATTCTCACCGAGCAATAGCTTGCATTTTTAGAGGCAGACATTCAGATCATGATCACCTACACTTAGGTTTCCATCTCAAGTACTTACACTGGGAGCTGAAGACTCTTGGTAGGAAACAAAAATAAAAAGTCACTTTTACAGGACAGATCAGCTTGTAATTTCATAGGGAAACTTAATACCTGAATTGGCATCTGAGTAAGGTGATTAAAACAAGTTGGTGTGAATATGACTGATGTTGGGCACATTGGCCACAGAGAGAAATATGCTACATATAAATACAGGGAGGAATGAGCTTCCCCAGAAATTTTAAATAGATTCATTTAGGACATGTACACATATTGCAATACACAAAGTGCATTAGTCAAGTGTGTGTAAGAATGTGCAATTCTTACAAAAGCAGCTCTTGAGAGAAAGGCTTAGCAAGATACATAACATATTTTGAGTTAGGCTCCCCCACTTTTTCAAAGTAAAACCTGATTTATCAATTCCAGCATGTACCACAGAGAAGCAAGAGTCTCCTGACAAACCTGAGCTTACAAAGATCAGTCAACTAGAGCCTCCTGGACACAGGATAACCTTTATGTTGGTTGTGTAACAAAAAGAATGAAAGTAAGCCCTAGGTGTTAACATTTTACTGAATATGAACATTCAGTCAATAGAAAGTTATAACAGAAGATGTAGCAGCAATCCCTAACTATAAACTATTGCAGTAGAGAAAGACATTACTTTTGTCACATACCATCTCCTCTTTCTGATTGTTTTTTGACTGTGATTATATTAGACCACAGGCCAGGCACAGTACATGAGGATTGAGACACTGAGATGTCCAGATGCTGTCAGCAATTGGTGCTGATTCACTGAAACACTTATCCCCAGATGGCACCTTGCAAAAGTCACTAAAATCCATGCAAATCACCACATGAGAAATTGTCCATCCCAACAACACAGTGAAAGCCCAGCTCATTCTCCTAAGAGCCCAACATCAAAGATGATCCACTTATGTCAGCTGAAAAAATCCTGCAGCTGTCACCAAGAGCTGGATCAGACTCAGTGCCCAGCTAAGGAACTTGATGCAGAGATTAGTAAGGGATATTCTTTAGCCTGTATCATATTTGTAGCTGTTAACATAATCGTATTTTCTGACCCCAAACCACTTGTGTGGAATTTCAGCAGTGCCAGAGCAAAGCTGTGCCCCAGCTTTCCTGCTTTGCCCAGCTGGCACCACACTTCAGTGATGGGCAGAGCTCCAGCCACAGTGTGGGTAAGCAGCTCTAAAGGATTGCCACACATTATCCTCATTTAATGCATACCCGTGTTACTGCCTGGATCAGAAGTGGGAGCAAGGAAATTCTTGTTTCTGTAGTTCTCTTCATGCTCAATTTGGGTTGAACAACAGCAAGGGCCACAGTGCTGCTCCGCTCCTGACAGGATTTAATCTGGGCAGGGAGGACACCAGCACCTCATTAAAACAATGGCATCTTTTAAAGTTCTCCTCACAAAATTATCCATTTATTATGAAGCAGCACACACTCCACGACATGTATCACTTTGGAAATGTAAATACAATATAGCCTTTTTTTTTAGATGTTCTCTGAGTTGGCATCTTTGTCAGACAACTAAGACATATTCATAGAAGCAAATGTGTGATAGTAGAGAAGTTCTGTAAGATTTCACTGCTTATTTAGCACTAATAGTCTACTCTATACAACCAATACTACATTATCTGTATTTGTGCTTCAGAATGATCTTTGAGCTTTTTAAAACCACTTCCTTTTCTTTGTTTTCTCCCCTTCTTTGGGGCATTTCCTCTACTTGAGAAGAGGCCTGTTTTTTCTGTTTAGGTGGCTGAAGAGGTGCACAGCCACCCCGTGTGTTTCCACATGTCCAAAGGGCAAACCTACAGCCTTCTCTGTGCTCAGGATGTCATTCTGCCTTTGGGAATGCAGCTCCAGTAATAATGTTATGAAAT
This sequence comes from Hippolais icterina, assembly GCA_013400075.1. Classification (NCBI taxonomy): domain Eukaryota; kingdom Metazoa; phylum Chordata; class Aves; order Passeriformes; family Sylviidae; genus Hippolais; species Hippolais icterina. The sequence continues at coordinate 42,380 of VWYN01025803.1, forward strand.
CAAAGGGACGGTTTTATCTCTTGTTTGAGGAGCAGATTAATAAAATTGTTTGTATTTTCCATTACCAAGATCGATTTACACCTCATTTCCACTAGTACATTTATTAATCAAAAATAAGTAATAATTAGAAGCACTCATAAGAGTTCCACTGCATTTTAAAACAGGCCTCAGGCAATTCCTCAATGCTTCTTTGACTCCATGTACATATTTTCCAAAGGCCAAAGAGTGCAAGAAATGTCTAAGGAGGAGACTAATTGTTCCATCTTGTTCATCACTTTGCACCCTGTTAATGACAGGTTTTGAAGGAAAAGTAGCAAGCAATAGATGACATAATGCTGTAATAAACAGTCCTGCCTCTATGCAAGTGAAGAAATATATTCCTCAAAGCCTCAGGATTGACAGATCTTATTACTTTTTGTCCTAGCTGCTGCTACTGCAAGTGTTATTCCTGTGGAATGGGATTTTTAATCTGCTTTGCATCTGTCAGAATAGTAGCCTGTGCCAGGCAGTCTCATAGATTAATTATATGTTAGGCACAAGGATTTAATAGCCTGTCCAATATTTAAAAATCAAAGGCCAGATTCCCCTTCTAGACTGTTAACTACAGGGATTGTAAGCAGGTATATAGCAAAGGCAACTTTATTTCTTCAGAAATAAAGTAATAAATACAGTAATTCATCATTAGCCAAACTGATGTTAAGGGAGCCCCACTAACTCATACACTCAGGATCACACTCATAAACTCACCTTGAGATTTCATTTACTGATTTTTCCAGTCTACCAGGATGGACTGTATTAATGACTGGAGGGTTAATCCAACTTTTCTTGAGTTGCCTCCTGAATGGGATGTACATCTGCAAGAGCAAATATTACATATAGTTATTTTTGAATTTCTGAATGTGTTTGCACTAGGAACTGACAACTCTGACATTTCCTGTGGCTTAAAGAAGGAGAATGTATTTATAGCTCTGTGAGTTCGCACGAGATATATTGTTTCTGTCACAAATTTCTTGCATAAATATGTACTCTGTATGAGATTGCAGTGGGACTATTGTTAATGTTTGCTTTTGGCCTTCTCATAGCTATTGAATATGTGTGTATTTTTACCAGCCTCAGGTGATATGTATTTTCCAAAACTGCAAACTGGAAACGTTTCAGTTTTGGTTTAGTTTCTTTTTTTTTTTTTTTTTAAAGGGCATATTTTCAGTATTTCAAATTAATCTAAGCAGTTCCATTCTGTTTGGAGTCTTCAGAAAAACTGTGCAAAGAGAGCCCAAATGGATGATGAAAGACAAAAATAAGGTTCCATTTTTGAGCAGACCAGGAAGAGTCATGTGCACTCAGGGGTGTACAAAGACAGTTCCTCTTGGCTTTCTTGACACTGCAGATGTGGAAGGTGCTAGAGCCATGTGTTGTCCTTGCAGTGCAATAATGGTATCATTGAGAAGTGAAGTGAGATCTATATTCATGTGCCAGTTTTACAGCCCTACTGTAAGCTGAGTAAGCAATACTTCCTCATTTGACCCCTCTGGGCAACCTCCTTCTCCTCTAGATATAAAAGGAGCTTAAGGAGTCTGGGATATGCAAACCACAGGTATTATTTATAAATTATTTATCATGTCACTAGCAACATTTACTTCACTGTTCTAAATTGCATCCTCCTGCACCGAGGTTGGCAGTACATGGGAGGCTTGATCTCGTTAGGGCAGGTCACCCTAGCAAAAGTCATTGTTAATTTCTGCCCAAACTACCCTTGGGAATGGGTTCTTTCTTCCTATTCTTACGATGGAGATATTACTATTCCCTACAAGATTGTTGTTTTAGCAATGTATTTCAGCATGATGATAGAAGCAGGCAGCATGATGAGTCATTCAGTGGCAAGTGAAGCCTCAAATCTGAGAAAGAAAAATTCACTAAAAAGCATCACAACAACATGTATTCCAGTCAAGAGGCATTCAGCACAATCAGAGTCTTCCTCAGGGTATTTTGTTAATGATCATATTCACTTGATTTATTAATGTCTGTTTGGAATGCCATCATTTACTTATGATAGCTCTCTCCTGATACTAGAAGTCATATAGGTGAAAGAAAGAATCCATTTTAAATATCTTTGATATTAAATGAAATATACTGTCTGATGACATTAACATGGCCTTCGAAATACAGAGTCTCTAATGGTCGGGTTTTTTATTTGTGCTTACTTCAAGCTTCAACTAATTCAGCTGCGTTAGAACCAAAGAGAAGACTTTGAAATCATTATCTTTTCTTTATGGAGAAGGAAGAAACCGGGTGTGTGAACTCCACAGCTCATCATTGTCAACCAAATGACTCTGAGACTCCGGCAGTTACATCCTTGTTTATGGGGATTTTAAAATATCGGGGCGGGGGGGAAGAGGGGGAGGAATATTAAAATAATAATAATAATAATAATATTAGAACATCAAGGATGACATTTGCCTCCGGGCTTGGCAGGTGCGATAAGGCTGTAAAGTGCTTGGTAGTTCTGAAAGCCGCCCCGTGCCGTGACGCTGAGCGGAGCATCGCGTCACCACGGATCGGCCGGCATCATTCCCGGCGGAGCTCGGGCCGCGGCATTCCCGGCGGGAGCGGGGCGGCATTCCCGTCAGGGAGCGGGGCGGCATTCCCGTCAGGGAGCGGGGCGCATTCCCGGCGGGAGCGGGGCAGCATTCCCGGCCGGAGCGGGGCAGCATTCCCGGCCGGAGCGGGGCGGCATTCCCGTCAGGGAGCGTGGCAGCATTCCCGGCGGGAGCGGGGCAGCATTCCCGGCGGGAGCGGGGCGGCATTCCCGTCAGGGAGCGGGGCAGCATTCCCGGCGAGAGCGGGGCAGCATTCCCGACGAGAGCGGGGCAGCATTCCCGGCCGGAGCGGGGCGGCGTTCCCGTCAGGGAGCAGGGCGGCGTTCCCGGCGAAGCTGGCCGTGCTGTTGCGTTGCTGGCCGCCAGGGGTCAGTGTTGGCCGCAGATGCGGCCCCCGCGCCGGGCGCCCCGCGGGAGGGGCCGGGGGCGCTCCCAGCGCTCCCAGCAGCGCATCCAGCGCTCCAAGCGCTCCCAGCGTTCCCGGCACATCCAGCGCTCCCGGCACGTCCAGTGCTCCCAGCGGCACATCCAGCGCTCCCAGCGCTCCCGGCTCATCCAGCCGCCGCACCGGGGCCTCGTCACTGCGGGTGCTGGAACATAAGTAGGGAAAAGCTGCTTACTCCAGCGCCCGAGGTGGGCCGGCCCTTCGGCCGTGCTCTCAAGCGCTGCCCCGGGGTGTCCGAGCGCAGGGACACTGCTGGGACGCGTTCCCGGAGGCTTGTGCTCTGTATTCTTCTACTTTATCAGATTCCGATGGAATCTGCAGCTTTGCAGGCTCTTACCTCGGCAGGAGCCGGCCAGCTGCTGCTCTCCCTGGGTGTGCAGTGCCCGGTGTGCGGCCCCTGGAGCCGGGAGCATCCATCCCGCTCTGGAAGCAGGAGGGGAGCGGGGAGGGGAGCAGGGAGAGCAAAAAGCGATTGGGGGCTGCAGTAACAAAGAGCTCATCTTTAGGGCTTCATGCGGCTGAAGAGGAGGTGGCGGGGACCTCCTTTACTATTAACATTACTAAACTATTTTAACACTAAAGGCAATCTGTCATTTTGAGTAAATTCTCTTCTGCTTCTATAAACACAGCCGTAATCAATTAAAGACCCACTTGTGAAGGAGCCATTGTGTGCAGCCCCATTCAGACATTGCTGAGTTGTCTTTTAGACAGCCTGTGGGGAAACACTGGTAAGGTGATGGGAAAGTTCAAAGTGCCTAACTTTTCAATGTGGATTTTGTTATTGAGACTTTTTTCTCTCTTTTTTCCATATTGCTTATCACAGCCAGGGTGAAAAATGGATGATATCTCTCTCTGCATTCAACATTTATAACGTATTCTGCTTGGAAGGTTCTGCAAATATTTAAAATGATTCTCTAATGTAATTCCTTGGGGGACTTCTGCATGGCAGCAAATCAATTACTAATCTGAAGGTATTGAAAGAACAAACAAATCCTATGGAGACTGTACATCCAAATATACATATTTATAATTATGCACATGGGCTCAGTTCCTAACACATTAGACCAATTACACCAGTCCAATACAATTTTGTGCAGTGAAATAGAAACTCATTTGCAGTATTTAAAGATGAGAATTACTGACACAAGCCCTTCAAAAACTCAGCATTCCATTTTGTATTGAAAGAAACAGTCCAAAAGATCACTCCAGTGGCTCAAATGACTTTGGTTTTTTATTATCTTTCTATTGCACTGGATCACCTATGTCTCATGAGTCTGTGAATGTTACTAATCTTTGCAGAAGCAAGCAAAATAAACAAGGAAACTTGAACTTAACCTAGGTTATTTTATTTTCTTTCATTTTTCTGAAAGAAGGGAAAGGGAAGGTCAAACAGAAGAGTGTGTATAAGGAGACAAAATTTTTACCCTTGTTCCATTAGATTTTTTTCCCTGAGCACTGGCATAGATTCTAGGGACATGAGTGAGAATAGAAAAAATTAAATACAATTGGAGTTAAAAATTTTCCCATTTCTTTATGTTTGCACTAGAAATAAATGTAAGGAAATTTTAAGAATTTTAAGAACCTATTAAAACAAACAAAAAAAGAGTAGATGTTTAGAGATACTTCTGAAAAGAATCCCACCTGTAGAAGCTGAATTTCATTGGGCTTTCCGATGTAGTTAATTTTGGATCCATTGTCAATCTTCACTGCACATTCAGGGGAAAGAGCCTCACAGGAAAATTATGTTTGCATCACACTCTGGAAATTCATAAGCACACTGCCTGGGGATTTAAGAATGGCCGTGCCTCATTCCAAGGAAAATCACCTAAAATTACCATTAGGCTAAGCAGTCTTTTTACATGGTGTAAATTATTTTGAAGTGACAGGGGAAAAAGAAGAAAAGTGTGAAGATCATAAAGAAATTATCTTCCTTGACAACGTAGTGAAAAATCATAGATGATCAGAGATGTACTTTCCTCACAGTGCCTAAGCCTGTAGCAGTTAAAAGGAAAATGAACAGTGGCTTTTTCTAGGGCAGTGGGAGCAGACTGAAGCTCAGTCGTGTGCTATAGCAGTGCTAGCCAGCAAACCTTCTTAACTTCATTTTTCTTTGAATGACACTTTTTTGGAAGTTATACAGGAGAGCCTTGGTGCACATACCAGGCACTTTGTAGATGAGTCAGGACACCTTAACTAAATCTATTCATTACCCTGTCCCCGTTGGGACAGGCAAAAGCTGCCAATTTGATGTTGGTAATGTGGATGCTGCGTTAGGGAATTGGCTGAGCCTGCCAGATTTCATTCCTGAACTTTAGCAGCCACAAAAGAGTATTTCTCTGTCGTCTGTAATTGATTCAGAGCCAGGTCCCAAAAGGACAAGCTTCCTTTTGTGTGCCATCTATACCAGGGTCTAAGAACACATAGTGCTACAACTTTTTTTTTTTTT
>VWYN01025803.1:47908-83341 GCA_013400075.1 Hippolais icterina
TTAGTTAGATCACAGGAAACCTCTTGAAAAAGAAAAGAAATAAAATCCAAGTTGTCATAAATTATATTTGTGAGCTTTCTAAGATACATTATTTATTAGCTCGATTATTACATTCTGGACTATACTTTCAGAAAACAGTCACAGTCAGTTTATTATAATCTGAGTATTTAATGTCAGTAGTGTTACCATTTGGAGATTAAATGAGGTTTGAAACCAAAACAGAAAAAATGTATTTGTACAAAAAATAAATTTTCCAGTGCTTCAGCTCACTAAGCACAGTACTTATTATCATCAGTTCATATGCAGGTCAGATTCTTCCTTCCTTTGAAAAACAGGTTGAAAAACCCTTTGAAGACTTTTCCCATCTTCCCCTTACCCATCTGGTTACAAATTTAATAATATTATTCATTATCACTTTGTGTTTCACATTTCTATTCTGCATGTACTGTGCAATGCATTAAAGATTTCATGACAGTAACTCAAATAGTCCTAATAAGGATTATTAGCATCGTCAGTCCATCCTGGCAACATTCTCAACTCATTCTGCACAAAATAGCCCAGAAATTTTACAAGAAGATAATAAATTTAGACATTGTGGGCTAGTCACAGTATATTTTGTTGCCTGTGTGTTCATGCTTCAAATGATTTTAAAAACACCAAAGTATTGTCATAGCTTCTGTTCCCAGTTTTCACCCTAGAAGTGACTTTGAATTTGTTGAAGCAGGCGTCATCTGTCTGAACCTGAACACATTCACTGGATTTGTTCCTTGTACTCAAATACAAGAATAATCTACTAGAAATGTTTTTCAAAATGCTCATTAAACATACAGCCTTACTCACATGACAGCACATGTGTGCTGTAAATGCTTAGGACAGAGGCAGGGACAGAGAGCCCTGTGTGTGGAGGCTGAGCCTTCCTTCTTCTTCTCCTTCTCCTTCTCCTTCTTCTTCTCCTTCTCCTTCTCCTTCTCCTTCTCCTTCTCCTTCTCCTTCTCCTTCTCCTTCTCCTTCTCCTTTCTCCTGCTCCTTTCTCCTTCTCTTCTTCTTCTCCTTCCCCTTCCCCTTCCCCTTTCCCACCCACTCGGCAGGGGAAGACAAAGAGCCCAGACAGGGAGAGGCCCAGCCCCTGTAAATGTTCAGAGGTTTAATGAACGTGCCATAGCTTTCACCTACTAACTGCAAGGCCTTCTCAAGCAGACTCCAAATTCCTGCAGAAATGAAGACTTTCTTTCCTGGACCAGGCCTGGCATTCCTGGGAAACAATGGCCCTTTTCAAGTCATCTCTGAAATTTCACAGGTGAAGGGAACAGGGTGGTCATTTGATCCCATCCACAAGGAGCCTGTGAGCATTTTAAAAAGTGAAGACAGAGTCTATCATGGAAGCACTGGCACAAGTGGTTAGTGGCAGAAAAAGTTAACCTAGACCCACAGCTCAGGAGAGCCCCATGAAGCATTAAATTTGTCTTTTACCTCACAGCACTGCTTCTCTCTCAGTTTTTTTCAGGCGTGGGCTATGCAGCCCACAGAGCTCAGCAAACAGGTCTCCAAGCAGTGTCACAGTGCTTTGGAACAATGGTTTTCGTGCTTCTTTAGCCAGAACTTGGCCTTGAGAAAGAGCAAGTTAAAGGAAGCTGTTGTGGGGATGTAGCACTGGGGATGGAGAGCACCCATAAGGCATACATGAATCCAGGCCTTTGAGGTGTCCTTTAGTGCCCTATTTCAGGAAGCATATCACAGTCACTCCAGCTGATTAATTAGGACAACAAGATCAAATTCACTAGAAAATGGTCAGAATGGGATGCTATGAGTGCTGCCTGTGCACTGATGACACAGTGAACTCAGAATAGGAAAAGGTTGGATTTGCAGATCCCCCATACTCCAAACATCCAAATACAATATTCTGAAGTGACACAAGGGCTCTCAGTTCTGTGAAGACAACTACAGAAGCCTCCCAGATGATTTAGTAAATATTCAGAATTCTTAAGCTAGAATGTGTCACCAGTTCATGTTATAGAGGATTAGTTTCTTTACATCGTTAAAAAAAAGAAAACAACAACAAAAATTCCCAACTCACTTTCATATGGCAGTTGTTAAATTGAGAAGTATTTTGCCTCTGAAATTCTGAGAACTTTGGCACTCTCTGCCTCCAGCATGTTATAGGGAATATTATGCTTAGTGAACTTTCTTTAGGGGAACTTGAAGGATAATTGAAAACTGAAACATAAGAGTTCAAATCTGAACTACTTTCTGAGAGCAAATCTGAGGGAATTAATCAGGTCATTTGATATGCAAAAGTACCAGCAAGGGGGCAATATACATGCTTGAGACAAGCTAAATAATGACTGACTAGTAAGAGACCAATATTTCATACATGAGTTAGGCCTCTGACCTAACTCATCCAGGCAGGGGAAAGTTGCCTTGATTTTATTTAATGTTGATTTTGAAATAGCTCTTCCCTAGTATTACAGGGGAAGCCTGCTTTGGTGCTTACTTCACTTCCTGTCTTTGTACCATAATGAAGAAGTGTTCCCCTGCTTTTCTCCCATTAAAAAATCCAACTTACTGTCAGGGAACAGATTCTTGCAGGTCAGCCTGCGTTTCCATCTTGAATTTAAATTCTGCTCTTGGAGAAATGAAGGTCTACCTTTTTGGTTTTCCTGTCAATGTCATAAAGAGAACAATTCTGTTTTTCCCTTATGAAAACGTGAAGTTGGTGTATGAATAAATCAAGAAATGTTCACAGAGATAATGGGAAATGGATCATGTGACTAAGATCAGAAGCCTTTACCTTGTGTAATCAAGAGGAGCTGGGGTGAATTTCATACGTGACATGTGGAGAACATTTTTTTTACTTTGAGTCCATCTTGGTTTTACAACATAACTTTATATGCATTTCACTAAAATGCTGAAGCCAAAGTTGACTGTAACCTTTGAGAGGGCTTTCTGAAGGGAAGAAAAAGTTTCATAACTTACTCTTTCCATCCTTCATTTCCTCTTCACTCACTGCATACATGCAGATGGGTTTTTAAAACCTTTTAGGCAAAACCATAAGGTCAGAGATGTTCCTTGGTGCTATGCAAAGAATATACTTCTCTATACTTTTCAGTAAACATGGGATGGACCTACTGCCCTGCCTCAGGCCTGACAATTCAGGTTAGAATGCTGCCAGGCCTACCCTGCAAATCCTCAGCAGTTGGTTTTGCTATTTTGAGGACACCAGCAATGCCATCAGTGGTGCTTATGTTACCATTGCTGAATACCTGTACAATTATTATATTTGGTCTTGTTTTCCTCAAGCTCTTCCCACCATATTCTAGAATTACTGAAAAAATATCTATCAAGCTCCCTGCCTATTTTCTTGGCCATCCAAAAGCTGAAAGCCACACTGCAGGTTTCTTGGCCCATTCCTGGCAGCTGCCTCCACATCATCAGGCTCAGCAGCAGCACACTCAGAGCAGGTTTGACAGGGAAAAGTCAGGGTGAAGCACCCAGGGGAGGCTGCCAAGGAGTTGCTTCTGGGGTGAACAGAAACCAGGGGGCTCTGGATGTGCTCACAGCACTTGTGCTGTGCTTGGAGGAGCTTTCCAAAGAAAGTGGGTCAGCCATGCCACCCACACAAAGGCTGGTGCAGTTTCCTGCAGGATGAAGATTGTTTTCCACAGTCACTCCACCCATATGGCAGAGAAACAGGTCTTACTGGCACAAGCAAGGACAAGTTGGTGGGCAGCCCTCCTGGGGTAAGTCCTACTGAAAAGGCTGGAAACCGTTGCAGAGGTATGTGAGGTGAAGGATGTTGTTGGAACACTATTTCTAAATTATTTTTTTCATTTTTAAAATTTTGATTTAATAACTACAGTATTGGATAACACAAAGGACTTTAGAATTACTGGAATAGCTCTTTTGGCAACCTTGGTCTTGCTTTACCACAAGAAATCCTCAAGAACTCTCCATCATTGTCACACCTTGAAGTTCCATTTCAGTTTTTCTGCAAGTCTCCCTTTCAGTACAGAGTTTGAACTGTTGGTGGCTTGCGACTTTGAAAGAAGCAGGAGAACCACCTTGGTATTTGGGTTATCATTAGTCCCATTCAGTCCCTTTATTTGTACGTGTGGAAGTTGTTTTTTCTTGTTTGCTGGAACTCTGTTTCACCACATTGCTGTTTGAGTTGGCAGTGCTATGCTTTTTATTAGAACAAACAGAGGTCCAGAAACTGATGAAATAGAAATAGAAGGTTCACTGTAGTCTACTCTTTTCAGGGAAAATAAACATCAGGGGGTGTTTAAAAAAAACCCAACAAATAATTCTGTGATATACCTTCCTGATTAGCAGCTAAAATCTAAATTACACATTCTTAGAGGTAAAATTAACCAGAAAGATTATGCTGGTCTTTGCTTAAAGGAACCAATTTATCTCTCTATTTTTATAATTTTTTACAAACTTTCACTACTTCAGACATGTGAAATTGATTACATATCTGGCTACAATGCTATATGTATGCTTCATCAATTAGAAAATTAAATCCTCAGAATTCCTGCAATCAGGTTTCCTTTTCCTTTTCCTTCCTACAAAATAATAAAAAAGAGTGTGAGGGTTTTGTTTGGGTGGTGGGTTTTTTTCCTTAAAAGAAAAATAGTTTTAAACAGGCTATGTTCAAGGTTTTATAGGAATTTCAGCTAGGAAGAGCAAGACAAATATAATCGATGCTATCAGTTCTAACTTTGGCAGAATGTGCTGTCTGTTAGTGTTCTTGGTGAGACATACAGTGCCTGTGTGTTAGCACAAAAATGGATATTTTCCCTTCACTGGGCTACCCAAAGGCAGCTATTCTCACTTTTGAGTGCCAGCCACTAGAGATGGGCTAAATCTGTAGTACCTATTAGCTGTAAAGCAAACCAAAATAGCTACATGAAACCTGACCCAGAGAGAACCTCAGAATGCCAGGGCTCAGTGTTTGCTGCTCAGACCTGAAATGTGCCCTCTCTTCCCCACCTCACACCCTGCTCTCCCCACTCCTGGAGGAGTAAATAGGGCCATTCATATAGAGACAGAGAAAGAATTCTGAAAGTTATAAAAAACTCCCTGTATGTAAAGATGCCTCCTACAGTGCTAACCACAGCACTGATGATGAAAAAGCTACACCCTACATGTGCAAACTGGCATCCTTTTTACTGTACATAGGTTTTTATGGCATGTTGGTTTGCTTTCAACGACAGTATTTCATCAAGAGTGAGTATTTTAGCTCTTTTTACTAGTTCCCATTCACATTTGCACTGGTACCTAGCAAAGGGGTTCCTATCCCATAAGTCAGGATTAGATTGGAAGCCTTGAAAAGACAAACCTCTCAGAAAAAATAAAGGAAAAATAGAAAGGCTGGAAGGGTATAAAAAACATTTGTTAATTCTGAGGTCTTGGTAGCCCAAGGAAACTTGTGAGAAGATGTACATTGGAGTTTTACCCTTACACAGAGTTTAGGCCTAGAAAGAACCAGGAGGATGTAGCTGATCCACAGAGCAGTTTTTATCAGTTCCAAGCAAAAAAATCAGGCTAAAATCCTCTTATCCCTTTGCAGGAATGAAATACATAAACAATCTCTGAATCAATTTAAGATGTAAAGCAGTCTCACTTTATTAGAAAAGCCCAAGGACCTTTTGACTGAATATTCTTTGTCAACAGCAGCAGAAATTGAGTCATAATTATTTAAGTATTTGAGACTCTCTCTTTTCAAAATAGCTAGTATAAAATTTAATTATAATGAAACTACAAAGAAAGTTGCATTACTGTCCAAAAAAAATTTTCTAGAATTCTTTTTATACTGTCAGTCATTTTTTTAGCAGGAACACAATAATCATCTAAGAAATGACAATCAAATTCTACATTTCTTGCTACTTCACAGAACAAGTAGTATATATTTGAAAGAATGACAGAAGTACATTACTGTGCATTACTAATTGCATCTCCCATCATGAGCAGGCCAGCACAGACCTATAGAGATCTCTAATTTCCATCATACTATTTGTTAAATACAATCCTAATATCAATTTGTTTGTGGAAAACAACAAAAAAAAATTTCTTTCTTAAAGCTAAAGTCTTTCAAAGCTGAAGTGTAGAGAATTAAGACAAGTAGGTTTTAACTGAGGACTACAGGAATTTGGGTGGCCTGTTACTCATGCTCTTTCTCTCTGCTTCTTCATAGTTGTAGAGCAGCCTCCCATTGCAGGAGGGGAAGCTAAAACCTACTTTTCTGGTATTGATTCCCTCAGCCTACCCAGGTCTCACAAAGCCCCTTTCAGGAACCTTTCTCAAATGTCCACTGAAATGGGAAATTAAATAAGCTTCCCTAGATTCAAACTTCTCCAAACTTGCAGGGGGAATTACAGGAAATGCCCTGGAAGTATTACATTTTGATATATTCTGTTTGTTATGGCATTCCCTTCAGGAAGAACACTGTGGGCAGTCCGAGCTGTAGGACAATTTGTTCTCCTTTTCCTTTATCAAGTTCACAGCTGGGCTTTATAGGATTCTCTATTAACACTGCAGCAAAGCAACATCAGTTTCAGGTACGTGGGAGACAGGAGTGTTGATTGAATGAGTGCTGAAATAGGGTCAGAACACTCCCTTAAAATACATTTTAAAATTCCATAGGCTCCCTCCCTTCTCCCTTTGTTTGCTCCTCTATTTAATCTATTTTATCAAAGTCATAAGCTTAAATTAAAAAGAAATATAAAAATGAAACAAAGACACAAAGAAAAAACCAAAACACCAGAAAAACAAACCAAACCCCCCACAGCTATTGCTATTCTTTCTGTGCTGTGAGTTCATTGCTGATGACTTACTTGCCTCTGCACAAACTGGGGAGATGCAGAGGCAACTTCATTCGCAGAGTTGGCACACTTGTAACTCAGCCTTGTAGATTCACCTACTTTTACTGATAGGATTAAAAAGTGAAATTGGTACACTGCTTTACCTAAACGTTTAAGATAAAAAGCTGCCAAGAGTTCAGAGCAGACTGCTGTAAAATCAAATGTCCAACAGGAGAGCCATTCCCCGGAAGCCGTGGTATGGTAGAAACCACGGCCCGGGACCTTCTCCCTCTGTGCTCAGGTCCTCTGTGGGCCCACTGTGGAAAGGCATGGGTGCCTGATCCAAAGCTGACTTTGATGCAGCCGGCCTAAAGATTTCAGTTCGTTACAAGGAGCATTTTAGAAGGAGCCTCAATAACTCTTACACATCTCTCATGTCTGGTGAGATGTTTTCTGTCTACTTCTTTACCTACTGCCAGGCACATTGCTTGGACCTTTATCTGCATCCCTGTAAGTTACTCCTCTTATAATTTCCATGCCTTGCCAATCTTTTTTTATTATTATTTTAAAGACTAAACAAAGATCTTTCTCTCAATTTTTAAGTACTATTACCAGATAAATTTTGAAACAAATACCATATAGATAAGGCCTGTGCTTCTGTTCAAAGTATATTTGGGGCCATACTGTGGGTGTCACTCTTGGTTCATCTGTGACCTCTTCTAGAATTCAAAACCAATTTTTTCATTATTTGAATGAAGAGGCAAAAATACAAGGACACTAAAGTCTGCAACAGCAGTTCATTTTTACAGCTTACTAGCCCACTATAAATCATAAATGCTGGAGGACAATATACACTACTGGGTCTCTGAACAAGTTTCAGAATGAAAATAAGTTAATATAAGGTACTTGTACTTTGTCTTCAGCTATGTCTGTTTTGATTTTCCTCTTTAGAACACATATTTGTCAGTGCACATGCACACACATGCATAAACACACCACGTGAGGGGATACTGAATGAACCACCCTATAGAGAGGGACTACAATATTTCACTGACTGTAGAATGAAGCCCAATTTTATTGGCAGACTCCTATGATGCTAGACAGTAAAACATTTGTACGTTTTGCTGCAGACAGTCTGGCTGGCAGTTTCAGCAGCTCTAATTTATTGTGAATAAATAATTTCCTGGAATCTCTGAGGAGTCATTTTAATGCTCCGAAAAAATTAAAATCTGGCATGCTGTTAAATTTGTTTTCCGTTGTTTTGAACCAAAAATACTTAAATTGAAAGAATTTAAAAACCCACCCTGATTTCAAAGATAGTACTTTGTAACTGTTAAATCTCCCAGTTTCACACTGGTTTTACACATGAATAATTTTTGTTTACTTCATCTTTATATTTAAAGGCATGACAAATAACATCTGTTTGCAGTTCTATTCTGTGTGTTATTTCTCAGTACCGGGCAGAGAAACTGTCCAGGTTAAAGGACTCCCATATTTCTGTAGAGTATATTTGGATGCTGCTTGTGTTTGTACCCTGGTATAAATTGATTATTACTTATAGCATAATGGTGATCAGACCATTTTCAAAGGCAGTGTGTTCTTGAAGCATGAAACAGAAATTTAAAACCAACTTCAGAATCTGTTATAAGTCAACTGTAAAAATATAGATGGAGTCAATTAGTTGATTCAGTTTTGCAGCCATCAGCAAAAAAAAGAAGCCTTAGTTTCCAGTTGATGAGTACATTTTTTCCATGAGGCACCTCACAGTTCCTGCCAGTGGACTAATATATAAGTAACTATTGCACTTTTATTAAATTCTCATTACCTTGATGTATCCAGAAGATATCAAATAAGAAACTGAACTAAGAAAAGTATGAATTTTAATCACCAATAGCATCACTTAAATACCTAACATCATTCCCCAAAACTGTACCACTCAGAGCTTTGTGGATGTTCAGCATAAATAATCTCTATACGGTTCACAGAAATATAGTAAAGCTAAAATCTGTACTGGTAATAGGAAATTGAAATGGAAAACACTGTGTAAATTTAATTGTAGGTCTCATTCCCTGTAATGTTGAAAGTGTTTTCTACAGACTACTTACACAGTGAGGAAACAACTCATAACACAAAGTAAATTTGAGAAGCAGAAAAGGCTACACATACATTTTTGTCTGACTGGGTAGATCATCAAAAAGCAAAATGTGTATGTGAAAACTAGTTCAAAGAAACAGAGGATCTTCTTTTTTGTAGCAAAGTGGCATGACCCCTGTTCCCATGGAGTCACTATTTCCTCTTCCTTGCAGTCTTTGTAGGGAACTGTTTCCTTCCTCAAGTGCAAACCCAGCATTACTTTCATCATGTTTAGCCAGGCTGAATGCCTGCAACATATTTGGAGGAAAATGGACAATTAACAGTGACAGGCTTGCCTGTGCCCTAGCAGAGAGCAACATACCTGCCATGAGCTGCTGCCACGTGCTTATTTGAGTTGGCACTAAGAAGGCAAAAACCCTCTGCAACACAAAGGTGCCTCCCTCTGACTGCAGCAACCAATCTCAGCCCCACCAGTGGTTGGACTCCCAGTCCCCTCAGCAACATCAGTACAAGCCATGACTTTCTGATTCCTTTTGTCTGCCTGTGCTCTAGTCGTTCACTGCTCTGTGAATGCTGTGAGACAGGGGTGATGAAATTTTCTTATATAAATTTTCAATTCAAATGTATAAAATTCAATCTCAGTCCTGTTTTTTTTTCTTTTTGGTAGGTCAAGCCTACACTCTCTTTCATTGTTCCTGAAATGAGCTAACACTTTCTCTTGTGATATTTGCTTAGCAGTATAGCATGTAGACATGCAGAATATACCCTGACCCTGTGAGAATGACACTGCCCAAGGACTCTGAGAGCCAGCATGTGCACTGTGAATTCTACATAGGCTACGTGGTTCCTTATTTCAGAGTGCGAGGCAGGAATAGCACACTTCCAATAGGGTATACATTGCAATTTACAAATGCTGTTGCTTTCCAATAGTATTTTCTTCCACTGATTTCAGCACAGTTTGATGAAGGGTGTAGTGGTGTATATCACCGCTCAATAATTTTCACACTTAAGAGCAAACAATTTTCTGGACATAGTGAAGTAAATCTTTTTTATAAATAGAATCTAATTTAATTTAAACCCAGGATAAAACCAGATATCACTCCAAGCATTCATAATCCAAATAATCATACAATAGCCAACACCCTTCATAGGGATTGTAAACAGGAATTCCAGGTGGAATATCACTTGGGTTCCACCAATTTTGTGGTGTCTAAACTCCTAGGCCATGAAACACTATGATGTTCAGATGTATAGTTTATTAATCTATCACAGATAATTAATTTTTCTGAATTAATCTAAAATTTGGTGCTAGATAACTGTCAGTCAGTGGGTCATCATGTTTATGTTTTATAGTGTCATGCAAAAAATAGATATAATAAAATAGATATAAAAAATAGATGTAATAAAATTGTATGACTATGTTAACCAGGTAAAACCTTACACTGCTAAATTCAGAGGTTGATCTTGTCATATAATATAATACAATATGTGCCTTACCATAACTCCTATGACTCCTGGTTACTGGATATTTTCTAAATGTGTTGTGTTTTGGTTTTGGTTTTCCCCCTAAAAAAACAAATGAAACACAGGTATCAAGTTCAGTGTTGTGTTGACTTCCTGTGTCAATGGGAGGAAACTGACCCATCAGAAGGGTATTCAGAATAACTGAGCAGGTATCTAACAGGCAACATGAATACCTTTCATAAGGATACCAGCTCACACATTCATACCCAAAGCTCATACTCACTTACTGCTGCAGTAGGGGCAGGAATTTCTCAAGGATAACATCTTGATACTGCTGAATGTATTCCTTATAAGCAAACTGACAATTAATCTAATTTCAGAGAAGTGAATGTATATGTTCTAACAGTAGCAACGTCTCTATTGGACTCGTAATAAAAGATACTGTTTCATGTCCCAAATATTAAGCATTAGTGAGGAGAAATTGGTTAGAATGCTACTATGAAATAGTCTACTAAATATATCTGCATTTCCTCGAAAAAATACTGATATGTATTTCTAGATGTAAGTTAATATATAAGTGTATTTAATAAGTCTCCTTCCAGTTGAAAGCAATTCTTTTGCACTTACAAAACAGTTATAGGCACATGGAATTCAATAAAAACATTCACATCAACTTTAAACAGATTTTGGATTAGGCCTTTAAAAACAAAAAGAAATTATCTGTAAATCTTTAGTGGTGTTGTTTTCCTAAGTATGAAATCTGTTAGAAATAATCTTCAGGGCAATTTTTGTTTGCCTGAATGTGCATATTTTTTTCATTTTCCATGAAAAGTGCAGCAACAGTTAAAGCCAAAAGTTTGAAAAAAACCAAGGCTAAATACCTGGATATAATCATCATATATGCTCACTGGTTGGTTTGCAATTTCATCAAGTATGAACAATCTATTTAAAACACTGAATGTTCTTATGGGATCTTTTTAAACCACTACTGCATAGGTTATGCATGTTTAATACTAAATCTAAGACTTCAAAATGCACGGCAGTATCCTCTAACAAGTTGCTTGAATTTTATTTTCTGGGTACCATGTATAAAGTTCTGACATTTTTCATTCTATGTCATGTTTCAGGTATCCATCTATAGAACAATACAATGATATTCCATAAGTTCCTATCAGAAAGGCTATGTATTCCAAAGGCACTTGTCTGTGTTTTATAAGACAATAAATGTTCTTTGAGACTCAGTATCTACCCCAGAGGGAGAAAAAACCTCACCTGTACATTTCAGTCTTTTGGAAATAGTCAAGTAATCAATATACAGTAAAGTGTATTTTATTTATCATTTTATTGTCAGTTGGACAGAACACAATTTCCTTGATTTCTACAAGCAGAAAATCTATGATATTGGATTGGTGGGTTTAACCACATGTTGTACAAGAGGTGACATCAAAATGCCAAAAGTGTATCGTCCTAGGCTGGATATTTATTACCTCTTTTGAAAGAGGTATGTCTGTTTACCAGAAATGAAAAAAAAAAAAAAAATTAATAGAATTTACTGACTTAGGAAGACAATAGGTACTTCCTAAATTAATGCTATTTGCTAAGATATCAGTTCCTGATTGTTGTGTTAAATATTTTTACCGGAAATGGCAAATGTATAGATAGCAACTAATAGGTTTCAGTGTGCAGAAAGGAATATTTTGGTTAGATATTAGGGAAAAGCATTCAAATCATAATAACTTGGAGAAATATGAGAATTCCACTACAAGGAATCCATTAGATAGGCATTCTTCAGTAATGAAATGAACACATATTCAATCTCTTGGATTCTTCCAGCCCTATGGTAAACTTTCACATTGAGAGTAGAGGGACAGCAAATACTGAGAATAATGAAAAGGCCAGGATGATAGTACAGGATGATATTCCCTACTTCTTCCTGTAGGTGCTTGGAGAATTTCTTAAAATAAAATAGTTTTTCTTACAGGAATTAATTTAGAGAGCTCTTTCAGCCTTTTGGGTTTTTATCTGGCAAGACAGATAGACTTGCAAGACATAAAGGAAAGGCTCCCTTGTGGCTTTATAGAATATAACATCCTCTCAAGTGGCAAAAAAGCCCCAGGCAGAAATAAGGTTAGCAAAAGAGTTTCTCAGTTATATTACTGAGAAGGTTGATGAACCTATAGGCTGTGGTTAAGAATCCTTAACAGATCTCTGAACTGAACCCCTACTGCCTAATTTTCTAACCAGTGCCTTAACTGGAGATTTTGTGTCCTCTTTCCAAAATACATAGTAAACAAACTCGAAGGGAAAATAAGCTAGTTAATATATCTTTGCAAATATGAGATGTAT
The DNA here is from genome assembly GCA_013400075.1 of Hippolais icterina. Lineage (NCBI taxonomy): Eukaryota > Metazoa > Chordata > Aves > Passeriformes > Sylviidae > Hippolais > Hippolais icterina. The sequence continues at coordinate 60,613 of VWYN01025803.1, forward strand.
AAATTGGCTAGCAGGCCAGAGCAGACACTTCTTTTGGCCATTGTAGTTGCTGAGATACACTGGTTTGGATGTGCGGACGGAGCCCGTGTCCGGTTCGTTCAGCAGCACTGATACTCGTCACTCAGGAACAGAAACTGGGATCATGGTCACATCTGGCCCCGACTGGATTTTATTGCAATGACGTACAGAGCTGACAGAGAAATTTCTGCAACTGGAAATGACAGCCCACAAGAATTAGAGGATTTTAAACCCTGGTGAGATGTAGCATTTCTTAAGAACAATAGCTTATAGCATTTTCATTCTGTGCTGCTTTGGAAAATTAATTTTGTAAGTCAGTTTGTTTGTCATTCATGCATAAAATAAATTAATATAGGGGTTGTTTCCTTATTCATTAAGTTTTAAATTCAGCAGATGAAACTCTCTTTTTGCCAGAACAAACACTGGGTTATAGATGACTGTCAATAAAAAGTAAAGCCAGCTCCAATGAAAAAGCGTGCTGAAAGCATATACCTGTTGAACACTGAATCTTTATTTCCACTCTTTATGGAAATAAACACATTTATGGTTTGTTTATTGCTTGCAGAAAGAACGCCTGTTCATCCTCCCCCGCTCCACCCCTACCATTTGCTGGTCTAGCTACCAAGCAGAGCCTAATCACAAGATGTCTGTGTACATCAAACAGATGTTCATCAGCAACAGAAAATCAATGTCTGGCATGAAGTTATATTGCGTTTGTAGACTTTACTGAGCACACTTTACTTGAGAAGCAGTGCTTTGTGTCACTGTATCTGTATCTCATAATAAAGAACAAGTGCCCACGTCAAGTTGTGGATCACCTCTATTGTCATTCCACAGCAATGTGTTTTCCAGATGTCTGCAAAAGAATTTTAGGCTGAACTCCCTTTGCTTCTGAACCATAAGGAAGTATGATATGCTATCTGTCCGGTATTTAGTTATTAAATTTTGGTTGAAGAGCAGTTAGAATCCCTCTGAATTTATTTGAACTGCTGTTTTAAACAAGACCTCTGGCATTTGACATCTGACCAATGGGTCTGACAGATTTTCAGCGCATTACCTTTAGCTGGCGGTGATGTAGTAACAGCACTTTATTTCCTGTGAAGCCAACAGCTAACTCTTACCTTCATGTGAAAACTTAGATGGGGCTTATCAGCTCCTCCACAGCACTTCATGGCACTCTGCCCCTCTTGGGATCATGGTCTCTTTCTGCTGTTACTGAGAGGGACAGGAATGAAACAGCAGCAGCACCAGGAGCCATCCTTTCAGACTATGTCTGACACAAGCACTGAGTGTTACATTATCTGCTTCACTGAAGCAGAAAGAGGAGACCATCAGGGAGCTGGCTGCGCTCCTTGCTTTTCTGTTCTTCCCAGCTTTGGACACACTAGTGCAACCTGTGTGCTGCTCCGGCCTCTGCCAGCTGGCAAGAGTTCCCAGAAGACAGTCTGTCAGTGAGAGGGGCTATGAAAGAGCCTGGGAGCTGCACTTTGCTCTCTGCTGTGATCCGCCTGCAGTGCCTGTGCTGGGAGGGCTGCTGGGGCGGGCACACACTGCCATCCATGCAGGAGGCTCCCAGCACTGGGTAATCATGGCAGTGGGGATAGAGGACTGCATCATCCCTCTGCTAACCCCTCCAAATGGGATTAAAGCTGACAAGTTCCAGTCTGTCCTTCTGGAGAAAATAAAAAAAAAGTTTAAATACAAGCATTCTTTTTCAAAGTAGTTCTTTACCGTTTTTGCTGCAAGCAGAAACACTGTGTTCTACCACATTAATTCCAGTGAGCTACCCTATCAAACCACAGACATTGTCTCCATTTTATCTTGAACCTTAAGACAAAATACTTTGTCAACCACAAAAAAATCCCAAACCACACCAAAACAAAACTGAGATCAGCAGATAAGGGGAAGAGCAACATATGAAAATAGAAAGCTGGGAAATTCTGCATTAAAAAATAACATGTTGAATTAGTACTGCAAAACCCATAGGCTATCTACTCAACTGCAGACTCTGCAAAATGCACTCATAGTAGAGATGCTTAAGAAACAGTCTGCTGAAATATGTCTCGCACAGCTATGCACAAGTGCACATGGGTTCTTCAACTGAAATGACCTGATTGAAATTGCAAATTTACACATGAAATCTTAGTCAGAGGTTCTGTATGTAAGTGGATAAGGAGGCATGGATACTTGGGCTATGAATGTGCTCTCCTTCCTACCACAAAATGACATAGAAAATGCATTTCAGACATACCCTGGCAACTGAAAATAGAAATGCCGTATGTTGAATATCTAAGTAATTGCCAGACTAGGTCTTTATTGAGCATTGGTCTTCCCTTTTGCAAGCACTTTTTTTACCAGAGATAATTATGCTCACTGTCCAGAAGCTGTGCTTCAATCTCAGCCCTGCCTAGCTCTTATTCAGCACAGCTGAGCGGGAGTACAGGCAGCAGCAGTTCAGGGCTGCTGTACCCGGGATCAACTTCAACCCTTTCAGTAATGAGATACATATTCTGTCCCGAATCTTCTCTTTCCCCCTCAGTCCAAGCTCCCAAATGTCTTTTGCAGTGGGTAGAGTAAGCTATGAGAATAATGGCTGGCATAAAGTAACAGCAGGCTGTCTACAGCTTACCCTAGGGAATCCTCAATTTCCCTGTTAGGAAGAAGTTAGGCTGAACATATTAATGGAAAGGATCCTGCCTTGAGCCAGGGACTTGTTTTAGTACAACCACTGTATTACACTTGTCAGGGCAGTGTGGTAGACACTGGATCTCTTTACTTGCATCAGGTATCAAGAGATACTATTAATTATTTATGCAAATATTACAAAATAGTACAGTGTTACACATTGATGAGACAAACAAAACCTCTCTGTTAACCTTCTGTTACCCTCTCAGTTTTCTCATCATTTTGAGATTTTAAAAGACCTGTTGGAAATTACCATCTGAGCCTGGATTTTTTTTCACTTATTCAAACTGCAGAAGGATAAACTGTTATTTACTTTGTATTGTGATGCTCTATTCTTACTTAGGCCCACAAGTTATGCCAACGTCTGGATTTATTCCTCAAACTGTCTTGTCTAGATAGTGACAAATCCTTCTTTCTCTTTTTCCTTTGGACTAATAATGCAAAAAAGTTGTCAGATGGAGTCAGAACAAACACAGATTTCTTTTTGTAGTAACAAAAAGCAAAAGAAAGCCTTAAAGAAATATATCCTCAAAACAAGCCTCCTTTTCTGGACAAAGCAAAATTTCAGGAAATAGACATAGCCTTTTTCTGCTTTGAAATCCATTCCTCTTCAGGGCAGAGATAAAGCAAAGCTTTTAGTGGAGTAAGCAGGAGAGTCTAGAAACAAGTGTTCCTGTATTCAAGTGGAGTTTGAGGTTTTTCCTCAGTTAAGAGTAGATTGCAACTAATAGAAGAGTTTGGCCACTCCCAAGACTCACTTTAACTTTTTCTTCTAATTCCACATGCTCCAGAATGGCCTTCTGCAGAGCTACCAAGCACCACTGAGTTGTGGTCCTGCTTTTTAACTCAGATTGCTTCACAAAAGCACTGCCAGATGTCCTGGCCACATGTTCTGCAGCCTTTTGGATTCTATGTGAAGACATCCTTAAGAACATGTCTCCAGGATAAACCTAGACCCAGAAGATCAACTTTAGGCACTTCTGATTCACACAAAATTCCTGGATTGGGTTGAGACAGGCTTTACCAAGTAGCAGAATCTTCAACTTGCCCATCATGGCAATTATTGCAACCAGTGGAGGTTACAAGGCATCAGATGGATTAATGACAATTCATGCAGAGACAGGTTGGTAGTAGGATCAGTGGATATGGAATATGCTAGTTCCCTGTTCTGATGGTTTATAGCAATGAAAGGGATAGCATAGAGGACAGTGCCTATTCTCCTAATCAGTTCTGTGCTTAGTGTTATACAGAAATAGCAATTACAATCTTAGGTATTAAGAGAGGAACTGAGAGTGAAACAGAAGCATTATAATTACAGTATTTAATCAAGAAGGTCCACATGAATTGATTAGCATGCATTTTTAGTTCCTCATCACAGAACAAACAGGCACAGACCAAGCTATAGAGGACAGCAAGGATGCTGACACAGAACTGTCTCCTTACAACAAATTAATTAGAACTGCACCTTGAAAAGAAGAAAATGAGAAGGATTAAAATAATACAATTAAGCTAAATACTCATTAAGTTAATAGTTACATGGAAAAGGTGAGTAAGAAATTTATATTCTTAGTCTCTCCTAGTACAAGATACAAGGAGCATCAAACAAGGTTTTAGGATAAGATCAGAATCACAAAGTCTATTAACTAGTGAAACTCAGTGCCCCAGAGTGCTGTGGCTTAAAAGTACTTTATAGCTCACTCTTCTCTGTTAAAGAGTACAAAGAACAACAACTAAAAGAGTTGATAATGTAGCCCAGCAAATCCCACATTATCCTTCTGTAGCTGCTCCCTATGGCCCTTATTTTGATATTTTGGATACTGTTTTCTGTTCTTCTCATCTGATAACTTGATTCATTTATGCCACCACTAGACCTTGGGTAATTTGCTTCTTCAAGTCTTCAGCTGCCAGGGAAGTATTTCCCTTCTCCTTTCGTCCTTCTTCTTGAAAGGAAGAAAGGACAGGAAGTTTGAGAAATAAGTACAGTGGTGAACAAAAAGAAACTGGAAAAGAGCATACTCATTTCAAGTCTTCAGGCACTTGGGATTTCAGAGAAATGAGAACTAAACATCAAAATGAAAAAAAAAAAAAGACGGAGACCATCTAAAAGTTTCTTAAAGTATTTCGTTCAGAATCACTGATCTTAAAACAGCAAACTGTAATTAGATAGTGTGAAAAAGCCCAGCGTAATATTAAAGATCTGTCTTTTTTCCTTTTATTCCTTTTCTGCTTTGGCTGTTCATCCGAATTTGAGTGCTTCAAGATGTTGGTTTTACACTTGACACATTTTAGCCACACTATAGACATAAACAGAATTATTGGTGTTATACTATAAGACAGCCTTGAGTTCCCTCTGACAAACCAGCAGCTCTGTGACTCTCACAGCCCCATGGCTGGCCTATGCTGGAATAAGAAGGTTTTTCTTTGATTTACAAGATTAAGGTCTTCCGAAAGTTTAAGTGGAAAATTTGCTTTACCATTTTGCAGTTTCACGTAGGAAATCTCTGCTAGGCTGCAAGTCAGACCACTGGCAGGAGTCTATGCAGCCAAGGAATCACTTCACCTCATCCCACCAGTCACCCACCGCCTGCATTTCTCACCCTGGCTGATTAATGGTGTGCTGGCCCCACAAGGCAGCCTTGTTCTTCTCCAGAGTTGTTACACTTCAGTAGTTGTGAGTTTCTTTCAAAAGTGTCAGAATTAAAGGCAAGTTATAAAAGCCCCATTTCATTTTGTTTCAGGAGTCCATCCTGGTGCTATATTATCCAGAATGTCTGTTGAAGCTAAATGACAAGTTTGTTTGGTCAGGATTCCTTTGCCCTTTCTGCCCTTCTCCATCAACATCCTTCATGATTTCTTCTTTCAGCACTGTTGACTTATAAACTAAATATATCAGTAAGTACAAGACTATTCCAGACAACTCCTTTAGCTGTTCAGTGTCTTTTATTTCACCCTGTCCCTTTCACCTTGTTCATGGTTCAGTTTTATACTCCGCTGGACAAAAACCTCTGTGTTGGCTCTTTTTCTGCTCTTTCTTCTTTCTGCTGTTTTTAACAGTTGTGAGTGGATGTCCCTTCTACTGTCTTGCCATGCAAGACTGGAAAAATGCTAAAACCCTCTTTTCCCACTGATTTCCCCACAGCCACAGCTGTGGCTCAGATGAATTAGGCAGGTGAAGCCAGAAGCTCAGAAATGCACTCAGCTTTCTGCCAGCACTAATCCCCCAGCGCAATTTGTATAATGATAGGAAAAAGGAACCAGAAATAAAAATCACTGAATGTAGAGAGAACACTGAACTTTTATGCAATATGTAACACTAAAACTATATATTACATTGTAGGACACCCTGTGTAAGCTTGTAACCAAAAGAATTAATAAATAAAACAATTATTAAAGCTCAGGTGTAGGCAGTACTTCAATATCAAGGGAGTCCCTCATATCAGCATTTAAATTACTGTCTTCTAATAATGCTTTTTTAAAAAAATGATACAATAATATTTTATAAATGTGTACAGTAAAATTTATAATTTACTTTGCAACAAAATATTATTTGTTTAGCTTTTAAATTAAAGATGAGCAACACTCTGGGGAAGTACCACAATGATTAACATTGGGGGTTTTTTAATAAATTATATCTGAGCCCATAAAGACTATGGTTCGAAATATATCATAAAGAATGTTATCCCACTATGGTCTGCAGCTCTGATGTTGCAGTTTTGATTAAGATAATTTGCAGCTTCTGTAAAATATCATCTTCTCACTGTCAATTTGGAGATGCCAAAGTGCCACATGATGCTAAGAAATAGGTGAGTGCAAAAAGTGACATTATTAGAAAAGCGGACTTGAATATAAACAATAAGTAAAGCAGAGTGTATGTATAGTGTACGGAGTTTGTGATGATCCAGAAGACATTACTGTTTCTCTAAAAAATGGCAATTAACTTCCTCCGATCATAATACTATCTAAGAGAAAATACAAAAAGATAAATTCTTCACAGACAGCCCGGTTCAAATATATGAATATGGCACATGAGACAGCAATTAGTGAACAGAGTCACTATTATCCTCTGCAATCATTTCCAAACAAATGAAGAAAGAAGGCTGCAAAACCATATGGTACATATATTATAAAGTAACCTGTTCCATTCTTTAGACTTACTATTACTGCTTTTGACACAGCTACAGGAAATAAAAAGCTACTGGAATGCAGACCAGGAAAATGTATTCCCAGAAGGCTTTGTAGAACTAGAAGCTGGAATCATTGAGTGGAAACAGACTTTGCAAAGCAGTCTCCCATTCTTTGCTGCTTAGATGATCTGCTCAAACATAAAATACATTCTACAAATGTGGCCATATTTGGTAGCTGTGCTTTTAAGATACTTATGGAAAGAAAGTAAAAGAAAGGAAAGAGAAAAAGACTTTTAAAAAGGGTAAGTATCTTCACAGAGAACTATAATGTTGACTAGAAAAGAACTGTTTTGAAGAGAGGAAGCACAAAGTCAAGAATTTCATACTTGGTATGCAAGATTTGATTATTTTTCTTCTCTAGCCTTCTTAACGAACTCATTAAAGGAATCATGTTAATACATATGAAAAATATATGATCCACAAATCCTGTAAAAATTGTGTTTATAATATTGAAGAGTATGTTGCACATATGCCGAGACATTTAAATCAATACTCCATTAACATAACTATTTTTAAATATTCTTCTTCAAAATACCTAGCATCAGTGTAACACCCTTGCATTGAAATGGTAATAATTAAACTGCAATGAAAGTATACATTCTATAAATGAAAGAAATCTTGGGAAAAAAATGAAAATTTCACTTAGTCTGCCAGTGATTTAAATTTCATTGCCAAATATGGGTAAAGCCTTGGGCCTCACTGAAGGAACTGTGTCTATTCTGCATGGATTTAATCCTGTATGTTCTGAAGAAGTTAGCAGGAATCCTTACATCCCATACTAAATTGAGCCTAGAAACACTTAAGTTTTCATCAGAAAAAGAACAATGGCCTGTATGTGACATCACATTATTTGGTCATTTGTTATTTAGCTATATTGATAATAATAATAACTGATGATGTTGATAACATTGATAATACAGTAAAGTTTGCTGAAAATTGTCGTCTTGACAAAATTAGGGTGCTTTATGTGGTTTTACACTGAAGTGTACGTGCTTGTAAAAAGGGAAATAATTTTAACAGATCAGCAAATATCTCTTTGAATTGAGATATTTGTGCTCTGATGAACAGTCAAACATGGCTTCTCTACACTTGCAAAACCATTCCAAGACTCACAGGAGCTCCCTATGTGAGTGTGTTGGCAGGGCAGCTGTTTGGGCTGAAGAGAGCAAGGTTCAGTGGTCAATCCCTGATACCCTCTGCTTAGAGGATGTTAGCCACCAGGACAGTGTTACCCAAGATCCAAATTTCTCAGAATTTATCTACTTTTTGTGTCTGGAAATTGTCTCTCAGTACAAACTATGGGCCCTGCTGCTAATTATTATTTAGAAGTAAAGGAACTTGAAGTTGGAAAGGAAACTTGAAGGAAAAATGGAGGCTAAAATTTGCTGTATGTATTTTCTGTCTTGTCAGTTTGGCTCAACAAGCTAAATGAAACTGGTTTGTTGTAATTAGTGTACACAAAGGATTAGCTTCTGTCCTTGAAATCTAAGATTAAACAGTGAAATACTGACAGAAGCAACAGATCTCCAAAGTAATGTATCAATCTTGTGGTCACATCCAATTCTGCTGCTGAAGAAAACCATGAAGGGGGTTGCACTTCCTCCCAAATCCAGCTGTTTAAACACAAGTCACCCATCAGCTGGAGGGGTGGAAGGGTGGACTCGGTGAGCAGGGGGAATGAGTGGCAGAGTGCAAATGAGCCTCCAAGATCATTTGGGCCTGGAATTGAGGGTACAAGTCCAGACTGCCTGTCCCCCAGGCAGCATCCCCAGCATCTCTGCTCTCATCTGATTGGACACCTGCTTGATCCATGTCGATTTGTGAGGAAGGCAGGCCAGGCTCTCGGAAATGAGATCAAGATGATCACCTGCTGCATTTTAACTCTGCTCTTTCTCTTTAATCTGTCAGCTCACAATTCACTGCCTCTGCTTCTGCAACATCTCTGTGGAATTATAAATACACACAGCTACTCAGAACATTAAAAGCAAAAGTCCCAAATATCCTACAACTGACTTCATGCTGGCCAGACAAATAATGGGAAGTTCAGTTGCTAGAGGGTGAAGAGTGACAACATTAGCTTTCCTTAGGAAGATGTAAGAAAATAATTGAATCCATACATAATAGAGGCAAATGCCAGCAAAGAAATTATGCTTTCTTCCCTCTGAATTTCATTGTTTCCAAAAGACAGGGGTGGTAAGCAACAAAGCTAAGATAGGTATGGGTAGGCAAAAGGAGATGTAATGAGAAATACTAAGGAGCAGAAAAGCAAATGGAAGAAAAAGAGGGTATAGGCCAAAGTGGTTTCTATTTTGTGCAGCATCTTTAAGGTAAAAACAAGGAGAATAATGTGCTGAGTAGGTGAGAAGTCAGTAAATGGGTTCAAGATGCTGAAAGGAAATGCATTTAGAATAGATTATGATGACAATTTTGGCAGCAACACCTTAGACTGGAAAAGTCCAGCCGGAGGAAGGCAAGAGTTGTCAAGGAGCTGATGAGGATGAAGCAACAGCACAGGAAACTAAAGAAAGCAATAAGACTAAGTCTGCAGAAACCCTTCACACCAGCCAGATTTGAATATATTTAACTGGGATGTATCCTTTGGCTTCTGTGATGAATGTGGATCTATGTCAAGGCAAAAGACATCATTCTTTAGTTATACTCTGATTTATGCTTTTGTAAAAGAAAAAAATCCCCTTTTTTTTAATCCCTCAGTACTTTGTGAAAATGAAAACAAGGAACTGGAAAAGTGTATACTCTTTTGGTTAGTGGATAACATTCCAGTAGGATGTATATAGGGTTCCTATTTATTCAAAGGTATGAAATGTCACTATATTTACAACAAAACCTCAGTTTGTAAAAAAGATGGTGAAGTTTCACTTGGTTGAAATTGAGGAATGCTAGCAACAATGCTACAATTTTTTGCCACCATCCAAAATTAGTAGGTTAGAATAACAGGGCTGTTGCCCATATTTCTTCCTTATTTTGGTTGCTGTGGTTCCAGAGGTGCCAAATCAGACTTTCTGGCTAAAAAATCAAAGCCTACAAGAAGCAAAAAATATAAAACCTTACAGTTTATAATGAATGTCTTGGGTCCAATCCTACAAACATACATGTAGGTAATTTTACTTGCATAGTAAATCCCATTTACTTCTCTGGAATTATTCCTATTACTAAAATTCCTCATGTATGTAGGAGTTTAGAAACCTGGATCTGTTCTTCACTGTTCCTGCCATGTGCTGGCCATTTTTTTAGTAAGGGAGACACTTAAAAACGATCCCAAACAGGAGCATGAAGAAGTCCAAAGGAGCAATTAAGAAATGGTCAAAGCAATGTAACAATAAGGATAGAAAGACTTGTTCTAGAACTAAAGCTGGTGACTTCTGCAGGAGCTATATAAATGCACTGAGAGTCATTTAGAATTTTGCTTGCTCCTTTCCCTCCTTTTTGCAAATGAATAGAGCCATTCATTTCAATGGAACTTTTGTCTGTGTGGGTCTGGAAAGCTGTCTGAGGAACTTGCACAGCTCCAGGTAGCAAATGTTTGTAGAATCCCAAATGTGAGACAGTCTGTAATACTAATCTGATGGCCTCAGTGCAAAATAAAGTGGCTCCCTAGAGATCACCCACTACCAAGACTAAACCAAACTAAATGTTTAGCCATACCAAATCATTGGATACTTTTAAATATTAGCAAAAGGAATCAAAGAATTGACCTTCCTTTCACTAGGCTAATCTACAGCAGTATTGAGAGAGGTGGGAAAAAAAGGCATGTGAGTTCTAAGTGTTCATGTCAAAAAAGAAAATGAACTTAAGGAAGTTAATCATTAAAAATTTAGTGAAGTGGTCTTCACTAAAACAACAAACTCCAAAGATCAAGGTCTCACACACTCTCAGATGCACACTCGTAATGAAAGACCTAACTCTTTTGCCACTGTATGCACTTTATTTTCACATCCTGAGTATCAGTTATAAGCAGGATTTGATGAAATCCTCTTTAGTATCTGAAAAGACATGCCAAGGTCTAAGACAGTCACTAACACATACCATGGAACACAGGACACCTCTAAGTTTATTTCTCTAATGGCTTCTTCCTCAGAAGCTCTGCCTATCTTCCATCTAGCTGGGATTTCATCATACTTTCAGGGCCATGAAAAAGTCCCTCTCAGCTATCCATCATTGCCTCTATTCATTTTGTTCCTTTCTGGTCCCATCTCTTTTGGCAGCTTCTACACAAAATGTTTGTCACTGGAACACAGGCTATCCAGAGGTCTTTGTTTTTCTTTTTTGTGAGGCTCCCAGTTCTCAGGAGTTATCTGAAGACAGTTCCTCCCTGGCACACCTTTTAGCAAAGCTGATAAATAGTGAAGTAGAGAGACAACTAAGAAATATTTTCTTAAAGTAAAAAAAATCATAAAACATCATAGCAAGGCCAATACCTGCTTAATAAATACATGTTGAATTAACATTTTTAATTTTTTTTAATCTCAAGGTTTCCATTCTGCCTATGTAGTTCCTTATACATTGCTGACCTTAGAAAAATGTTGCACATTTTGGAACTACTACAGTTCTTGAATTATTCCTTTGCATAGGAATGGTTGCCTCAATATCATCTTGCCCTCCCAGGAGGGCATTTAAGACCCACAGAGCACACAATTCTATATGTGCATGGAAAAAGCAAAAATAAATAAAAGATATGTTTTCTTACTAGTGCTTGATTACATGGCTACAGTATGTAACCATCTCTTTCCAGCAGAGAAATGTACCTGCTTGCAGTGAGAAATTATGCATTTTATTTGCAGCTGGATTTTAATGGAGCAAGTTTAAGTAGCTTCCAGCTGTCTTTGGAAGGACTTGTCAGAATTTTCCACTGAAAGGAATCTAGAGATATTCAGGAAATAGCAATAACTTTAATAAATCATGAACTGAAACCACTGAAAGCTGGAACTATTCAGTAGCTTAAGATTGAAGGAGGAGGGAAAGAGAGAGAGAAGCGAGCATGACAGAGTATGATTTGGGTTAAAAAAGCGTTTTGAAATATGACACCTCCTATTGTGCAAGATGACTCAGAAAGGTAACAAATATTTCAGGAGTTGTTCTGGGGCACAAAGCCAATGACAAAATATCCATCCTTGGTGCAGGTGAGCAGGTCATGTTTTACCTGACATGTCTCCCAATGACTGTGTGCACACACTTGCATACACAGCTGTATGTACTGGAGTAGATACAGGTATTTACAGAAAATGTACTGTAAATATCAGTCAGAACTGTCTTTTTCTGAGAAACAAACAAAAAACCCAACAAAACAAACAAACAAACAACAACAAAAATCCAAACCAAACAACTTATATCTTTTAGGCATGCATTTTGCCTGAAGTTCTTTCTTTCAAATTTCCTCACTCACTTTCTGGCTCAAGAAAATTTCACCAAACAGGAAATATCTATAGTTCCTGGTGAGAACCCAGAGCCAGCACACAGGGTACACATGAAGTTGTGTGAGTGCTATCAACTTTCCTGGACTCTGTTGCAGTCCCATTTCCACATCACTGAGAGAAAAGTGATTTGTTGCTGGGTTACTTCAGAATGTCTGATAAATCCTGGCTTTATATCAACAAATTGCTTTTAGGATTCTCTGCCTGGATGCTCAAAATATGAATTGAAGTCTCGAAATGTAGCTTTTAGAAAGACTCAATAAAAATGGACCTTTATAAAGGAAGCAAGAAAATTCTTCTTTGTTTATTATAATGGCAGTCAGGAGGGCAGCTTCAGTTATCCCCATGTAACCCCTCCAAACTTGCTCAGTGGGGATGCAGTGCTGCAAAGGCAGGGCAGAGCTTAGCTCAGTGTGTGCATTTCAGGAAGAAACCTTCACTACAGAGCTCAAAAGGATCCTTATGCTCTCTGAACGAAAGGTATAAAGGAGTGCTTGTTAATATTAGTCAACACAGTCCGTTTTCTGGAAAAAGAGCAGGGATCTCGGTAAGAACCTGTGGCAAGGCAAAATTTCTCCAAGAGAAAAAAACCCAACCAAACGAGAGTTATTTAAAAAAACACAAAAACACTACCTACTCTGTACATCTACGACACATTCCTATGGGATTGACTTTCTGCAGGAAAAAATCAACAGCTCAGTAACTGACACTATCATGTAATGCTTTTAGCTTTTCAACATATTTTTGATCTTTAACATAAAAATTATTCTTTTTAGAAGTCAAAATCCAGTCAAAATGCTTTTTTTTTTTTTTACAAAATCTAATGTCGTGCTAGTATTATCTCATTATCTGTGTGAGCCCATTATTAGATTATTAGATTTACAAAATCTAATGTCGCACTAGTATTATCCCATTATGTGTGTGTTTATTCCAAAACCTAGAAATTGCTTTAAATGTTTCCTGGAAGAAAAGGAAAAACGAAGCAGTATGCTTGTGTGTGTGAGGAAGCGAGATAATGAGGTCTTTTGTACGGCTTTGAGAGAAAGCCAGATTTATTTAAAGAATATTGAGGGGAGTTTATGTCTGTAGGTCTGACATAAAACCAGGAGTGTTGGCACCGTGCTGCACTCAGTGTTTTGCCCCCATCCTCTCACCATGCCAGTCACCTGGTCTGGGCTGAGCTGGCGCAGCCGAGGCCGGGTGAGATGGCGCAGGCCCTGGGCGCTACCCTGGCTGTGCAGGACTGCAGCACGGGCAGGGATCACAGGGTGTCACAGCTGCTGCCCCTCGGCAAGGGCTGTGCGGGCCATTCCCTCCTCCCAGCCAGCAGCCCGGAGCTCATAGGCTTCAGGGCCCTGTGACACGGAGTGCAGGTGGGCCTGCACGCCTGGGGAGGCTCTTCCCCCCACTCTGGCCCAGTAGAACAGCGCGACTCTGGCCTTGCCCCTCGGGCTCTGCAGAGGGGCCCAAGCATCCGGCAGTGTGGCTACCGACTGCCACCGAACGTCTCGTTTGGGACAACCTGGGAAGCGCTTCCAACAAAGAGAAGCACAGTGTCACTCAGTGTTTCAATGTACTATCGCCCTCTGAGGCAATCTGCCCATCACAGTTTTTACTTTAGTAATTCACCAGCCATTTTCAGTGTTCCCAACTCTTTGAAAATGCTAATTTGTCTTGTTTTCAGCAGTTTATATTTTTCACTTCAGCTTTTGTGGAACGTGTGCCAATAAAGTCTTAATGATCTTTGTATTTTTAAAGCATTTTGTCAGAAGCTAAATGCAATATGACTTTTCCAAAACGGTATGGAAATCATGATCCATCTGCAAATTCTCTGTGTACCACAGTCATTTATTACTTCATACTGAAATTTGAAACATGAGAGCAAGGCAGAGGCAAAGCCAAATAAAAAAGCCACACCAAAAAGGAACATCTGCAAAATTCTATGAAGAAAAATGCACAAATGTTATGAATTAAACCTTTTCTGACTTTTCTTACAACTGCACAACCTCACACTCAGCAAGACAGGAAGGACTATCAAAATATTTCCTATTTAATATGAAGAAGCAGAAGCCCATACCGTTTTTTGAAACATTAAATAAAAGTCTGTTGGCATACTCCAGAAAATCTGATAAAGAATGAAAATGTGAATCATAAAATGCAATATAAAGTGCAAGTAATTTCAACTTTAGTCTTTAACACAGTCTTTGCTATGGCTATGGTTGACTTTGTTGAATCAACATTTTTAGCCAATGAAGAAGATGCTGGATTTCACACCTGGAGGGCATGCAGAAACTTTTCCAAAAATCATTTTTTTATTGCAAAACACCAGTTTGTGGAAAGAGAAAGTGCTCATGAGACCAGGAATATTTCTCTTTTAATTTTGTTAAAGAGTTCAGTGTTATGAAAAAATAATATGTCTTTTCAAACGCATCTCTTGACAAACCAAGGCATTATTGGGGAGTAGGGGAAGATGACAAAGGAAAAAACAGATTGAAATAGTAGTCAGTCATTCATCTGTAAACTCTTTCAGTCTGCTGGTTTATTGATCCTTTCTAAAGTTAAAGATTGTCTTAATATTTAGGAAAGGAAATCTCAAAAATCTGGAGCAATATCCCAGATAAACTGCTTCACAATCAGTAACTGAGTACTTACATTGAGATATGGTCTTTTCCACTGAAGTCAGCATGAGAAGAATTGGGACTCAAAATAAGGTAAAAAATTCTAGCCACGGAGCAGATACTACAAAGCAAAGCACATTTCAGGTGGACTTTAGGTGGCAAAATTCTAGATTACATACTTGCCAATTTGTGAATTATGTAAGAAAATTGATACATTTATCTTATCAAGCATGTAACATTCCTCACATTCCAATAGCAGCATAATAACTATTGTATTTTGACAAATATTAATTTGAAATTCTTCTTGTTATATATATTACTGACTTCTGTGTTTTGCAGGGAGGTATTGTCTGGCCACACTCTGTGTGCAGAAGAAAGGAGTTTGAAAAGGAATATGTGAAAGTGTCCCTGGGTCCCAGCTGGAAAGTGACTTCCAGCTGTTCCTGGCTAGCCCTGGCCAGGGATACTTCCAGACTCAGTGAGGCGGCAGCAGGCGGACCGGCCACCCCCCCCCGGTGGGTCGAAGCTGCACGAGAGGTGTCGGTGAGGCTACAACGGAGGTAAAAGGAATGAGGAGGCTTCGTGGGAAGATGGTTTATTGACGCCTGCTCTGGCAAGCGTGCCATGGCCTCACTGCCTGCTGGAGGCGTGGTTACCACTTATACGGGGTTGGGAGAACGGGGTGGACCCAAGAGGGAAACCCAATCAGAGGAATGGGGATGGAATACAGATAATGAATGGGAAACGAGGGGTGGGGGGTTCTCCAGCCTGCTCCAGTCTGGGACCGAGTCTCTCCGAACACTCTGGAAGGAGAGGAGAGGCTTCCCAGAGAGTGACAGGCTGTGCAGAACAAAGGCAGGGGGAAACCAAATGGGGATAAATACAGGGGAGAACTTGGGAGAAACCATTACAGAACTTATTAATATTAACAATAAATAAAAAGATATAAAACGCCGCTACAAATATGTGACACCACTGAAATATGCTGTGAAACCTCTTTCTCTGCAGTGGAGAATGAAGGATTGCATATGAAAATCTTCTACTGAAGGACGATTCCCACATCACAGCTAGCATGGTCTGTGCCATGTGAAAGACCCTGGGAAACTACACTTTCAGTTTTCCTTTATTGTACCTTGCTTTAGGGACCCTTAAGCAAGAAAATATCTTGTTTCCAATAAATGGGTAGAAACTGGGAAGACATCTACAATCTACAATCTTTAGTAGAGCTGTAATGGAAAGCAAGGAGAGGCGTACTAGCAGAAAAACCTTTTCCTTATGCTTATCTGTACTCTCTCTTAGAGTTTGCACATGAAACTAGAATTTATTTATAAATAAAATCATCACTTTTCCCCAAAGCTAAATTATTCTGGAAGATACTGCTATTTCTAGAAGTGACACAGAAGTGACAATCATCAGAAGTCCTAACCATGAGCTAAATGTTATACAAGATAAACCTTATGTGTTTGTGTTAAACATTTTCTACCTCTATCATTGCTATTAAACACAGTGAATGATGTATTTGTACGTAGGTTTACATTTTTGACAAAAGTAGATTTGTTTGCAAGCCAAAGGCTGGATATTACATTTACAAAGACCGTGCTGTTATCAACACTGAAAGCATATGAGTGAGAATCTTTCTTGGAAAATTAATCTGAAGAAAGATTCATAAAAGTTTTCATTAAGGGAAATAAAAGACTTTCAGGATCAAACTAATTAAATAGAGAAAGGGTGCACCAAGTATTTTTCACAGAACATTAAAATCATGCATAGAATAAAGCTGCCTGAGAGGACACAAGCTGGGCTGTATCACAGTCCTTTTCATTGCAGAGATGGGAAAGAATGTTCATAAGTTATCAACAGGCTAAAAAACCACCCCCATTTCCTACCTCTGACTTACTCCTTCCTCAATTCTGCACTCACTGAGGTACAGGAGCACAGTGGGCCTGTGCAAGTCCACAGGGGGATGGAAATGCTGGCAGTGACAGTTATTTTTTGGACTGTAAAGAACCATATGTCAGAGCTGCTGGTGACACCTTAGTCACCAGCTGTTAGCCACGTTCCAGCCTTTACACGTAGATAGTCAGAGTTGCAGTTTCATGATACTAAAGTATTTCTAAAATCCTGGAGGAGAACCATATTAAACACAAGAAAGTGTGCATAGACTGCATAAATTGAAATGTTCACATTAATTTTCACAAACAGGGGCTTCCTTTAGCTGGCTTAAAGGTTCATGTGCTTTGTGGTCAGGGTAAAGAGAATTGCTGTCTTTATTTGCAGTTCAACTTGGCACTGAAGTAGCAAATAAACTTTGTCTATGGCTGCTTTCCAAAGCAAGCAGAATTTTTATCTCTACTTGAAACTTTTATTAAAACAATGAATATCACATATAGCATTTATAAATTCCTTCTGTCCTGCACTAACGTGGAGCATACAGGAAGGATAATTTGCGTAATTAGCTAAAACTAAACCCTGGGTTAGAGTAAAATTCGTGCATAGTGCAATGCGTTAATGTGGAAAGGTGATCAGACCTTGTGCTACTCTGTTCACCCTCTTAACTCTACCGTCTCCAGAAAAAAGAAACTTGACGCAACTGCAGTTCTCCTGGGAGCCCTGCTCTGGCACGGTTCCTTTTCTTCCATTCATAGTGAACCTCCTTTTAGAAGTCATAATCTGCCCTGGAATCTGGTTTCGTATTTTGAGTCAGAAAAATACTAGCTCATTCTTCTCTTTATTCCACAGTATGTGATACACAATTTTCCTGATGCTATCAAATATATTTAACACCTCAAAAAAGGTATCGAGATCAACTTTTTTAATATTTAATATAAAACTTGGACTCCCCTCTATATAGAAATAACATTTGCTTGAAGTTGGATCCTTGATATTCGACACTGGTAATAGACTGTTCACTGTTTCCAGCCATTCATGGATGTGTTCCAGATAAGTCCCTGACACATAAAAGAATTTTATGCTATTTGAATACTCTTATGGTAGCTGGAAGCATTTTTCAACAAAGGACCTCACTCAGGGTGATATATTTGGTGAACAAGCTTTCCAAATACTTCTTCATGAGGCTGCAGTGTACTACTGCACACTGGTAATGTACATGTTAGAGATGTAATCGGCACAGATGTTCCACGAACATAAATATTTCAAGCTGAGAAACTGCTGGCCATTAATTCTACATTATTTTAAAGGAACCTTATTTGTACGTCTGCTGCTACTGCTATGAGAATGTCATGAAGCTGAAGTTAACCTGACATAAAACTTTAGTGAAAAAATAAACCCCCAGTTTTGTGGACAAACAAGAGAAAGATTCTAGAGAATGCCAACTGTAACTTCTTGACTTCTGGTCCTTTAACAGGATATAACTAGGCACTTCAAGAGGAGGCAGGCCTTGATTTGCTTGGGGAGGTTGATTGTCTGAGCAATAGCAATTTTGTAGCACATTTGCTACATGGGGAAGAGGAGCTGCAGCAGGTTTGTCCTGCAGGCCTGTCTCACTGCAACCATATCAGCCTCTGTCCGACCACAGTATACAGGAAATTAGGGAAAGATTCATTATGTTTATTCAGAGTATTTCTTTCATTCCTTGTCCAGGTCATTTGGATGGACTGAGCCATTTCCAAAATCTCACACTTTTCTCCAGAATGCTCTATTTTTATGTGTCAACATCACTTATCTTGTGCAAAAATGAGTGTATTTATTCCAGCTATTGCCTGCAGGAGTAGAGCCAGAATAAAGCTTTTTCTGAGTAGTGGGCTATTTATACAAAATACAACTTTTCAGTACGGTGTGTTCCTTCTTACATCTGTGCTACAATTTTTCTGTTGCTGGAAGTTCTCTAAGAAGAACACAGCACACAAGAGATAGGCAGAAGCAGAGCCACAGTGATCTGGGCATTGCTGGCTATGCAGCCATGGCAAAATCCAAGAAAGCAAGTCAGATAATTGGATGTCAGCCTGAGGTAATATCTGTGCTGCTATGACAGCATAGGCAGTTCAAGACACTGGAATTGATCTTTTAAACATGACCTAATTCCCATTTTTTCCATTAGTGCTAATTGTTCTAAGTGGCCCTTATGTATCAGGACCATGTCAGTTGAATAACATCTGCTCCCTGCTCATGATGAAGTGTTTCAAACTGGAGAATTTTTTTCTCATATGGATCCTGTAGAGCATTTGCTCTACTCTTTCTGTCCTGTGGGCTAGGAGGAAGGGCAGTGTGCAGAAGCATGTGTTTGGCCTTATCTGCAGTTGGAATAGATTCTCTTTGCAAAGGTGAGAAGCAGAAAGGGAGCCAGGGGTTACAGCAGCTACACTCAATATCCCCAGTGCCTCTCTGCACTGACACACCTGATTTCAGACCTTGTTCATCTACAAGGATGCCACAGCCTCTGAGTTTCAAAACCTCTTTGAGTCTCTAAAACCAACTAAAAAGATTCAGAGAACAGAACAGAAATAATATAGTGGTAACACAAATTGCAATAGAAAACTTTAACATAAACCAGTTTTTGAAGAGAAGGATTCTTCTTCCATGAACATGGAAAGAATCACGCCTCATTCATCCTGTGATGAATGCAATCAGAAATTGTCATTGAATATCATCCATAGATATATAGAAACAACAAAAAGCATTGGCTCTGTTCCCCTCTTTCGTGCAGCATGTACAAATTCTGTTGTATTTTTTCCTTTTTGTTATTGTATTGCCAATCCTGAATGAAAGAGCTTACCAATATATAAAAAGATTTGGATGGAAATCTGTTTTGTAATCTTTCTTTTCTAAAACCCCAAAACACCATGCATAGCTTTTTCAAATTGAAATCTGCAGTTATGTCCCAGCCACAAAAACATGCCTATGCTACCATGTGGATCTCAGCAATTACAGTTTGTTTCTGTAATCTTAACCATATAAAGTCTCCAAACAGTTATTTTGGACAAAACATATTCCTATCTTGCTATTAAACCTTTTAAGATCACTTTCTATGAATTCTATTATTTCAAATCAAAATGTTGGTATTTCAGAGGGAATTAAAAAGTAGGTAGTTTAAAAAAACTTAATAATACCTGATTGACTTTGTTTTGAGGAATGTTGGAGTAGGCAACAGTCTTAAATTCGTGGAAGTTTGTGAGCCAGGTCTGGCCAGGCTTTGGCCAAAGCTGTTTATGTCCGTGCCCATATTGACAATTTTTCTCTAGGCTGCTCCAGAGGTGACTCCTCAGTGGTAAGAACTGTATCAAGCTCCACTGCCTCTGGATTCAGCTTGGATGCACTGGGGTTTGTAGATTTGTGCCAGCTAAGATTAGAGACCTCTGATAGTAGGCCTTATTTTATGAGTATATGTTATACCTTCCTGTCACTTACTATTATTCCTTACATAGTGCTGAATTCATGCTGCAGTCTGGGCCATCAGAGGGATATTTATTAGTGCATCTGCTTATATAAACCCCGTACTTTACCACATTCTAGTAGTAAAATTTTTGCAAAAATCTTCATTTAAAATTACCACTATTTTGGTAGCACATTCCATAAGTTTCTGAGTTGTGACTAATTATATATGACTCATCTAGGCAATCATGTTTTTAAATGATATGAACTGTGCTGGTAACTGAAAATAACAAATTAAAATGCAAATAGGAGAAAGAAATAGGAAAATAGGAGGTAGTTTTTCAGAAATTTTGGTAGTTCTGACACACCTGGTTTGGGCTGAGACTTTTCTTAGCCTTGTTCTATAAGCAACAATTTCCCATTAAGAGTCATTTGAAAAGTGCAAGGATGGCAGATTTGATGGCATTGCTCAAACACTCAGTTGCTCGCCATGTTTGAGACACAGATATAAATGTGTAGTGGTGGTAGTATATGTATAAATGGTAGTCCTGTGGTAGTCCTGTGGTGGTGCAGCACAGCCGTGACCCAGGCAGTGTGCCAGGAGAGGTGCGAGGTCACCATATGATAAAGTAAAGCACAACAGAGCCTCAAATGCATTTTGCCTTTTAAGAAATGCTTCTATCTACGGCACTAATAAGGGCCAGAAGGAGCTTTTTCAGCTGGTAACATGGTTAACACATACCTTCTCAATGTAGTAGCTGTTCTGTGTTTCCTGTCATGAGGATATATGGATTTCATTTTTTCACTCTGCTCAAGACAGACAACAGTAGGGATTTTCTGTTTTCAACTGAAAACTGTCAGTTTTTATGGATGTAGAACAAGCTCCCTGAGGAAGAAATGAAGCATATAAAAAAATTTAATCTAAACTAATTTCAGAATAGAAACTTTTAGATAAATTCCTCTTAGCCTTTGACACTTGGTCTACATTTGCCTCACTTTCCAAGACAGGTTTTATCAATAGCGCTCTTTGCTATGTGCTGGTAAATGTCTGCATAACATATAAGCCACAGGCATCCAGGACAGAGTGAAGGAACAAGCAGTACCTGATCAAGGCATAAAATAGCAAGTGTTTGTGAAAGGTATGAGGAAGGTTTTCATGCGGCACAGTTTATCCAACTGTGAAAACATTACTTGGGATATTAGAGAGCGGGTGCTCGGAGCTCTTTTGGCTGCTGACCAGGATAAATGGTCCAAGCAGAGGAGCTGACTGCAGATTAGTTACATATAAAGAAGACACAAAGAAAAAAGAGAAACATGACCCAAGAGAGAGCAGCATGTGGGTTGAGAGATTAATCAAGCATTTCCTGAGTTATTTTTCCTTGTGTCCTGCTCCTCAGTGAACTCTACTTTTTCCCTCCTTCTCAAGTAATCCCACCTTGCACAGTTCTATGGGTTTACACACAGAGCTGCAAATGTTATCACATCTTTTTCTTCAGGATGCTCACTGGTTTGAGACACAATGATACAATTGCTGAGAAAAAAAACAACAAACCTCAATGCAGGAAGGCCACAGAGTTCAATTCTACTACCACAGCTTTTCATTGAAAATATTATCTGAAAAGCACGGGCAAAACAAACAAATATGGTATTTCTCCAGCATGATGTCTCCCTCAATCACACTTCCATGACATTTTCCACACTGAACATAATTCTTACTCTTACATTTGCTTCAACTGTATGCCAGTTTGCATTTCAGATGATCTTTCTGCACTCATTGGTACTCCAGACTCAGCTCCGAATGCCCCCTTGAGAGCTCTTCAGTCACCCCATTGCCAGTCTGAGCTGTGTTCAAAGAACAAACTGAATGAGATTTATTTCAGACAAAGTGAGAATGAGTTTGTTTAGTGATCTTGACAGGCTGGAAAGATGTCCATGTTCCAGGATACTCATTTGTATACTAAATATTCATCCTGTTTGGATCTGGAACACTTTTATACAACCCCAATACTTTCCCACAATGTAGTTAGGAACAGTTATAAGCCCTGCAAAAAAGTTATATCCTAAACCCAGCAGAAAGCTGTCATATTCTGAAATCTATATGGAATTTGATACTTTTGGATTATTTTTATTGCCATATAGTAGAATGTTTTTCTGTTGCTGATAATTCCAGCAAGCTGGAGACCATTCTACTTCCAACCCATCCAGCATCTCTAAACCCGTAGGTGTAGGAACGAGGTAGGACGGTCAGGACTGTGATAGGATGGGCGGAGACAAGAGATCTCTGGAGTCAAGGCTGGTTTTGGAGCATGCAGTTTATTGCATAGGGCATGGGTGAAAGGGCCCTGCTATGAGCTGCCAGCTGCAGCTCGGAGCAGGCCTGAGAGAGAGTGAAGAGGAAGAGGAAGAGGAAGAGGAAGAGGAAGAGGAGAGGAGAGGAGAGGAGAGGAGAGGAGAGGAGAAGAGAAGA